>JAJKFI010000063.1:4915248-4974713 GCA_029204185.1 Lerista edwardsae
TTCCGGCTGCATGACGCCGCTGCCTTTTTCCAAATAAAACCTGACAATGTGATACAAAGTGCCGGGACCTTTTCAAGCCTTCCTCCTTCTGCTTCTTTCCAGGGCCGTCCACCAGCCGCTGTGGACAGCTGCAGCCTTTGCTCCTTTCCGACTTCATTGCCCCAGGTCTAAGCCTTTTTCAGTCTCTGCTCTTGGCCTGCTTGGAAGCCTGCCTGCTCTGCTTCTCTGCCTGCCATGGGTTGGGATTGCCAGATGCCACTCACCTCAAGGGTCACCCCTGTTGCTTATTGCAAAACATCGCAACTGCAAACTGATACAGTGGGTGTGGCCCAGTTCAGGATAGCACAAGCAGAGGATGCAGAATCTCCAAAGTTTAGAGCCTGTTGTGTAAATATGCTGTGCAGATTTTTTTGTGCAGGTTATTTGTTTCAGGGCTCAATCCTAACCTGGAATTAGGCCAGCAAAGTTTGGCTGGCACAAGGGACACCATAAAGCGCGTTTGGACCACTCTCGGAGTCAGGGAGGATGGTGCATGTCTGTGTGCTGGCCTCTCTGACTTTGAGAGTGGTCCAAACATACATTATGGTGGACCTTGTGCCAGCCAAACTTTGCTGACCTTACTGTGCCAGCCTAACTCCAGATGAGGATTGCACCCTCGGTTTGTTTCAGATTATTTGTCAGAGAATGATGCAACATTTGGTGAACAAAAATTAAGACCTCGGGAAACACGAGGGGTGCAGGGGGGGGATGGAGTGGATGAATTTGTGGTACTTATATGTACTTTGTACTTTTCACAACATATAATCAATGCATGGCATTTGCTGCCGCAAATTCTGGTGATGATATTAGATAGCTTTAAAAAACGGAATCTGACAAATTCATGAATGAGGAGAGGCCTATCAATGGCTGTTATTCAGGATGGAACCTACATGTTCAGGGGCAGTATATCTCTGGAGAGAAAAAGCTGGGGAAGTACAGTGGGAGAGGACTCTTGTGGGCTTCCTGGAGGCATCTCGCTGGGAAGCAGGACTCGATCGATCGCTGGGCTCAGTGCTGCCATCCTCATTCCATGGGACAGGAACGATGTCCCCAAAAGGTTCAGAGGCAGGGGCAACCTCTCCCATTTGACCTGTGGTGCTGATGAAACAGCTTGGGCTGAAAGCCAGCCGGCTTCATGGCTCTTTAAGGCAGGTGCCTTGCTGTGATCGGAGTGTGGCAGGGCAACCTCAGTGCACAGGTGGGGTCTGGGAGCTGTCCTGAGTGCTGAAATCCCCCAGTTGTGGTAAGCGCAGGGAAAGAGAGCCCTGAGCAAAGGAGACCAGTGCTGAGCTCCAGTGCAAGGATTTCCATAACCCCCCCCCACAGAAACTCCAGCACTTTGTGCCTTCCACACAGGACAGCTGTTTTCGACCAAGACCTTTAGAAGCCCAGCGAGGGTTTCCTGCCACCCAGTTCTTTTCTGGCTTGGGGGGGGGGGTCTATTGGAAAGAACTTCCCATACACATTGAGATTTTATTTTCTGTGCCATGAGGGCTGGTGACTTCCTGGCTTTTAACCACCAAGTAATTTAGAGAGGCTCCTTAGCAGAAACATGGCTTTGCTTTATGGGCTGTATCTGAGACTGTTTAGCATGGAGGGAGGAGAGGAGGGATTCTTTGAAAAAATTGAGTCAGATGTCAGGACTGCTCTCTCCCCAGAGACGGAACAAGCAGAAATGGGTCAAGGTAGTCCTCAAACCAAGTGGTCTAATTATCCTTGGGGCACGGGGACCTTGCTTGCTCAGAAGGGCTCCTGCATTCCCCTCCTACGTACCATGTTAATCCTCGCCGCAGTTGGATTGACAGCTCCAATAAGTGGTGGAGATGTTACAGGGCTCAGAGTGTTCAGAAATGGAAGCGAAGAAGGAGAAGCTGTAAGTCCACCTTCTCAGCTGAGGACAACTTACAAGAAGGTAGATCTATGCTGGCTGTTGAGGAATGGATATCCTAACTCTGACAGCACAATCCTATACCCCCCTTAGCGCCGGTGCTGCGCTCTTGCGCCGGCCGAACACTGTCGCGAACGTGCTGTAAAGCGCATCCGCGTTGGCGCTATGGTGCTCAGCCAGCGCAAGTGGCAGCGCCAATGCTCGGGTGCCACCACAACCATCGGCAGTTGAGTGCCGGCGTCGCTCAGTCAGCGCAGGGCCTCCACAAGGGCGTTCCGGGGGCGTAACCAGATGGAGATGGTGGTTATGATGCGGTTGTGATGCAGGACCGCAGTAGTGCCATATCCTAACGCCGGTTCCCGGCCATGGTGGCCCCGATTCGGGCTGCTCCCATGCACGTTCCTCTGCTCCTGCTATTTTGCCGGCACAGATCTGAGCAGGCCCATAGGGGTGACTGTGGCTTACACGGGTGCAAGAGAAAAACCTCCCCTGTCCTGCACATTGCTGCTGCTGCTGCCTCCGAGTGGGCCTGTGGATATGGCCAGGCTATGTCGGCCTTACTAGGCCAGCATAAGGTAGGATTGTGCTCCGAGAGTGATTTGTCAGTGGAATAAGCTGTCGAGGGATGCCCTGGGATCTCCTTTCCTGTGCGTATTCCAGAACAGAAGGCAGCTTAGGGCTGATTCATGCATGCATCACTCAATGGCTTGCAGCTGAGCCTATGAATTGCCTCCAAATATGCTTGCGCTAGTCTGAAAGCTGTGTTGTTTAGCTTCCATTCATACATGGAAGCCATCATTTGTAGCTGCAGTCAATGAGCAATGGGGTCATGCATGTGTAGAGGCACAAAGACAATATGTAGTGTTAGCTTCCCAAGATGAGAAGGCTGCAATCCTGCACACAGCTGATGCCTTCAACAAAATGGGACTTCCTTCTGAGTGATTTGGGCTGGGCCACTTCCAGGGACCATTGGCAAGGTGCCCTCTGATGGACTCCCTTCTACAAGGTTCCTTGGGGGGGGGACTTACCTGAATGCGGATTTTTGCTCCATTTAGTAGCTGCCACTTTTTTTTCTCCCTCTGCCACTTTTTTTTCTCCCTCAGTGCCCCGAATGACCCAAAAAGACTTATCTATGCATTGATCTAATTCCCTTTTTAAAAAGTCCCTCCTGCCTTTCCAAGCCTTGGCTGAATGCACGTCAATTGGAAAAGCTTAAGAAAGTGCCTGTGACCTCTCGCCACAGGGCAGAGGCTGGGCTGGGCTGGGCTGGGCTGGGCTGGGCATTCCTCCCATCAGTCAACACCAACTGATTCATCTCCTCAAATCCGGCAGAGCCATCCCGAAGGGACCCCTGGTTTTGACATGGTGATCTGGCAATCTTAAATGAGGAACTGCTGGCTTTTGTTTGATCTCAGCAGGAGTTGCTGTGGCCTAAAGGAACATGCAGGGGTTCCCCTACCCCACCCCACCCCAGAGGAACCCTTAAAAGAACACTTGGAGTGCAATCCTACCTCATGCCAGCCTAGTAAGGCCGACATAGCAGGGCCATATCCACAGGCCCATTTGGAGGCAGCAGCAGCAACGTGCAGGACAAGGGGAGGTTTTCCCCTTGCACCCGCGTAAGCCCCAGTCACCCTTATGGGCCTGCTCGGATCTGTGCTGGCAAAATAGCAGCCACAGAGTGCATGGGAGCGGCCCGAATCAGGGCCACCATGGCCAGAAACCGACGTTAGGATATGGCACCACAGCCGTCTTGCGTCACAACCGCCGTCTCCGCTCGCTGCACTGCCCAGTTATGCCCCCGGAATGCCTCTGGAGGGCCCTCGCGGAGGCCCTGCGCTGACCGAGCGATGCCAGCACTCAACTGGTGCATGGCTGGCACTGCCAATCGTTGCGTTGGCGCCCGAGCGTTGGCGCTGCCACTTGCACTGAACTCCATAGCACTGACGCGGATGCACTTTACGGCACATTCGCAACAGTATTCGGCGGGCGCAAGAGCGCAGCACCGGCACTAAGGGGGGTATAGGATTGTGCTGTGTGTCTTCCCTGCTTCCCAAATTCCATAAGGTAGCACCCTAGCACAGGGATGGATGGGTGTGCATCACTGACTTCTGCTGGAGAGGAACTGTGACAGCCAAGTCCCCACCTCCTTTCTTTGCCACAGCTTGGCAGAACTCTTCCGTATTGCCTTTGTTCCTCGCAAGGCAGCCAGCTCACTACTTCTGTTTCTTTTCCTGCTGCCGCCGCACCTGCCCTGCCCTGCCGAAATCCTGGCACACCTGTCCTGACCGCCAGGTTTCCTTCCAATTCTGCGCTTGCATGTTCTAAAGCAAAAAGGCAACAGACTGGGGACTGGGGACTGTTAGGAGCCTTGGGACTCCGTGGATTGGGGAGTGGGCCATTTAACTAGATAGCACTGCTGGAATAGGGAGGTCTCTCCGTGGACAAGGGTACGGTGGGGCATTTGGCATGTCATGTGCTTTCTGCTTCTTGACACAGGAGCTCGGTGTGCGCTCAGCGCTGGAGGAAAACAACTATCTGGATACAGGTAGGCCCCTTAGAACTTGCGACTTGCCCTGCCTCTCTGGTTCAGCGCCCGGATCCTCTGCGAGGCTCCAGGCTCTCAGGCTATCCTAACCCTCCACCTTGACTGTTCTCCCTCTCACCCCTGAGACGACCTCCCGCAACCCTGGAATGTGCCCTCCCGGCCCCTCCATTCATGACGCTGGTTTCCCACGTCTGGGGAGCTCTGTCCAAAGCAAATGTTTCCTAGGGGGGAACTCAGACCTCACGACATGCAGCTGCAAACCAAAGGAATTGCCACTGCGCAGCCATGACGGTTGTGTCCTGTTGCGGTGCCTTTGTCGTGACAAGCGTGCTGGGGTGCTGGGGCAATGAGGCAGGCTGGTTGTGCACGTGTGCAAAAGAAGGAGAGCAACAGAAACGTTCCTGTTCCCATTGCTCTGAGTAACCGTGATGAAGTCACGCTCTCTTTGGTGAAACCGATGAGTGTTTCCCCGAAGGAGAGCCAATGAAGAGCCCAGAGGCAGGGACGCCCTGAGCCCCAGCGGACTCCAGCTTTGTCCTGGGGGGGGGGGTGTCAGTGTGCCATTCTCACCAGTGCCATCTGTCTTGCACCTTCCAGGCAACGCTTCAAAGCCGAAATCCAACGGTACGGGGATGTACATCCAGGATTTCCCAGGATCGGAAAAGTAAGCTTCTTCTCTAAGGGCAGCAGTGGTAATGGGCAGTCTCAGGGCTGGCAGTCAGGAGGGGCAGAGGCGGGAGGCTTGAGAGCCGAGGAGGGGGAGGCAGGCCTGAGTCCACCGCTTCATGGGGCCTGACCAAACACTAGCAGCCCTTATAGTGGGTCACCTGACCCCAGGTGACCACAAACCGCAACACAGCCGGAGCAGGCCAGCAGCTCCCCCTTCTGGCCGGTGACCACAATGGCACGGAGAGGAAGCGTCCACAGGCCTCACTCTCAAAGCACGAGCCCTGCACTGCTGTGCTACCCCAGTGCGTATGACCGTGGGCTCCAGACCTCTTGGCCAGGCTGTCCCGTCGTCGCTCCTCCTTCCCACCTGTAGTGCCACTCCCGTTCCCGCCTGCCCATTGCCTTGTGGGGTCACAGCCTGCTTGGCACACGGCAGCCAGATGAGAAGAGAGGCTTGGAGAGTTGCACACGTGAGGATGAGAAGTGAGTCCTTCCGTCGTCCTCTGCCCAGTCTGCAGGCGAGAACGGCCCCCACTGCCCCTTGTGCTTCACGTTCCCAGTTCCTTACAAGCTGCCTTCAGCACTTAAAAGGCGGGATGGGACTAAATTGCACGTCTGTGTGCCAACGTCTGGGGACAAAGGACAAGAGGGGCGACAGTGGCCTTCCGACCCTGTGGGTGAGCTTCCCCGAAGCAGCTGGTTGGCTGCTGCTGCTGCTGCACACAGAATCCTGGATCAGGCCCGGCCTTTTGGACTGGTCCAGCAAGGCTGCTTTTTGCTCTAACGGAAGGAAGCAGGGCAGTTTTGCAGGACGTCAGGCTGGGAGGTCAGGTTCTTGGACCATCAAAACCGTTCTCCTCTCCAGGGGGGCCAAAGGACAGCCTGGGCTGCAGCAGACCGATTCCAGCTTACGCTTCCACCTGGCCGAGCGGGAGCAGGCGCTGCTGGCCTCACAGGAGGCCATTCAGGTGAGCTCCGGCATCTCCACCTGTCCTCCGGAAAGGGTGTTCATTGTCCCTTGCTGGATGTGGGGGCTGCCCTGTCTCAGCACTCCTCATGAGGTGCTTGACACACTCAAAAGTGCTATACTAGCTTACCCACAGGCATTTACTGTCAAGAACCAGCCTGGAACCCCCTGCCCACATTCAAGCAGTTTATTTCAGGCCCCGCCCAGGTAGAGGAGGCGTGGCCTGGATTCCAAAGGCTCGGTGGGGCCCCCTGCAGCCCCCAAAGGGCATCCGCCAACCCCCTGGAGTCCTGCTCCCAGGCCACAGCAACTGAGAGGAGGCGGCACTTCTGTATCATCAGAGAGGCAATTCGCAGCACCAGGAATATTCTCTGCACCTTTGTCATTTTCCTTACTCCAAAGTGCCGGTGTTCCCCAATTCTGAGGCATCTGGTGGGCTGCTGCAAAATGTAGGAAGCTGAACTAGACGGGTCTTTGGCCTGATCCAGCATAGGGGCTCTTCTTGGGGTCAGCCAGGTGGGATTTACCAGTTTCTACTAGCCATACGACACCCCGGGATTCTTTGCTCTAGGATATTGTGATGGCTGCCTATAGACCCACTCTGTTCAATGGCATTTCTAGAGGGGGGCAAAACATTAGGTTTTGCAAGAGCCTGAGCAGCCCCTCCCACTCGACTTCAGGGCCATTCGCAGCTTGGGGAGCAAAGCCTCTGAGCCGCGAATGGCTCTGACAATGAGGGTGAGGGGCTGCTTTACACTGGAGCTCAGGCTCCTGCAAAACCGACTGTCCCCCCCCAGGAACACCACTGCCCCACTTCCCCCCCCCCGCACTGTTTTCCTTCTCAAAAAAAGCTGGGCGGCTCAGTGTGTCTTGCGTTGGTTCAGATCCTGCAGATGAAGGTGCGCCGGCTGGAGCATCTCTTGCACCTGAAGAACGTCCGGATTGACGACCTTTCCCGCCGCCTGCAGCAGACGGAGCAGAAACGGAAATGAACTCAGCGCAGGCTCCGCTTCCTCCCCAGCAGTGACTTTCAGATGATCTTAAAATGGCCAGAGCTTTCTTTTCCCCAAGCAGCAAACCTCTTCCTTTGCAAGCAGCTGCCCAGGCCCCAGGGGGGGCAGAGGCATCGACGCAGGACTGGCAGACTGGGTGGAGGAAGTGGCCTCTCCAGCCTTCTCACAGGCCCTGCTCAGCTCAGGCAGGCAGGCAGGGTCTACTGGGCCAGGGCACAGCCATGGGGGAAAGCCAAGGCTAAGAAGGCATCTGGAGGCAGCCTGCAGGCATCAGCGGGGGTGGGTGGGTCCCAAACTCTCTCACAGTCCGTCAGTGGACTTGTGAATGTTCCATCCGTGCAGCAACACTGTCTGCCCCACGGGAAGCTCCGGGACAGAATGCGCTGACTGGCAGGTGCCATGAGGCCTGGGCGGTGGGAGGAGCTCCTGCTTGGTCCCTGCCGAATGGGGGTGGTGGTGGTGGAGGAGGAGAATCCGCCCAGCGTGGCCCACTCGGCAGGCCCTTCTCTGCTGGACTGCAGGAGGGCCAGGAGGTGAGCACAGCCGCTTGCTCCCTTGCGGCCCTGCGCCCAGTCCCGGCTTCTTCGGGGAGAGGAGCCTCCTGAGCCGCCCGCCCGGCACTGCCATTTTGCTGGCAACCGCCGTGTAATGGGCGCTCTGGAACAGCCGGAGGGCAGAGGAGCTTGGGGCGCCTGTGGATGGGGCTGCCTGCAGGATGTGTCTTAACGCCCTGGTGAGGGCTGCTGGTGCTGCCTGAGGACTTCTCCAGAGGCGGCCTGTAACCCATGACCTGCTATTCACACCGACATCCTAGAGGCCAGGCTGCAGCAACGTAGGATCCTCTTGGACATGCAGCCGGCAGATTCTTCTCCAGGAAGCCCTCCCAACTCCACATGGGCCCTCCTTTGGATTAATGGGCCAGTCAGGCTCCTTTCTTCCCAGCATTTTCTCTCACCTGGAGAGCAGTTTTGGGGGCTCCGGTCTCTCTCTTCACCCCACTGCTGGTGCTGTGCTCACCCCTCACTGCCGTAGATGTGCAGGCAGAACTTTTGTCCTGCCTTTTGTGGCTGCTGTAGTGGCTGGCAGGGGTGCTGCCGCCCTGGGCACCGCTTGGTCATCATCAGGCAGAGGTTTCTTTGCAATTGGCATGCATCTGTTGAAAGGGTGCCGGTGTGCATTCCCCCAGGCACGTCTGTGCCAGGGCAAAGCTCTTCCACATAAATGCACCAAAGTGGTTGCTGCTGGTGCAAAAATGGGATTCTTGCACAGAAGTGCAAACAGATCCATTTGCAGGTGCAGTCAGAGTCATTGCATCGGGAAAGGGGTCTTTGCAACGGCATGTACCCATCCGGAACAGCTTGACTGCAGTCACTGGACTTGTAGCTTACAGGTACATTTGCTTTCTGGGGAAAAAGAAGAGCCAAACAATGACTTCTTTTTTTGTTGGTTTGCAAAAAGCAGCTCTTTCTCAGGAGGAGACTTCTGTCTTTAGTTTCTGAGGAAGCAACTGAAGCATTGGGGTCTCTGCTCGGTCTTCCCCGGAGCCTCCCATCTCCGAGATCCCCCTTGTTTGGATAAATACGTCAGCAAAATTGGCCCAGCTGGCATGACAGGGGTAGGGGGCCAGGCTCTCTCCCTGCTCAGTTTTGACAGTTCTCCGTCCAGGCTACGTTAGGCTCTTAGGGACTCAAGATGGCCAGGAACAGATTTGCTGCACCCAGACGCAGAAATGAAGATCTCTTTTTTGGTGGTGCTGTGATAAGAGCAGAGAATTCAGGAACTCTAGCTGGGACTTCTCGTTTTCGTGTGCCTGCTACCTCTTCTTGGGGTTTGGGGGTTAGATTTTAGTTCATTCAGAGCTACAAAGGTCAACAGGAAAAAAAATGACCTTTTGTGTCCAGTGATTTTCAACATGAAACATTGTTGTGGTTTTGATTTATTCCTTCTTGTGGCAAGCTTGGCTGAGCTTTGATGAGAAATTCCAGTGTCTTGCCGGATGCAGTTTAGTATGACCATATAGCCTGCCAGGCACATCTCAATACCCACCGCCACCCCACCCCCCAATATCCCCTCTATTAATGACTTCTCTGTACTGACCAGAAGGGCCTGTCTACAAATCTTTGTAGCATGACTCTCTTTGATACGATGAACTTACACATCCAGTGCCTACCACAGTGTATATATGCCTCTACAGGGATCATACAGAATTCAGAACACAATCCTAACCTGGGGTTAGGCCAGCACAGTTAGGCCAGTGAAGTTTAGCCAGCACAAGGAACATAAAGTATGTTTGGACCACTCTCACAGTCAGAGAGGCCAGCAGCACATGGACGTGCACCATCCTCCCTGACTCCAAGAGTAGTCCAAACATGTTTAACAGTGGCCCTTGTGCCGGCCAAACTTTGCTGACTTAACTATGCCGGCATAACTCAAGGCTAGGTTTGCGCCCTAAGTCTCTAAAGAATCTCTATGCATTTTGCTGTGTGAACTTCAGTACTTACTGTGTAGGCTTCCAAGCTTCTGCGGTGACAGTTGTGTGGCTGTCCCTATTTAGTTCCCATAACAATATGTTTAGCAATCATCTCAGGAATGACCATACAGATCTCAGGATTTTCTATTATTTGATCTGCTATTGTAAGAGTGATTTATAAGCCATGGGGCCTTCCATTGGCACCCTGGGCTGCTGGAAGAGATCCCCTTTTAGTGGCACCCAATCACAACCATTTCTTTGGTAAAAGTTAACACGGGAATAACCTTTCCAGTACCTTTGAGCACAATGAATCCTCTGACATAGTGGGGCAAATTGGTGCATATTGTGGGGCAATCCAGCCCAACCCAGCCCATGGCTTGCCACAAGGAAACCTGGTGAATGGGTCAGTGGTGAGCAGGAGGTGAAGAGGCACAGTCCAGATCCACAGCACTTCTTGAGATCCAGGTCTCTAGCAGGAGTCTGATCCATGATTCATCCCAGTTAACCCCCTGCTGGAAGACATTCTCAGGACATGCTGGCACAGCACGCAGAGCTTCAGCACAAGTTGAAGCATTCACAAGACAGATGCAACACACCAGACGTGCTAGGAGAGCGCTCCACTCCGGCGGGTCTCAACACGTGCACGATGGTTGCCTGGACAAAAAGAACTATTACGCTGATTAGTGATCTTGAATCAATTATGGTGATGCTAGTGTTGCATTGTTGGGGGTTGTTGAGGCTAAGCTTAATTTTTGGCATGAGTTTGCTGTTTATTATCAGGTTTCTGTGTAGAATTTTCAGGATTAAACATTTCATGCAAACCTTTCCTCTTTGTTGTCTGCATACTCCAGCAGCAAGATCCCAGGTGTTGAAGATCCTTTGAAAGGCAAGATCGTTTGAAAGGCAGGTGTGAAGCCTGCAATGTCCACTGGTCTTTCAAGTGCACCTCTTGAATTCCGCATTAGCGTGGATCACACATTTGCCAGAGGCACAGAGGCATTTCACATCACCTTACCTGTGAAAGCAGCAATGGTTCATGTGGCTCTGCGAAGGATGCAAAGAGGGGAGGATCCTAAGTCACTGTGAAGGAGCAAAAACCTGTCGTGTCTGTCATATTTCCATCCATGCCATGAAGGGCTCAATCCTATTCAACATTCCAGCACTGATGCAGCCCTGCCAATGGGGCATGTACTGCATTCTTTGGGGGGGGGAGGGGAATCATAGAGGCCTCCCCAAGGTAAGGGAACATTTGATACTTTACCTCAGGGCTTCATGGCAGCTGCATTAACACTGGAAAGCTGGATAGGATTGGGCCCTCAATCCACTGCTTTTTTAAAAAAATGCCCAAAGTCCACCTTAAACAGGAAAATAAATAAGTCACAGGCCCCACCTGTGCTGCATTCAGGCACAGCAACGCACCTGTGCACTGTCCGGTAATACAGCCCAGCTTCCTTCCGGCCCAGGAGAAGCCCTGTGGCAGGCCTGCATTAGCCACCCTGCCAGGAAGCATTCAGGAATGTACCGAACTCTGCTCCAGAAGCCCCGTTCCGTCACCATCAGTGCACTGGAGCTGGAATCGGGACTCGAGGCTCAGCAAGCACAACACGCCCTTCTCAGGCCTGAATGGACCTGTCCATTGGGCCAGGCTTTGTGGGCCTGATTCACCTGAGAGAGGTTTGGGAGCTCAACATGACTAAGGCAGCAATCGTGTACACACTTTCTTGTGTGTAAGCCCCACTGGACAGAATGGGACTTACTTCTGAGTAGACATGCATAGGCTTGTGCTTTAAAAGTTTCCGGTCCCAGTTGGGTTTCCATTAGATATTCTTTCATTTGGTACTTTCGATCTGTTATTCCGCCCACTTTAGAAATTTTGAGACTGGCTATTAAACACTCCCCCTGTTTACTGTTTTTGGTAAGCCAAATGGCACCAGCAATTACTTGCCCTTGCAGCCCAATTAACTTGATGGCTGAATCCACTGTCCTCTTTGTTCCGAAAGAGAACACACAAGGCTTTTAGGGATCAATAAACATCTCCCAGCAACTCAACGTTTTCCTTTGCTTGGTTTTGGTTTTCCTCTGAACCCTTGAGCCTGAAGAAGAGTCCTGCTGCCTGCACGACCTAAAAAGTGTGCTTTTTCCAAATGCCACTTGCTCCACATCTGAGCATCATCTCATGTGCTCTGTTTCTTGGTCTCTGATCTCTCCTGGGAGGTGGTTGCATGAAAGAGATCTAACCACTTGTCTCTCCTCCCCATCCTGGGCCCATGAAGGACAACGTGTCCCACAAAGGGAGCAGAAGGCCAAGACTGATGACTAATGGGAGGGAGAAACAAGACCTCTCTCTGCTGCCGACTAGCATCGACCCCCGTCCATTAGTAAATGAGAGATTCCGATGAGACTCCTGTTGGGAAGAGTGGCTGGAGGAAACCAGAGAGCCCCTCGCTAGCACTCTGAGACACCTTGGGAGTGGGTGTCTCCCACTCAGCAGATGGAGGGTGGGGTGAGGGAGCAGAAATCACATCTCTGTGACTGGCAGGGGGGCCAGCAAGCTTGGGGGACAACAGCTGAGCCAGGCTGATTCATATTTTATGTCAAGACCTTCCTGTTTTGCATTGTGCTTATATCAGTCAAGCTGAGGACAGCACAGCAGCAAAGGCGAGCCAGGCCAGGCCAGGGCCAAAGAAGCAGGCAGGCAGGCAGGCAGGCAGGCAGACTTGGGCCTCATCCCCACTGAGGTAGGAAAAACAAGTTATATAGGGTCATCTAAGCCCCTGTTGCTGCTATTTCCAGCCTTCATCTCATGGCACACGGACAAGGTGCTAAAATTGTCAAGATGTAACATCATTTTTTTGACAATTGACAAGCCACACCATGCTGCTAGCAGGGGACTCACACGCCACGATGGCCCTGCCAAAAAAATAACCCTTCCCACCCTCCTGCTGCACACCTGCGGACCATCTGCGGCACACCAACGTGCCACAGAACCGTGGTTGAAAATTGCTGCTCTGTTGGTTTCGAAGACCACCTGAACTGGCTGGGCCGACTGCTCTGCTGTGTCTTCTTTGGCTGACCTCTAAGTAGGACGGCAGCCCAGCAAGGCACAAGGAGCGAGGGACCTGGTGCTTGCTGCTGGAGGCTTCAGACCACCACCCACCCACCCACCCCTGGTGTCGCACTGCATGTGGCGTTGCATGCATTGCATGCATTGCATTGCATGTGGCGGCTCTTATAGCAGAATGCGGCGCTGTATAAAAGCGAGCTGCTCCTGCAAACCAAATCTTGGAGCCTCATCTCTTCTCTGCAATGCCAGTTTTTTTCTGTAGGGAGGGAGTTTTATTTGTATAGGATGGAGCTTAACTATAACATAGCAGTGAACACCCCCAGGCACCCCTCTACCACTTCCATGAGGAGTCAACCATGGTTATGAAGTCTTTAAGTAGCTGTGTAGCCTGGCTAGTTCCTTACTGAAATAAATTCTGATGCATCTGGCAAACTTTGCAGTTTACCTTTGCTGAGGATAATTAAAGGAGGAAAAAGTTTGAAGGGGCTCAAGTCTCCAAGGAGTCTTCACACGGCCAACGGTGACCAAAGGTCCATGTCACTGTTGTCATGGGAACTCCATTTTGGCCACAAGAAGAAAAGGGCATTGCCAGGCCGTGTAAAGCAACTCAAAGAAAAGGGACCAGATCCACTGATCTGGTCAGAAGAGACAAGGGTGGGTTCTTTGCCCCCGCCAGCCCAGAACGTTCTCAAGCAGGCACGCAAGAGGAAGGTGCTCCTGCACTGCTCTTGCACACAATCTCACATCTCCAGCGTCCTCCGAGACACTGCAAAGGATTCTGGGGCACAGGTTGCGGGCCGCTTCACTGGTGCCCTAAAAGATTCTCCCACTGCCGGTCAGGGCTGTCAGCAATGTCGCAGAACCCTGGCCTTTCAGGGCGCAGAGCCAAGCTGCCCAATGCTTCTTCCTGCCCTCCCTTGCAGGTGGAGCCCCTTATCCCTGGCCTCAGTTTGTGCCTGGCCTTTGCAGCAGGCTGACCCGGTGGTTATTCACCTTCAGAACTTACATCCACATTTTTCCCAGAGCCTAAGACAACTACCCAATAAACAGTAATGATTTTTTTAAACCTAGCAAATTTAGCAGATCCAAAGAGAGAGAAAGAAAGAAAGCCCAGTTCCCAATACTGGAGAGTTCCTGTGTGCTGGCCTCTCTGACTCCGAGAGCGGTCCAAACATACTTTACGGTGGCCCTTGTGCCGGCCAAACTTTGCTGGCCTAACTGTGCCGGCCTAACTCCAGCTGAGGATTGTGCTCTGAGGCTGAGCCAGGAGCTTGCTGACCTGTTGCACCACTGATAGGCTAGCTCAGATATTTGCAACCTTTTTCACCCAATGGCACACTGTCAAGGCACACCATCAAGGTTTTTGACCACTGACAAGGCACACCGCACTGCTGGTGTGGGGCCTGCATCCCCCGTTGGCCCTATTAAGAAATGACCCTCCCCAAACTCCCTTGGCACATCTACAGACCATTTGTGGCATGCCAACGTGTGCCACAGCACACCGATTGAAAATGCCGGTCTAGCTGGAATTGAAGGGCTACCATAGGAATGGTTGGCACCACCTGGAGTGTGCAAGGCCCTGGGTTGAGACACGTACCCAGACTTGCTTCCTCCTCCCCATGTGTAACCCCACTGGAAGTTAAACCGGGGCAGCCGAGGAGGTGCATCTCTGAAGCTTGGCCCACTTTGAAGTTGCTCCTGTGGTGCAATGTAGGAGGGTTTCAGTCTGGAACCGAAATTCAGGTAGGGAGGAATAGATCCCCACATTGAGTCTCTGCACTCCATGGGGCAGGGGCTATGGGGAAGGGGAAGGTCCTGACTAACCATGAAGTGTGTGTTCTGTTGATGCTCTCTAGCAGCTGGTAGGCAGCGGTACACTCTCTCTGAAGGGACTTGAGAGGCTAAATTTTTAGCCCCTGACAGACCCCTATGAACAGAGAGTCATCAATGAATCCAGTGTTCCTCAAATTGTGGGTCGGGACCCTCTTGGTGGATCGCGACCTGATTTCAGGTGGGTTGCGGAAAGCTGGGAGCAGCCACCTTGGAATCTGCAGACAGTACTCTTGCTATACCCCTTTTTGGGAGTGTTAAAAGTTTGAATCTTCAAGTGAGGCTTTTAAAAGTTTTGTTTTTTTAGCTCAGGGCTTTTACATAATATTTTGTCCTAATCTTGCTTTCTGTCAGGGATGTTTCATGGTTGTACAACTGCTGCAGTCAAAGAATGCTAGTTTGTATTCCAGGATAGTCATTGGATTACATCACAATAATAATAGCACTTCCTGCTTGATCTCTTCACTTGTGGTCATGACATCGCTTCCGGTGAGTCCTCACACAAGTGCCATTCTAAAAAGTGGGTCCAAGTGGAAAAAGTTTGAGAACCACTGACTTAATCAAATCAATCACACCCAGCGAGACTGCAAGGTCCACTCCATCTAACTGACTGCCATTTATCTCCTCTTCTCTGAGAACTGTCTCCACTTGGTCACTCTAACGCTCATGTAACGCAGAGTCAGAAAAATGGGCTGCTTTCCTCCTCCCCGATCACCCGTTCTTCTTTCTGGACTGTGGCTGCGAGACTGCATGCCAGAATTTTAAATGGCAAAGCACCTTGAGTGCCTTGGCAGGAAGGCATCTATCAATGCCGGAAATAAATAAGTAAACTTGCCGGATCCTTTAACAACAACCATTTAAGCTTGCATTTAATTTTCAATAACCACTCGCATCATTGCCTGCATGTCTCTCTCCCTGTGGTTTTCAAACTGGATTCCAAGAAGACAGCATGAAATTGCTTCGCCCAACCCACTGGTCCGTCTAGTCCAGTTTCGTTGCTTGGGGCCTCTCTCTCCAGGGCCTCAGGCAGGGAGTGCTGGAGGCTAAGCAGGGACTAAGACCATGGTTGCCAACGGTGACTTATGCTTCTCCTGCATATTCCTGCCCCCCCAAATATGATGTAATGGTCAGTGGTGTCATCCAAATGATTTAGGAACAGGTACTCACTTTTGATTGGCACTTGTCGGGGTCCGCCCACCGGAAGTGACATCATAAGCCGGAAGTGATGTCATGATTCTTGCCATGAATGTGATCATGTTTGTAATAACTTCAGCTTGTGGTTAGTGTTGATTTAACTTCTATTGCTTTGCTTTCTAGAGATGTGTATGTACATATTTTGCTTCAACTGTTCCCTGGTTAAATAGCAGGGGCCAGCTTCGAGTGGGCGGGGCCAGCTCAACTTCTAGGAACCGGTACTCACGTAGTGGTGCGTAGTGGGTGCATGACATCACTGGTAATGGTGGAATTTCCTGGAGGCCCCTGTTAAAATGTCCAGGATTGTTTTTTGTAGTCACAGAGTTTGATGCTGATTCCTGGGACCTCCTGCATGACAAGCACTGTATGTCTCACCACCATGCTGAGTGGCAGCTCCTCTCTGGAGAGGCCTCAGAAGTTATGAGGGGTTCCACAACAAGACCAGCCATCTTGCAGCATCTGATGAAGTGGACTACTGTAGGATATGAAATTAATAGTAATATAAACCCATGGTGATTTTGAACCCCAACACTAAAATATACAGCCTACTGTTCTCTCTCTCTAGAGCAAAGAAGTGGTTAATGGTGTTTCAATGGTGTTTCAGGCCAAGGCAAGGCCTTACTGGGAAAAGGGCTGTGCGTATTCCTAAACTGATACATGGAAGAAAGTTCCCAGAAATCGAGACACAGCTGTAACCTTGGGTGAGACTTGCGTTGAGTCAGCGTAATAGCCATCCCTATGCATCCTGGGTAAGAGCATGTGCAAGGGAGGGGGGGAAGTAAATTATTCTGCATGAGTGTTACCAGGTGGCTAAACAATAACCAATGAAAATACAATGAAGCTCCGCCTCAGTAGTATAAATTATTGTACCCATTTTGTGCAAAGTGTGGTACGCAGCTTGTTCTGTTTTGGCATTTGCTTGCCGCCCATATTTGCAAATATGACAATAAACCTTTCTTTTGAACCATACATTTGGAATCCAGAAATTTATCCTTAACACTACCAAAGCCGGTGCTGAAAGAAATGCACTCGATTTTCAGGTGCTGCAACTCTGGGCTGGTTTTGCTCCAACCGACAAGCACAAGGACTCCTCTGGAAGAGCAGCAGTGGCAGGCAGCTACTGGCTACTTTTGCTTTGTATTGGGGTAGCATGACCTGGAACCCTGCCCGAGCACAAAAAACAAAACTCTGTGATGCTCCTTGCGTGGTAGAAAAGTGGGACTTCTGGTTTTATTTAAAGGGATTGAAATAACTGAAGGAGCTCCCACCTTGGCGTGCTTCCTGTCACTCAAATCGGAAGTCCCGCCTTCCATCTGTGAAGAGACTGCACGAGAAGCACATTATGGGGCAGGTGGTCCATGTTTTGCTCCCTCGGTGCGGCTTGCCTCATGGTGGGCTAGAGGGGGAACAGTGGCAGACCTGGTGCAAAAAACACCCCAAATCCACACCTGCATCACTTCACCTCACGGACGGCCTCCCTGGTGCCAGTTGCCTGCGGAACATGGGGCAGGGCCGCCTCTTACTAAATAAGCCCTTCACAAAGAGGGCTACAAAGGGTTATCTTTTTTTTTTTTGCCCATAAATTGCAGTAAGCACAAAGCAGTGCAGAAAGTGGTTTGCTGAAAAGCAGTACAAAAACACCGTGGATTGACGTAGCAAACCACACGCTTCCTTGCTTCAAAAGGGCTTCCACTCTCTGGCCCCAGAGGCTGTGCTCCTGGGATCAGAGCGCGAGGTTCTGGCAAGCGTCTCAGCCTGCAATGCACAGCCGCACAGGGCAGAAGTGTTGTTTGCAATCTGGGCGCAGTGGCATTTCTACAGGGAGGGCAGAGCTCTGAGTTTTGCAAGAAGCCTTACCTTGCAGTGGAAATCACTCCTTTCCTGCACCGTTTTAGCCAATCCTCACAGGGAAAAGCAACATCTTGGCGTTGTTTACTGGCTACAGCAACTAGGGAGAGGAGGGATTTAGATGATAGGGTAAGGCTCCTTGCAAAACTTGCAAAAGCTCTGCCCTCCCTATGGAGACGCCACTGCCTGGGCGTGCTCGCCGCCCGCACGGGCCGCTTCTTTGCTTGCCCCCGTGGCCTCTGCCATGCAAGTTGCTCCTGCGGCAGGGGGGTGGCCCCAGCAAGCATGCACCAAGAGGCCACTTGCAAGCGGAGACTCTCGCATGTTGCAATCTTTGCGCTATAAAGGAGGCCCTGCCCGGGTGGAGCCTCGCTAAGGCGTTGTTTTCCCCTTTCCGGCCTTCCCATTGGCTGCGCCCCAGCCAAGCCTCGCGGCCGCTTCTCACTTTCGCTCTTTAACTTGGGGCCCCGCAAAGCCCCGCCCTTCTCCCCTCCCCCCTCCCCGGGGGACCATGACGGCAGGTCTCGTCCAATGAGAGAGCGTGCTGGAAGGGGAGGAGCCTGCCTCCTCGGGGCCAGGGCCAATGGGCGAGGAGAAGGGCGGGGCGCCGCTTCCCCGTCCCCGGGCTGGCTGGCTGCGTTGCAACAGATGCAGGCGCGAGCGGGGCGGAGGTTTGCAGCCGGAGGAGGTTCTGCGCGCGGCTCGAGCGGGACCCTCGATAGCAGGCGCAGCAGTGAGTCCCAGCTCCCTTCAGTGCCCTGCAGCGGCTTCTGCATTTAGAGGGGCGAGGATGGCAGCAGCGGCTTTGCAGCATAATGGGGTTTTTGCCCGGAGGAACTTGCACTCTCAAGCCTGCCGGTGGTGCATGATCAGGGTGTGCGCGGGCAAATGCAGCTGCACGCCCTTGGATTCCGGGGGAGGGCGCCCTTCAAGCGCAGTATTTGCGTGAAGGAGGCCATTGCGGGCACCACGAACAGTCGGGGGGAGAGAGAGAGTCGGTTGCAAATCCTTCTAGTCCTCCCCCCCTTCTCTCTCTCCGCGCCTCTGCTACTGTGCTGAATCGCTTGCCTCCTCCTGCGCCGTTTCCGGGGACTTTTGCACGTCAAGCCATGCTGCTACTTCGCTTACGCGCACGGGACCGACGTGTCCCGGAGAGCTCAGCCGCCTTCCCGTGCAGTCCGAGGCGTGCCTGCTCCGAAGTCAGCCCCATTGAGTTCCGTGGGGCTTACTCCGGTCTGAGCGTGCACGCGATTGCAGCCGTAGTGCGTCGCAGCAGCAGAGCCCCGGCTTCCCGCTGCCTCGCCGCTGGCGAGAGAGAGTCGAGTTTTGGGCAGCTTCGGTGCAGGACGCCGGCGCTGCTGCAAGCTCCTTTGTTCCGGCCCCAGCGGCGCGCGTGTTGAGGCTTCTCTCTTTGGGCTCCGGAGCGCTGGCCCCGCAGTTTGGGCTGCAGCCGCTGAAAAGGGCGCTTTGCCGGGTGGGGGGCGGCGGCGGCCTCGATTCTTGCTCTCCAGGCCAGCCTTTCAGCTACCCCGGCTCTGCGCGGGGCTCTTGCAGCGCCACCGCGGTGCTTGCTCGGGGCTGTGTGGGGCGCGCCGTTCTCTGCGCCCAGCTCTGCTTTCTCGCCTCATTTCCTCCTAGGTGCAATAAAAGCATAAATGAGGCTGGGTGCAGGGATGCTCCTTTGAGTCTGGCCTGCGTTTACCTGCCCCTTAAAGTCTTAATTCAATACTTAATTGGTGTTTCTTTGATAGTCAGCTGCCTTGGTGACCCCCTCTGGCAGCAGGACTGAAAAATGGTCATTTTGTTCAATGAACGACTACTTACCTTCTCCTGCTGAAGGCCCTGATCAACCGCAGTTGGCGAGGAATGGCCAAGAAAGTTTGGTGAGGGGATCTTAAAGTGGCACCTGCTCCCCTTCTTCCTTTGGGCTGGTCTTGCAGCCTCTTTTCCTAATACTGCCTCTGCTGCTGCAGCTGTGCTTCTTTCTTGCCCTCAGCTCTCCTAACCTTGATTTTGCAGATATGCCAAAACTCAGCTCTTGGGCATCCAATTTAAAAGCAGGGGGGCTTCCTGGGGTTGATGGCTAATAAGATGATGGTTTTTCTTCTGGTGTGTTTGTGTGGTCTTTCCCCCCTTCTTTCTCTTAAATGAATTTCCCTTTCTCTGTTTCTATTTATGAAAACCTGTGACTGCTGTATCCAGATTGGTTTTTTGCCTCATCCCCCCCTTCTCTTTCCTCCTTCCTGACTAGGGTCTAAATTCATCTGCTTTTCGTAGCCCATTCAAGAGCACAGCATGGAAGAAGGCAGGCAAGGGGAGCCCCAGAAGGGCATAAGGGGGGGCAGAGAAGCATCCGCATTTACACCTGTCCAGGGGGCCCTGTATATGTATATGCAGAGTACATGATGAGGAAGGCAGGGCTGGATGACTCACAAGCTGGAATCAAGATTGCTGGGAGAAATATCAGCAGCCTCAGATATGCAGACAATACCACTCTAATGGCAGAAACTGAGGAAGACCTCAAGAACCTTCTGAAAAGGGTGAAAGAGGAAAGTGCAAAAAGTGGCTTGAAGCTCAACATTAAAAAAAACTAAGATCATGGCCACCACTCCCATCACTTCCTGGCAAATAGAAGGGGAAGAAATGGAAGCAGTGACAGACTTTATTTTCCTGGGCTCCAAGATTACCGCAGATGGTGATTGCATCCATGAAATTAAAAGACCTCTACTTCTTGGGAGGAAAGCTATGGCGAACCTAGACAATGTAATAAAAAGCTGAGACATCACCCTGCCAACAAAGGTTCGCATAGTCAAAGCGATGGTTTTCCCAGTAGCAATGTATGGCTGTGAGAGGAAGGCAGAGGAAGGCAGAACGCTGAAGAATAGATGCTTTCAAATTATGGTGTTGGAGAAGACTCTTGAGAGTCCCCTGGACTGCAAGGAGATCCAATCGGGCAATCCTCCAGGAAGTCAAGCCTGATTGCTCCCTGGAAGGACAAATCCTGAAGCTGAAGCTCCAATACTTTGGCCACCTCATGAGAAGAGAGGACTCTTTAGAAAAGACCCTCAGGCTGGGAAAGATGGAAGGCCAAAGGAGGAGGGGGCGGCAGAGGATGAGATGGTTAGAGAGTGTCACCGAAGCGATCAATGTGAAATTAGGTGACCTCCGGGAGCTGGTGGAGGGCAGGGAGGCCTGGCGTGCTGTGGTCCAGGGGGTCGTGAAGAGTCGGACACGACTTAGCGACTGAACAACAACAACAACAGGGGGCCCTGTGCTGCCCACCAGTGATGGGACATTTGGTGCAATACAGCCTCGGCTGCTGCTGTGCCTGTAACCCCAAAACTGCTCCTTTGGCCTCCCATGTCTGTGTCTGTTCCCACCCTGTTCTCTTGCCACTGTGGTTTAGCTTCTACTCTGGACTCTCGCCTTCCCCTAACTTCTGTGTTGCTTCCAGGGAGAGATTTGAAAGATTGGAGGGGGGAATGACAATGAAAGACCTGCAGAAAGAGGCAGTTTATAAAACATGAGTCTTTCTGCAGCTATTTCTGCAAAGTCTTCTGGCATTCCACCTCCTCTCCTCTCCTTTGTTGTCTCCTTTGTGGCCGTTTCCTAGCTTGCAGGCCCCTCAGGGCAGGGACCAGTCCTTTGTGAAGCACCATGAACCATGATGGAGCAATTTAAATAAAATTATTGTTGTTGTTGTTGTTCAGTCGCGCAGTCGTGTCCGACTCTTCGCGACCCCATGGACCACAGCACGCCAGGCCTCCCTGTCCTCCACTAGCCTCCGGAGTTCACCCAATCTCATATTCATTGCCTCGGTGACACTGTCCAACCATCTCATCCTCTGTCGCCCCCTTCTCCTTCTGCCCTCAATCTTTCCCAGCATGAGGGTCTTTTCTAAAGAGTCCTCTCTTCTCATCAGGTGGCCAAAGTATTGGAGCTTCATCTTCAGCATTTGTCCTTCCAGGGAGCAATCAGGATTGACTTCCTGGAGGATGGACCGATTGGATCTCTTTGCAGTCCAGGGGACTCTCAAGACTCTTCTCCAACACCATAATTCAAAAGCATCGATTCTTCGACGCTCTGCCTTTCTTATGGTCCAGCTCTCACAGCCATACATGGCCACTGGGAAAACCATCGCTTTGACTATGCGAACCTTTGTTGGCAGGGTGATGTCTCGGCTTTTGATTAAGTTGTCTAGGTTCACCATAGCTTTCTTCCCAAGAAGTAAACGTCTTTTAATTTCATGGCTGCAGTCACCATCTGCGGTGATCTTGGAGCCCAGGAAAATAAAGTCTGTCACTGCTTCCATTTCTTCCCCTTCTATTTGCCAGGAAGTGATGGGAGTGGTTGCCATGATCTTAGTCTTTTTAATGTTGAGCTGCAAGCCCATTTTGGCACTTTCCTCTTTCACCCTCATCAGAAGGTTCTTGAGGTCTTCCTCACTTTCTGCCATTAGAGTGGTATCATCTGCATATCTGAGGTTGTTGATGTTTCTCCCAGCAATCTTGATTCCAGCTTGTGAATCATCCAGCCCTGCCTTCCTCATGATGTACTCTGCATATAAGTTAAATAAGCAGGGTGACAGTATACAGCCTTGTCGTACTCCTTTCCCAATTTGAAACCAGTCGGTTGTTCCGTGTCCAGTTCTAACTGTTGCTTCCTGACCCGCATACAGGTTTCTCAGAAGGCAGATCAGGTGGTCTGGAACTCCCATCTCTTCAAGAACTTGCCACAGCTTGTTGTGATCCACACAATCAAAGGCTTTAGCATAATCAATGAAGCAGAGGTAGATGTTTTTCTGGAACTCTCTTGCTTTCTCCATGATCCAGCGAAGGTTGGCAATTTGATCTCTAGTTCCTCTGCCTCTTCGGAAACCAGCCTGCACATCTGGCAGTTCTCGATTCACATACTGCTGAAGCCGAGATTGTAGGATTTTGAGCATCACCTTGCTAGCATGTGAAATGAGTGCAATGGTGCGGTAGTTTGAGCAATCTTTGGCATTGCCCTTCTTTGGGATTGGAATGTAAACCGATCTTTTCCAGTCCTGTGGCCACTGCTGGGTTTTCCAAATTTGCTGGCATATGGAGTGCAGCACTTTGACAGAATCATCTTTCAAGACTTTGAGCAATTCCACTGGAATGCTGTCACCTCCACTAGCTTTGTTGTTAGCAAGGCTTTCTAAAGCCCACTTGACTTCACACTCCAGGATGTCAGGTTCAAGCTCAGTGACTGCATCCCTGTGGTTATCAGGAACATTGAGATCGGCCTTATAGAGTTCCTCTGTGTATTCTTTCCACCTCTTCTTAATCTCATCTGCTTCTGTTAGGTCCTTGCCGTTTTTGTCCTTTATTGTGCCTACCTTAGCATGAAATTGTCCTTTGACATCTCCAATTTTCTTGAAAAGATCTCTAGTCTTCCCCATTCTGTTGTTTTCCTCTATTTCTTTGCATTGCTCATTTAGAAAGGCCTTCCTATCTCTCCTTGCTGTTCTCTGGAAATCTGCATTCAGTTGGCTATATCTTTCCCTTTCTCCCTTGCTTTTGGCTTCTCTCCTTTCCTCAGCTATTTGTAAAGCCTCATCAGACAGCCACTTTGCCTTCTTGCATTTCTTTCTCTTTGGGATGGTTTTAGTTGCTGCCTCCTGTACAGTGTTACAGACCTCCGTCCAAAGTTCTTCAGGCACTCTGTCTACCAAATCTAAGCCCCTAAATCTATTTGTCACCTCCACTGTATATTCATAGGGGATCTGATTTAGGTCATACGTGGAAGGCCTAGCGGTTTTCCCTACTTTTTTCAGTTTAAGCCTGAATTTGGCAAGAAGAAGCTGATGATCTGAGCCACAGTCAGCTCCAGGTCTTGTTTTTACTGCCTGTATGGAACTTCTCCATCTTTGGCTGCAAAGAATGTAATCAATCTGATTTCGATGTAGACCATCTGGTGAAGTCCATCTGGTGAATAAAATTATATGAGAGCCTAAAGAAAAGAGGGATTAGATGGGCTGAGGTGGAAGGAAGTGGATATGAATGCTGTGGGCTGTACTGTCTGGTAACTGATTTTGGTTGAATGTGCATGAAAGGAAGAAATGGTCAATGAGCTCCTTGCTCTTGATAGCAATTACAGTACCTTTTTTATTGTATTGCAACTTTGCATGGGGATACGGCACTTAAATGGCCATTTCCATTTTGTTCTTAATAGGAACGCAAGCTTTAATCAGATTACTCTACTTAAACATTACCTGATTAAACTGGTAGGGGCAAATTAACTTGCAGATTACAATTTAAAGAACTTCTTCTTCAGGATATACGTCTTCAGTTTCTGATTGAGGAAGCTATGTAGGAAACACAGATAAATATTAGGATGCAGAGGATTGTATAATAATGAATGGTAGCCTTTGTAAAACTGGAAGTTGTCTTACAAGTCAAAAGGCACAGATATTGTATGCAACAAACATGTTTTAAAATGTTGAATTTCCAGGTAGGTTTGCTGGGGAGTGAGTCCCATGGAATTTGGTAGGTTTTATTAGCAGCATGACCCTATGTTTATCAGTTGAAAAGCCAGTCAGCTTGGATGAATTGGTGAGCTGATGTGGTATAGAGCAGTGGTTTCCAAACTTACCTGGGTCATAACACCCCCACAACCTCTTCTTCTAGCTCAGTCACATGCCGCCATCTTGAATCCCATGAAATTTCATGAGATCCAAGATGGCGGTGCCCAGGGGACAGCTAGGAGTGGCCACCAAGGATCACCTGTGGTCCCCTTGTGAGTGTGCTGTGATGTCCTAAGGTGTGGTGATTCACGCTTTGGGAACCCCTGGTGTACTGGCTCAAAATTTCCCTGGTTTGAGTTTTGCCTCTGCCATTAACTCACTTGGTGGCCTCAGGCAAATGACACTCACTCGTGGCCTGATCTCCCCACCTGCAGTATGGGGATCATAATTTCCGCCTTGCAAGGTTGTTGTAAGGGCTAAATCAAGATAATACATGTGAAGTGTTTGGTCCGCTCAAAGTGCTATGCAAATGCCTTACTATTATGTCTGAGGGTGCAATCCTCACTTGGAGTTAGGCCTGCACAAGGGCCACTGTAAAGTGCATTTGGACCATTCTCATAGTCGGGGGGGGGGGATGGCACACATCTGTGTACTGGCCTCTGACTCAGAGAGTGGTCCAAACAAACTTTACACCCTAAGTCTTAGTATTATGAATGACCTAAAGCAGTGGCCGTCAAGCTTTTTCATGCTACGATCCCAATAAATTAGTAATAAACCCGCTGCCCTGTTTCCCCCACCCCCTGTGTCTCCACAGCAGGGTAAGACAGCGATAAGGGGCTGTGCAGGATTGTCTCAAGGACTCAGTTTTTGCAATCTGTTAATGGGTTGGGGACAAAAGCCGTCTTTTGTGCAGGCTTTGAAAGATGGTTGCAAGCCCCCAAGTGAGGCTTCATGACCCCATTGGGGTCCCCACCCCTGACCTCTAAATCATTTGCTTGGCTGGTGGCCCCAATCCCCCAAGATGTTGATGCTCTTTCCCAAGAGATGATGAACCCCCCAAGATGTTGATGCTAGAGGCGTGGCGGTGAGCGGCTGAGCAGCAGTTGGAAGTGGGGAGAAGCGTTTGATCTGCCAGAGCAGTGGGGGTCAGGCGCCTTGGTGGAACTGCCCACCTTGGGGTTTTCCTTCACATAATCTGACAGGAGATGTTGCCTCAGAAAGGGCGTGCCTGGTGACGCCCTGGAGCATTTGGGTTGCCTTCCGATCACCTAAGGCAGTGATGGCGAACCTTTTGGGCTCGGTGTGTCAGAACTCCAGAAGATGCTTAGCTTGACTCAGCTGGTGTGTCAACCCCCCTCCCAAACAAAAGGGAAACAATTCTTTATATTCCTTTGTTTAAACAAAAAATGCGGTCCAGTCATGTGCGATGCTATGTATTACATAAAGAAACATCAAATTATTCCAAAAATGGAAGATGAGTAGAGCAAATCCAATTTTTGTGAGGTGTTGGTGAAAGCTGGTCTGTCACCCCAAACGTTGTGGCATGTCGCCTTTTACACGCGTGTCGTAGGTTCGCCATCACTGACCTGAGGCCTGTTTCGTGCTTCGCTCGTTCCTTCTTCTGCAGGACATGGCCGGGCCATGTGTGATGAGTTGCAGAAGCCGGCCCTGCTTGCGATGGTCTTCCCGTGGCCCCTTTTTCCCCAGGGAAGCCATTTCTGTGCAGCCTGTGAAGTAGCCGCCCTGCAGCTCCCCTTCTGAAGGGCAAGGCTGGCTGCTTCTCCCCTGAGGATTAGGGGTCTCATAATGGAGCCTGCAAAGGTGCATTCGCCCAGCTGGGGCGTGCCCCTTGGGGTGGCTGCAGCTTCAAGGAGTGCCAGTGAGGCAAGGCGGGGGGGCTGTGGCCCCTGGTCGAACGGGGGCCCAAGTCCCAGGCTTTGCAAAGCTCTGTCTGTGATTTTGGGACTGTTGCCTCCCAACCAGTTTAGGAATTCCAGCAAGCACTTCTCTGTGATCCTGTTAGTGTGTGTGTGTGTCGGGGGGGGTTGTCTCATGCCACAGCTTTCTGCTGCCTCCCACCTTACTTTTTCCTTCTCTGGTTGCCTCCTTAATGTATCAACCACGACTCCAGCATCCTCTCTCCTCCCTCCCCTCCACATGCTGGCCCAAGACCTCCTGCTCCTTGGGGCAGTATGCCAAGTGCTGCCCCTGCCCCCCCCCCCGCTTGGAGGTGTGCCAGCCTCTGTCCCTCCAGCCCCCTCCCCAACCCACCGCAACAGTGTCCTCCACACTTCTCCGATTTGGGGGAATGAAAGAGGCTCAGTGGAAGTGAGGGGGTGGGCGGTGCACGTGGAGCCCCTCCCGGCTGGGGCGCGTGGACTGATGCTCCCCAGCCGGGGCTCTTCCGGGTCTGGAGACGGCTCCCCTGTCATTCAGGGCAGCGGTGCTGCTGGGTGTTCACCAGGTTTGCAAGCGGGAGTTGGCCGCCGTCCAGGCTGTTGCCTTCTGTCGTCCCTGCCAGGGAGTGCCCCCCCCCCCGTGTCCTTGGCCTTCCCTGAAGATGCTGCAGCCTGATCCATTATCCTCCCTCCGTTAGATGCAGCTTGGAGACGAGCGCGCTTTGCATGTCTGGTTGGAGAGAGACGGAAGCGGATGCTCAGCCTCCGCTTTGGTTCCTTCTCGGCTTTTCTTTGGAAGTGTTGCTAAAAGTGGAGCTTTGAGGGGAGCCAAAAGGGGAGGGTTGGGAACCCCGCTTGACCCCTCAGACCGGCTTCTCTGGCGGCAGGACTGCCTGGGAGCCTGCTGTGTAACGCGCTCCAAGCTCCCAAACCAAACTGGGGGGGGGGGCGGCTCTGTCCCTGCAGGGAAAGGGGCCCCTTGGTGCCAGAGCTCTTTGGTCCCCCGGTGGGGCTCCTTCCCTGGGGAGCTGTGCAGGAAAGAGCAGCCACGGTAATGAGGTGCTTGGCGCAGCTCCCTTGCATGGGAAGGCTGAATGTGTGCGTCTGCCTTGTTCTTTGGGAAAAACAGGTAATTACAGGGACGCCTACGTGATAGAGGCTCATGAAATTGTGCGTGGTGTGGATGAGGCAGACAGCGAGAAGTTTTGCCCACTCGTTTGCACGAGGACTTGGGGTTATCCAGGGAAACTGGTTGGGACAGAAAAAAGGGTGGCCGTTAGTGCAGACTTTGCTTCCCTTAAAAAGGCTCAGCGCCAGGTCAGCGAATAGCCGCTGTTTGCCGATTTGAACCTCCTTGTGCAGAGGCCCTGACGTCCTGCTCAATCTCAGGTGTTGGGATGACCCACAGGCTGGGCTGCTTGCTGGTGGGCTTCCCAGAGGCATCTGCCTGCCTGCCTGCCTTTTGAAAGAGGATGCAGGCCTTAGTTGGCTGGCTGGTTTCTTGCACTCTCATGGCCCAGAATTTTCAGCATCTGCTGTGTGCGTTGGGGGTGCGTTGATTGCAGACCAGGCATACAGGGAGTGCAAATTGATCCAAGCAAACTGATTTTATGCTCCTGCTGCTGTTTTGTTCTAGTTTTTTTTTAAAGCTTGCAGTCTTCTGTTGGTGTTGCTTTTTAATGTGTTCGGCTGCTTTGGGCACTTAGATCGCAGGGGGAAAGGCATCTCATTTGACTGTGGATGGCAACCTGTACATACCAAAACAGGAGGGTCGTCATGTTGAGTCAGGCAAGAGACCCACCAGTTTGCACCTGTGGCCAGTCAGGTGTCCCAGAGACATTACCCAGCTGGGCATGAGGACGAATGCCCTCTGAGTTGCATCCCCTCATTCCTTCTATTCCTCTCTGTGAGGGAAAGGGAGACGGGGTGTGCTTTGTGAGTGGCGGGGTGGAGTCGGGGCCCGTGAGCCGTGCTTCTCGGCTCAGGAGGAAGCTTCGCGGCAGAGGCTGGCCTGGGAGCTTTGCCCCGAATCCCCCAGATGTGAGAGATCAGTTTGTGCTAACAGGATTGCTGCCTTTTTAACCTGGCGAGCTGCGGGTTGGGCAGCCCCTGGCCGCAGTGCCAGGGCAAAGGCAGTGGGTGGCTGTGCGTCTTGCGCGTGGCTTGGCTTTGTCTGCATCACTAGGTCCAAAGCTGAGATCCACTCCGGGCCTTGACAGGGAGCTTCTCTAGTGTTGGTGGTCCGGTCCCCCCGTGCTGAGAGGAGTCCAGGGGCTCTGCTGCATCGAACCCTGTCCTTGGTGTGTCCTGGCCCTGAGACGCCCACAGGGAGACTGGGAGGGAGGGTGGGTGGGTGGTGGTGTCCTGCCTCTTGACATTCTCTCTGGTTTTGGCCAAGAGCCACTGTTAAAACCCCTCCTCCAGGTATTCAGAGGGTGCTCCGTTCGCTGGCTGTCGGCCCGGAGTGTCTTGCAGTGTTGCTTCCAGCGTGCTCTGTGGTGGCACTGTGTGTGTGAGGTGTTCCTGGCTGAGCAACATGGGCAGGCAGGTGCCACAGGGTGGGGTGCCCGCTTTGGCAGCTGATGAGGCCCTCGAGTGTCGCTGTGGCCGCCTGCCGCTGCCTACTCGGAGGTCGGTCTTGGCGCTCTGCCAGCCTTGGTGGAGGCGGGAGGCCACGGGGGCGTTTGTTCTTCCCTGCCAGTGTCGGGCTGGTCTGTTTGCACCAGGAAGCTGCTGCTGCTGCTGCCGCCGCCACCCGGAGAATGTTCCCTATTTTCTGGGCAGCAGCTAGAAGGTGCCAGTGGTGGGCAGAGGCGGGCCAGGAGTGCGACCAGCCAGCGTTTGAAGGGCAGGAAGCGAAGCAGCCAAGGGTGAGGGAGGGCGTCCTGCGGGGCAGACCTGACGTCCCCAGGCCCGCGTGAGTTTGCGTCCTGCTCCCCTCAGCAGCCAGGGCTGAGCCTGCCTGCTGGCCTGGAACTGGCTGCAGACCAGTGTAAGTCCGCCTCAGTCAGAACTGCTTGTCTCTTGCAGGATAGGGCCCGATCCGAGGGCGGGGCTGCACTCAGTGGGGGAGTGCGTGCAGAAGATGCGCGGCTGATGTAATCACTGACGGGGGGGCGGCTCCCGCCTTGGGGGGTGGGCCAGTGGTGATGGCGGCGGCATTGCAGGCTTCTCCTCGCTCTCCAGCAGTCTCTTTAACGGCCCTGCCTTGGCTGGACTCATATCAGGACAGTAAGGAGGGAGGCTTCACTTCCACCCTCCCTTGTTTTGCGCCTCTGAGAGGTTGCAGTTGTGCCACCAGAGCTGGTGTTTCCTCTGTTCCCCTGCGGTGGAAGCCCAGAGGCCTGTAAGTGTGCGGGTGAAGCTGCCTTGTGTGGGTCTTCGCTTAGGCGTGCCAGTGCAAACCTCCTGCTTCCCACACTCGCCTCCTCTGGTCTTTGACTGCTTTGGAGAAGGTGAGCTTCCTTGGCGTTTTCAGCGAGGATCAGGGCAGGCAGGGGTGAGCCATTGCATGCCCCTATGGCAGAAAGATGTCCTGCGTATGGCTTAACACTTGTATTGTAGTAGCTCAGCAGCTGAACTGTGCAGGGAGGTGGGCTGCTAAAGACTGTGAAATAGTGGCGTGCCGCCCGTGTGGGATAGAGTCACACTCCTCTGTGGCCTCCTAGTTAGCTTAATCTCACCTTTCTACCAGTGATGTGCTGGAGATTGCATTTCTGCCAATGTTGCTCTAACGCATCATTGGTAGAAAATGGCTTTTAATGCACTTAGGGCCCAGTCTTGTCCCAGCTTTCCAGCATCAATGCCCTGCAATGCAGCAGGTCTGGAGAAGGCCTCTATAACTGCCCCCCCCCATTGCAGGACGCAGGGCACTTGGTTAAGAACATCAGAAGAGCCCTGCTGGATCAGGCCAAAGGCCCCTCTAGTCCAGCTTCCTGCATCTCACAGCGGCCCACCAGGTGCCCCAGGGAGGCACGAGACAACAAGATGCTTGCATCCTGTTGCCACTCCCTTGCACCCAGTACTCTGAAGTAGCCTACTACTAATGTAAGGAGGTTACAACCCATCATTGCCTATAGCCCACGATGGACTTTTCCTCCAGAAATCCATCCAATCCCCTCTTAAAGGCATCAAGGCCAGATGCCATCACCACCTCCTGTGGCAAAGAGTTCCACAGATTAACTACATGTTAACCCGGTTGGCACAGCTGTGTTGACACTGGAAAGTTGTTTAGGACTGGGCCCTTTAAAACAAAGTGCTTTGTTTGCTGAAAAGTAGTATTTAAGCATTTTTCTTACTACTAGCCGTGTGCACTTCCACAGCCATGAGGACTAGACGCCGGCTTTCTCTTAAGCCTGAAAGGTGAGGCTGCTTAGCAGGATGTCTGCTTGGGTCTGTGCAGAACTGTGGGTCTGCACTTGGGTCTTGCTTGGAGAGAAGCAGACCTGCGTGAGTGGTCAAGACCAGTGGCGTGCCTGCGTCTGTCAACTGCTAACCGCCATAATGGCCACAGTTTCCTGCGGCTCTCTTTCCTGTACTTCCAGGTGACTTTGGTGGGAGCGGAAAGTTGGCCGACCTCCTTTCTTGGCAAGCGCTTGCCTTCCAGAGAACTGGAGCAGGTCAAGGCGCTGGTTGGATTCCCTCCCTGGGTTAATGAGCACAGCTTGGGGCTGCCGTTCCTTTTTTAGGTCTCTCGGAGGAGCCTTTGGTGCGTTGCTTCGTCTCTCCAGACCTGACCTTCCATTTGTGTAAGTGTGTGTGAGAGAGAACCTTTTTTTTAAACAGCTGTGTGCTGAGAGTGTGAAGTTGTGATATTGAAGTGTTGGTTACCATGGCAGCGGCAAGTATTTATCCAACACGATTAGAAGCTTCTCACTTCTGAAAGTCACGATGAGGCAGGCTGCCAGTTCAGAATCTAGAGTGTAAGCTTCTTGGGGCAGAGACTCAAGGCTTCTGTTAACTTAGTTGGTAAGGCACTGTTCATGTTGAGGATGGTATGTCCATCAATGACGAGTGATTGTGCGGTTTGTTGAATGTTTGTCCCTTGGGTTAGAGCCCTGCCCATTTTTTAGATGGGTGAGTAAAGAGTGTGCCTTGCTCAGAGTTACCCTGTGGGTCTGTGGAAGAAGAGCCGGGTGTGGCTCTTTCCTTGGCCAGGGGTAAATAAGTGTGGGAAAGGTGGCTTGCTTAGGTGACATGATCTGACCATGTTTCCCATAATGATGTGGCACATTCATGTTCTTTTGGTGCTCTCCAGGCATGTGGGGTGTACGACTGCGTGCTGATACGTGAGCCCACATGCTTGGCTGGGTGTGTCTTGATACTAGAGTTGCTTGTCTTGTTGAGTACGGGGTCGTCCAGGGCAAAATGGCACTCGGGATAGGCTTGGCCACGAAATGCCTGGCTGGCATCCCATCCACAGGGACACCTTCCTGCTTACTCCCCATTGAATGAACATGAAGGAGCTGTAGGGTGTTTTAATTTGAACAGAGGCTCATAAGGACCAGATCTCAGCCCTAGCACAAGTGACTAGGAGGTTTGTCTCTGTGCATGTGCAGAGTGCACCCTCCTTCCCACTGATCAGCCACTGAGAGTGCAGCAGGTCTTAATTTAGATCACAAGGCATAATTTTGCAAGAGGAAAGGCTATAACATTTGGGGCTTTTCCCTTGTTGGGGTGAAAAAGTGAAAAGGCACCTCTTAAATACCAAGACCCAACCGCCACCAAGAGGTTAACCCCGGACTGAATGAGCAGCTGGAGGATGGAGCCACGATGCTGGACCAGATGAACCGTGGAGGGCTGCTACCCTGTGCCCCTGCTTGGTGGTGAGAGGGCGACAGCGGCGTCATGCAGCCGGAACGCTGGGCGGGAGGAATGGGTGAGCGGCAGTCTGCCCGTTGTGTACCGCTCCGTTTCGCCGTCTTCCCCACCCCGTGGAGCGGTACGCAACGGGCAGACTGCCGCTCACCCATTCCTCCCGCCCAGCGTTCCGGCTGCATGACACCTCTGGAGGGCAATAATCCTTTCTAGCCAGCCAGAGATGGGTTTCTGGCACTTGTGCTTTTAAGAACACGAGAGAAGCCTAGCTGGATCCAATGCCCGTCGGGTGCCATATCCTGTCCCCCAAAGTACTCCGCCAGCTGCCTCTGGGAAGCCCCTTGCCAAGAGAAAAGCAGCCCCCTCTTTGCCCCCATTGCTCCTTTGCTGCTGGTGTTCAGAGATGGACAGCCGAGCCTGGAGGGTAGTGGACAGTCATTGTAGCTACTTGCCACTGATAGCTCCACTAATTTGTCCCATCACCTTTTGAAAGCCACGCAGGTTAGCAGTCATATAATGTTTAGATTTATATTTTTTAGACTCGCATCATCTTTCCCAGGGAAGAAAACATCTGGAGAAAAAAATGCCTCCCAAACCTTCCTTCAAAATCCATAGAACATCTGCCTCTCTCCCGGCCCCTTCCTCAGTGCCTAAAATATGGTACTCTGTGGTCCTGTGGAGGCCAGAGTTGCACAACCTTATGTCTCCACTTATCTAGGCCTCTGTGCAGCACACTCTGCGGACACAAGTGTTCCTTGCAGCTCCATCACCGCTATGGGAGAGTCTGACAGGTGAGCAGGTGAACTGGGCTTTTGTGCCCCTCTGGCTTTGCTGCAGCTGCTGCACCACAAAAGCTTGTTGAATAGTGGGAGGTGGCAGGATGTGAGCCAGCCCCCGATGTTGTGGTTTTGTTCCAAAGTGCAGGCACGTATAATGTGCATTACGCTGCCAGCAGCACCATGGAAACAGGGTTGTCTTCCTTAGTCCCCCGGCTAAACACACGAGATGGGGCAGGATTCGCTCCCCCATTTTTACTCTTGGAAGGTAGTGATTAAATATTCCCACTCGTCTCCGCAAGGCAAATTAGTGCTGTCAATAAACCTGTGTGTGTGTGTGGGGGGGGGGGGGCTGTGAGCATCCTGTGTGGTGTGACTGCTTGGTGTGGAAAGGAGCAGAGCGATCCCATTAAGAGCCACAAAGCCATGGAAGGGAGCATCAGCAGGCAGGACGGCTCCTTTAGCAGTAAAGTAATATAAAAACCTCCTTTAAATGTGGATTGTTTGGCAGCATGGAAAAAGACAGGAACTTCTTGCGTCTTCTGAAGCTGTAAGCTTCTAAGTTGGAAGATGTTGCATTTTTAATAGCTTCCCCCCCCTTTGAAATAGCATCATCTGCTTGGAGAATTTCTGCCTGGGTATTTACTACAGCTGTAGGTGGCATTTTGGGGAAGAGCCTTGTAGGGGTGCACCAGGCAGGCATTTATCAGTAACTCTAGCCAGTTATTGGGGATGCTTCTCCTGTTGAATTTCTGAATGGGTGAATTTCTCTCCAGCCTGAGGTTGAGCTGAGAAACCCAGGGTGTGGGTGTAGGCAGGCTAAACGGTAGATCAAGCTTAATAGAGGGTCTGTACAGAGTCTTACAGAACCATTATTGTGTACATGCTTCAGAGTTTGACAAGCTTAATTTCCAGTTTCCTTTGCTTTTTTGAATATGAGTGAAGTCATTAGGTACATACTTTAATACTGGCTGATCTTAAACAGAAGTTTTTTTTTTTTTAAAAAAGAATTGTTTTGTAGTTGTGCAGATGTTAAAAGTTGCGTCGAGCCCCCTAGAGGGAGAGAGGTGGGCTACAATTCGTTTTGAAGAATATGTCAGTAGCTGTTCAGGGGGTCTTCTGTTTTCAGCTTCTAAGCTAGCAAGTCCCTGTGGAGCCCCCCCCCCCCGCCGCCATCCTTGAGAACGTAGAAAGAAACCTTCCCCTTTCTCTTCCCATTTCACTTTCAGCCAAGCAAGGGTTTGCTTGGGGGATGCACCAGAGAAACCTACCGTGTGTTGGCCACCGCGGCGTCTCCCCCTCCCTGGTGCCCAAGTGGCAGGGCAGGAGAGTCCCTCCTGGTCTCCTGCTGCTGCTGCGGCTGCCCTGCAGGGCTTCCTCTTTCCTTCCTCTCTTGCTCGCCCGCGTGTGCAGTGGTGTCATCTAAATGATTTAAGAACAGGTACTCACTTTTGATTGGCACGTATCGGGACCCGCCCACCGGAAGTGACATCATAAGCCGGAAGTGATGTGGCAGGAAGGGACATGAAAAAAGCCCTTTTTGAGGCCTCAGACGATTTTAAACTGACCCAACAGTTGCAACAGTATTCCACAGCACCCCCAGAACATGTGAAGGAGGCCTGGCATCATGTTAAAGTGACCCAACAGTTCCAAAACCCCAGAGCAGCTCATTTTTCAGTGGCAAAGCAAGGCAAGGCTCTGCACGCTGCCTGTCTGCCTCTGAGAATATGCAGGCAACTCAAACGTGGAGGAAATTCAAACGTTGCAGGGGGCGGAGTCGACGAGTGGGCAGGCGAATGGGCGGGGCCAGCCCTAATCCTAGAAACTGGTACTCACATACCCCCTGCATGACATCACTGCGCGTGTGGCCTTCTGCCTTCTGAGGGGCTTCCCTGAGTTCAGCTGCCTGGAACGAGAGCCAAACCCTAAACACAGCAAGTCCTAACTGGTCCCGTCTGTTGCCTGCATTTCAGTGGCTCTCTTTGGAGTGGAATTCTGTGGCACTTATCTTGTGGGGTGGGGAAGGGTGACCGACCATCTCTGAATCATTAACTGTTCAGATGTTTCTCAGGTCGGATACCAGTTTGATTCAGTAGTGTTGCATTGCAAGCGAAGGAGTTTGCTGTGGATCAGCATGAGGTGAATCCAGTCGGCTTCGAAAGCGGCTCAGATTGTCCATGCCAGAGCGTTGAAAAATCCTGACGAGCTCAGCCTGAGTGACGGAGCCCCTCCTGGGCAGGTGTACCTGCCGCTCTTGGCTGCCTTATTCCTGGCTGAAATGCTGAGCGGCTCATGCGCCAGGGTTGCCCCCCCCCCCGCGGTGCTATTCACAGACTCTGCCTCCATTGTGAACGGAGCGCCACGGGGCACCCCAGGGCTTGGCCCTGCTCCACCAGCCCACGCGTTCCTCTCTCGCCACTTCTCTCTGCCAACCGTGTAGGGCTCTGGGCTGGCTGCCACGCTGCTTGCTGTGTTCGGCGCATCAGAGTCTCATTTCCTCCGGTCACGTAATGCTCAGTGCCGACTGGCGGGGTGAGAGTGAGGCTCGTGCCATGCCTGCGATGCGTGTGGCTGTGATGCCGGAGGCATTGCTGGTGCTGGCTGGTGGCAAGGATGCCGGCTGTGCCTCTTGCCACGGATGCGGAGCGGCTGCGCCTCAGCAGCTGTGGCGCCATCAGCGGGCTCCCGTTGCCTGTGCAGCCTGCAGGCTTTGTGGGGACAGAACGAGGGTGCAGATTTCCTCCGCAGCCCTCAGGGGTGGGTGGGTTTGGATTTCACGGACTAAGGAGGCTTCCGTGGCTCTGCTGGGATGGTGGCCACGTCTTCTTAACACGAGGGAGAGCCTCAGAGTGGGGGGGGGGCTTTGGCATTACAAGGCTGTGGCAGGCCAAGGGGCTTCACGCCCTGTTTCCTGAGAGGTCCATCCACCCCCCACCCCCCCAGTTTCTGCCTCTTTAGCAGATGTGGCTGATGTGTTGGGGCCCAACTCTGCCCACTGTGGGGAATAGGAGCCTGCAGGCTTGTGCACAGCCTGCAGAGATGTGGTTCTTGGGGCCGGGCCCTGTGCTCTGTGGGGTGCTGATTCCATGCCCTTGGCAGACCTGGAGCTCTTTGGAAGGCAGGGGTGGAGGGGTGCGCAGAGCATCCGAGGGGCAGCCTTGGTCGCCTTGCTGGCAGGGTCCCAGTGGGGGGGGGGCTCTTTCCCCGCCTTGCCCCTCGCGAGCCTTCTAGCTGGGGGTGTCGGGGCTGACCTGGGACCTGCAGCGCCAGGTGTGCTCCTCTCCCCGAGCGGGGGCTTCGCCTGCATGGAGGATGCTCACCCTGCACTGCTGCTCCCGGCTCCCCTCGTGGTCCAGCTCCTCCTCCCGGCCAGAGCAGGGTTTGGGGTCTCCGTGTGCCTGGGGGCAGCTGGGGGAGCAGCCTCACCATCCAGCGCTCCCTGCCCTGTGCGGGTGGCCTGGACTTGGCCGGGGGGGGGGTCTGTTGGATTCCAAGCACGGGCAGCTCAGTCCCAAGACAAAAGAGGAGGCGGGAGGCGCCCTGATTCCGGGGGAGGGGACTGTGCTCACATGTGCCCCTTGCATTGGCCCCCCTCGTGTTCCGAGACGGGGATGGGAGGCTGCCAGAGGCTTTGGGGGCTGCAGCTGGAGCCGAGCTCCGTGTTGGTGCAGAGATTACAAATAAGCAGCAGCGAGGCAGGCGGGGGGAGTGAACGGCCTGCGCTTTGGGGGGGGGTGTTGCTTCTGTGCTCAGCACGTGCTGCTCCCACCGCAGTCCAGGGCAGGACGCCAAGCAGCCCAGAGGCCCCCATCCGCGCCTCGCCTTTGACCCCGCCCTGCCCCAGCACTCAGTAGCTCCTCTTCTGCCTTCACCCGGAGCTGGCCCTTTCTGCCCACCTTGGCAGCTGCGACCCTTCCTCTCATGGCAGAGCTGAACGCAGGGCGCCCCGGGGCACCTCGGAGGCCAGCAGAGCAGAGCCGTTGCGGCCAAGGGTGGCGCCGGCTTCCCTCCCTCCCTCCCTCCCTCCTCCACGGGAGAGGAGACGCAGCAGAAGAGGCGTGTGGCAAAAGCAAGGGCGCTCCTGCCTCTGCCGGAGAGGGGCTGGTGGGCAGGAGCCTTTCCTGGTGGCCCAGAGGCTGTGCTGGACTGGTGCACCGCTTGGGCCGGGAGGCAGGCTGTGCCAAGTCTTGGCTCTGGGTCAGGTTTGCAAGCGCAGGCCTGAGGATTTCTTCCTGCCCCAGGAGGTGGGACTTTGAAGGAGCCCCTGAATTCCCTCCCCCTTCCCGCTCCTGGTCTCAGCCTGGCCATGCTTAGTGGTGAAGGGCATGCTTTGCATGTTCGGGGCGTGTCGAAAGAGGCACAGGGAGCAGGCCTCTAAAGGCCCCTGCCAGCGCTGTGCTGGGGGAAGCTGGTGGCCCCCACCCGTTTTGCTGGGGAGAATGGCATCCACCCATTCTCTTGCGCTAGCCAGCGCTTTGTCACTCCTGCGTGGGAAAGGCAGAGATTTCTGGGGATGTGGGTGGTGGTGGTGGTGAGGACAGGAGCCCTGGTGCGCTCCCTCACAGTACCAGTGGCAGCTCTGTGAGCGGGACCCGGCAGGTCTGCCTGCCTGAAAGACGGCCCCGGGCGCCCTGCCAGGCCAGGCAGGAACATTCTGCAGCCCCCAGGAGAAGGGCAACTGCCAGAGACAGTGGAAACCACGTGGAATGTGTGCGTGGGGCGTGACGGGCCCTTCTCTTGAGCCAGCCAAGTAAGCACATAAGAGCCCTGCTGGATCAGGCCAAAGGCCCACCTAGTCCAGCTTCCTGTATCTCACAGCGGCCCACCAGGCGCCCCAGGGAGGCACGAGACAACAAGATGCTTGGATCCTGTTGCCACTCCCTTGCACCTGGAACTCTGAAGTAGCCCACCACCTTTGTAAGGAGGTTGCACAATCCATCATGGCCTATAGCCCACGATGGACCTTTCTGGAGTCCTGCTGGAGTCTCCAAAGTAGTCTGTGAAGCTGTGGCAGAAGCCTGGCAAGGAGATGGCAGCCTCAGCTCACAGGGCCAGGCGTTCCGCAGATTGGGGGCCACCACCAAGAGAGGCCCTGCTAGTGCTCCAGGCTGGGCTCTTTGAAAAACACTCCGTGTTTTGCCCTGTGCCCAAGTTGGCAGTGGCAGGGCCAACTGCTGCCATCTCCTGCCACCAGGAGCATTGTAGGATAGTTTCTTGGCACATTCTGAAGGGGGAGGAGCTGGCAAGTGGAGGCGGAGCTTCCAGGAGAGCCAGTAAGACAGTGTCTCGGAGCGAGGGGGGGCACCGGTCTTCTGCAGATGTCCAGGGTTGGTTCTTGAGCGGCTGCAAGCCACTGTCTGCTTTCCAAGTGCTCGTGGGCTTCCTCTTCCCTTGTCTTTCTCCTCCTGTTTTTGCAGCACACTGCAGCTTGCCATTGTACCTGGGCCTGCAAACAGTGGTTTGCCCAAGTCCTCATTGTCCTGCACACCGGAATTGCAAACCCTGCTCTTCCAACTGGCTTGCAGTTCTGGCTTGCTGGCAAAGGATGACTTGCTCTGCTTGGACGCAGAGTTCATTCCAAGGTAGGAAGCAAAAGGGAACATTGGCGTGCATGTGAGAAAGAGGGTAGCCCAGGGCTTGCCCCACGGTGCCGTGCCATGCCTTGGCACTGCCTCCGAGTCTACCCGCTGTCTAGTTGTTTTCAGATCTCTTCTGGGTCAGATGGTCTTGCTCTTTTCAACGCATTCCTTCCTCCTAGTCTTTTGCTTTTAAGGCTGTGTGACACTTTGAGCTGGAATCTGAAGAATTTGCAAGCTACAGATTCTTGGCAGATTGTAACTCACTCTTTACTTGCCTTGCAGGCTCCCTTGCCTCACAGCTTTCCTTAAAGGGGAGGACAGACTTGAGCAGCAGGGAACGAGTTGACTTGTGAATTCATAGAAGGGAAGGGAAGGAGAAGTAGTGGGAACTTGGTGGCACATCCCAAGGGAGGTGCTGAGTCTCTCTGGACTCAGGGTGTGTTCTCCCCCCCCCCGGGGTTGTGTTCTGTGTTTTGCACCCTGTTTGCCTTTCGGACTCAGTCGCTGCTGCTGCCCGGCTCTTGAGGCTTGAGTTCTCAGGCATGATCTTTTTCTCCAGAAGTGAGGAAGAAGTGAAAACGTCAAGCAGTGTCCCGATACCTAACACTTCTTTCCACAATTGGTAACTGCACATGTGTTCTGACACCCAGCAGATGTGCAAGGAGAGGTGCAAATTAGATTCTTGTTTCTGGGGTGGGGTGGCACTTGAGTGTCTTTGGAGAGCGTTGAAGGGAGCGAGGGAGACGTGTGGCAAATGCTCGTGTTTGCGATAGACTCCCTTCAAGCGCCTTTAATAACACCCCAGAATAGCCGTTCTTAAAATGTGGGTGAACTTGGGATGAATGTGCCTTCGGTGTGTTGGCCCTTGAGACCCAGGGGGAGTATCGAGAACTTCCTGTGGGGAAGGGAAGCTCTGCTGCTTGGGAATCCTCACTGTGGCTCCATTCTCTCCTCCTTCTCTTTAAGGCAGTCTGCTGCATTGCCGGTGGGGATGGCCTCTTGCTGAACAGGCCAAAGTTCAGCACCGCAACAGAGCAGCTCTTGGCCGGACAAATGGCGACCGCAAACAAGGGTGAGTGGCAAGAGCGGAGTGGTACCCGAGTGTATGTCTGGGTGGCTGTTGCTATGGTGACCCAAACATCCTGCCTGGCCCTTGGTGGTTCACCTTCTGTGTTGCAACAGGCTGATCCAGTGGTGTCATTCAAATGATTTAGGAACAGGAACTCACTTTTGGTTGGCACTTGTCGGAAACCTGGAACCAGCCACGGAGCCCGTTAGGATCCGGAACACCCGTTCTGGTCCCTTCCCCCTGAGTGACATCACTGCCTTCACCCCCCTAGGAATCGCTCCCTTTAACCCTCTGAGTGCCAGCCAACCAAGAAGAAAAGCTCTTTGCAGAGGAATTGGGAGGGGGGAGGAGGGAGAGTGAAGTGGGCGGAGTCGGTCCTAATTTTAACTAGTGGAACTGAGTTCCCCCACGTTCCCCCTGCATGACATCACTGGGCTGATCCCATAGTCTCCACTTGCAGCTGGCAGCTTCCCTGCTCCAGAGTTGGCCCTCCTGAACACGGCTTTTCCTGCTGGGTCAGGTGAACCACAGCACTTGTCTGCTTTCCAGCCAGGCATTTCTGGAGGACATGGTATATTAAAACAACCAGGCGCAAGAACAGTTTTTTACCCCGTGCTATTGGGCTACTGAATAGCTGATTATGTTGATGTTTTGGTTTTGATTTGGATAAGTTTAGTGTTAGTGGGGGCTCGTTAATGGGATGGTATTATTTATTAGATTAAGATATATGTGAGAGCTTTTGGGCCGAAGTAAAATTCCATGTATGGTGAAATTCCATGTATGGCCAATAAAATTCTATTCTAGAGTTGTAGCTTCTGAAGAGCCCCCCACCCTGCCCCGCCCCGCGAGCAGGAATGCCCAGCCAGCAGCTGCGCAGTGCTTGCCTGAACCTGCCGGGAGCACCTGCTCCATGTCGGCCAGGTGCGCAGTGACATTTTGCCCCAGCTTTTAACGCCTCTTAGAATGACGGTAAGACGAGCAGATCTAGACTGTGCTGGTGTCTTACGGGTGAAGCGAGGGGGTGCTGCCTGGGGGCTATTGGGGCCCTGGGTGTCCTTTGAATTGGTCCGCTCCAAAAGGACTACTCTTCCGTGCGTGGTGCCTCCTAGTGTGGTGACTGCCACACGCTGCCATTGTGCAGCTTCCAAAGCTGCTTCGCGCATGCTTTCGTTCTTCGGGCCTGCCTGCGTGTCGGGGGGGCCCTTCTGTGTGCTGCCCACCCGCCCCCACACTGTGAACCTCGTCTTCAGACACCTGTTGTCTCACAGCAGCTGAAGGGGGTGGCTGTCTAAGAGATCCCTGGACCGGTGGCGGGCGGGCACAGGGCAGAAGCGAGGGGTTGCTCCTTATGCAGCAGCTGAGGCTCAGAGTGCTGAGAACACACCTCTGCACCCCGGGGGATTGGCGCTTCCTCCCCCATCTCCAGGGAACCAGGCCTGTCGCCGCAGCTGGTGCCCTTTGATAGCTGTTTGGCATTGTGAGGGGAGCCTTTGGCATGGCAGCTCCCTGGTGTCGCCTCTGTGCCTGAGGCAGGCTGGCTCTTGCTGAGAACAGAGGAGAGCGCCGGGGTCTGGCTGCAGTGCCAAGAGAGAGCCCTGAGTGCTGATAAAAGGAAGTACTTTTTTATCCAGCGGGTAGTTAATCTGTGGAACTCCTTGCCACAGGAGGTGGTGATGGCATCTGGTCTAGATGCCTTTAAGAGGGGATTGGACAGATTTCTGGAAGATAAGTCCATTGTGGGCTATAGGCAATGATGGGTTGTAACCTCCTTACATTAGTAGTAGGCTACTTCAGAGTTCCAGGTGCAAGGGAGTGGCAACAGGATCCAAGCATCTTGTTGTCTCATGCCTCCCTGGGACACCTGGTGGGCCGCTGTGAGATACAGGAAGCTGGACTAGGTGGGCCTTTGGCCTGATCCAGCATAGGGGCTCTTCTTACGTTCTTATGCCAGCAAGGGCCGGCCTTCGTGTGAGCCTGGGAGAGGGGCAGGCTGGAGTGTTCAAGTGTAGGTAGTATGTTGCCTAATCCATATCCTGAAACAAGGAATGCAGCATCACAGCAAAACTCCCAAAGAACAGTACAGGAAAAACATTAAGACAAAACCAGGAATGCCACAAAAGCAGCTAACATAGAAGGGAATGCCCTTAGAAGGAATGCCATTAGAAGGCCAGGCAGAAATGGAAAGTGTCGTTAGAAGACTCGCAGGGAGGAGGCGGCACACAACACCATGCTCTAAACTCCCGTGGCTCACCTGCAGGCCATTCAGGGCCCCTTAATGTGCTGTGGCACACCAGTTGAAAGTTTGTGGTCTAAAGGCAGGAGCACTTGCTCAGAACCCCGAAGTCAGTCTGGGCCATCCAAGCCAGAGCCTGCTGGAAACAAGAGAGTCAGGTGAGTTGTAATAATGGCTTCCACGCAAGTCTCCAAAACGTATTAGGAGGAAAACTGTTAGTTTCAAAATCTAGAAAACCCTGTAATCTCAAGCTTGTAAAAACACAAGGCCCCCACCCCCCCGATTTATGGAAGACTTGCTGCTTCTCTTTCAAGGACAAGCATGGAGGAAACCTTGGCATCTTTCAAAGAGCAGTCTCTCTCCCCCCCCCCAATCTGGGGGGAGGTGGGAGAGAAGGAGCATGTGGCCTGAGCAGAGCCACCCTGGGGGTTCTTGCACACTCCTCCATGAAGTCTCCCGAGCTGACACGGCAGAAAACCCCACTGGAGCCGAATGCCCCTCTTCCCCCAACCGGCCCCAATGAACAGCTGTTCACGGCAGGGTTTTGCGCTGGAGGTGGGCGGCCTGAGCCCTCTTGAGGTCTTCAGGGGTGCAGTCAAGCTCTACGTGACCCAACTTCGCTGCTGCAGGACGTGCCCCAGAACCTGCAGAAGCGAATGTGAACCAGGACTCCAGAGTATGTGGCAGGCCAGACGCCAGCTCCCGGGGGCAGAGAGGCGGGTCCGCAGGGCACGATTAATATAGCCACCTGGCCGTATCAGGCTGTGACTGCAAGCCAGATCGGCAGAAAGAAACGCCAGGAACCAAAAGGAGCTCAAGGACAGAAAGTGCCCTCAAAAGGTGCAGAGCAGAGCAGGCTGGGACTCCTGCAGGGAGGGGGAAGGAGAGGGGGGGCGCTGTGGTACAAGCTAGTACAGTTGGTTTGCATCATGTGTGCGTTCTGCTTGAGCAAATATCATGTATATGTGCTCAGCAAAAAAAGAGAACCAGTTGAAAGAATGTGGGCGATTCCACCTGCCGTTCCACTCACTCACTGGGCGTGAGATGGGAGACTGAATCTGCTGCTCCCTCGGCCCTCTCGGTTCCCGTTTGCCTCTCGTACTGAGACGTTAGTTTTTAAAGAGGCAGTGCACATTTGTTTGGATTTTAGGTAATTTTTTAAACGTGATTTTCGCCTTGCGCACTGACTTTAGAACTGAATCCTAGCAAAAGGTGCAACCAGACTGTCCTGGGCCCAGAGGAATGATGCTTGGACCTGTACGAAGGTGTGGGGAGGAGGGACCCAATCCTTATGCGTTTCCAAGCTGTGTGGGGCTTCAAAGCGCCCTGTAAAGCACCTCGAAACCAACAGGCCGCCACTGCAGGTTGGATAATGCAGCCGTTGGCCTGTCCCTGGCAGTGGCGTTTTGCGCCTGTTGACTGTTCCTTGCACTCCTTGGCTGTGTTGGAGACCAGATGGGGCTGCTGCTCTTCCTGCTTCAGTTGGAGCGCTGCAACCCATCCACAGAGGCCTCCTTCACAAAAACAATGCCGAAATGGCCTGGACAGGACCTCCCCACCTCTCCATGTGTGGGGCGGGGAGGAGGGGAGGAGTGCCACGCCTAGAAGTGGCGTCTGGAGTTCAGTGCTACAAGATTTGGTGATCGGAGGGGGGTGAGTTGCCCTCGAGGTGGAAGTGGGCAGTGGTGAGTGGCCCTTCGCCCTGATGGTTAATAAGAACATCAGAGCTCTGCAGGATCAGGCCACAGGGGCCCGTCTTGTCCAGCTCCCGGGATCTCAGTGTGGCCCACCAGGTGCCTCAGGGAGCTCCGGGCTTCCAGTGGAAGCTTCACGTTCATAAGCCGTCTACCTTGGAATGGCAACTTTGGGGAGGGGGTGGGGACCAGTGATGTCATCCGAGCGCGCCAACTACCAGAACGCTCGGATGATTGACAGCCCTCTGCCCCTATGGCGGAGGGCTGCCATGCCCCTCCAAGCCTCACTGCGCCGGAATCGCTCCATTTTAGAGCGATTCCGGACGCAAGGGAGGGAGGGCGGGCCCAGCAGCAGCTCGCCCGTCCTCCGAGGCAGTGGCGCGGCCCAGGACCTCTGCAGAACTAGCGGAACGGAGTACTGGGCCATTCCGCCTGGATGACGCCTCTGGTGGGGACCACGTGGCTGTTGCCTTCAGGTGCAGTGTGGTGTTTCTGGAGCAACTGCTTGGCTTATGGGGCAGAAGGTGGGCCTGCCGTTGTCTGAGGCGGCACCTGTCTCTGGGGAGGAGCGTCCCTTTCACTTGCACTGTGTGGGAGCGTTCGCTGCTGGAACGGGCCTGCCTCTGCCAAGCAAGCGAGGCCCCTCCTCGCGTCTCCTGGGTCGGCGTCGGCTGCAGCGCTCCCCCTTCCGATTCCTGGACCGCAGGTTCTGGTTCTCCTGCCCAGCCACTAAGGGGCGCTCTCTGCAGTGTGGCGATGGGGACTAAGCTGGGCCTTGCTTTCTGCTTCCCTCCTCCAGGCACCAAGCCCAAGGTGTCGGGCGTGCGCTTTGCCCCCACCCAGACGGTGGAGGGGCCCTCCAGCCACGTGCACTTCGACGAGAAGCTGCACGACTCGGTGGTCATGGTCACCCAGGAGAAAGACGGGCATTTTCTGGTGAAGGTAAGAGCGGCGCAGCAGCTTCGTCCTGGGCACGTTCAGTTAGCAGCAAGTCACGTTGTGTTAGGTGGAGTTGACCCCCCCCCATGTAAGTGGGCACAGCTCTGGTACACACATTGGGCATGGGGTTGCTGCCTGTGGGAGGAGGGGGCTCTTGCAAACTCGGATTAAGGCAAGTGGGTTGTCTCCAGGGTTCTAGTGCCAGAAGAGGCATGTGGCTTGTTGGGCCTCTGGGCCTGCTCTGACTGGCAATGACTTTCCCAGCCCGGCCACCAGATCTGCGTTCTTGCTAGTCCTGGGGGACCTCCTGCCTGCAAGCGCAACAGGGCTGAGCTCCCTCCCTGGCTCCTTGGTCCTCCATGCCAGCTGTTCTGGTGCCGGGGGTGGGGGGCGTTTCCTGGCTGCTGCCCCTGTGCCAGGTCCAGGGTGAGAAGTCCTTGCGGCCAGGCCGTTTGGGCTGGGCAACTCTGGCTTTTGCTCCCTTCACTGTAGGTGCCGGAATCTAGCACTTCCTTAAAAATGCCCACTTGGGTCCTGGACGTGGGATCCCTCACTGCACTTGGCGCTGGACAGAGCCCTGCCCATCCCTGGTCTGCAGCTTTCAAGGATGCCCCTCTTGCCCCTGCGGCTCTTCCTCTCCGGTTGTCTTCCGAGTCCCGACAGCAGAGTTTCTTCCAGGCCCCTACAGAAAACAAGAGCTCTCTGTCCAGGGATCTGGCCACTGGAAAGGGAGCCTGTCTCCGGATCCAGCTTGCTGAGCGCAGCAGCAGACTGAAATTGGCCCGTGCTCCTCGTCGCTCAGGGAACGGCTGCCTGCAGCTCACTTCTGCCCTTGGCTCTTGGAGGCCGCCCAAGTGTGGCATCAGGCCGGATTTGCGCTGCGGCTTAGCGAGTGACTCGCTGCTGACCCAAATTAGCCATGATCTACTAGAACGGCTGGCTTCTGTCCTCGGCCTTGGTTGGCCCATTGACGTGTCTGTGGGTCTCCGTTCCAAGCGCAGGGGGCGGGGGCTTCCCGTCCAGAATTAACCCCTCCCCTGGCATCTCCTTGAGCAGGTGTCTGTGGGCTTGTTTGAGTTCTGTCCCCTTCCAAGGAGCTGAGGGTGGCCTTCGTGCCTCTTCCTGCTCCCGTTCCTTACTTCTGTCCTCGCGGATGCCTTGCAAGGTGGGTGGGTGGCGAGAGGGCGGCTGGCCCTGGGGCGCCCAGCAAGCGTCATGGCTGTGGAGTGTGCCCTTGGGTTTGGTGTTCACGTGTCTTTGAAGCGGACTGTGTTATCGTTGCTTCTGTGCGTAGGAGTTTCGTGCAGCTTCACCACACCATATTTGGTCCTGGGTTGTGTGGGCAATGCTGCAAGTGTCATGTCCACGTCAAACGCCCCCTCCCCAGCAATTCGAGATATTTGTTGGGAGCACAGCCGCCTCTCTGCCTCCCCCTCCCTTCGCCCATCCAACCCAGCCCTGCCTGTGCTGGCTTGCGGCATCCCTGGCGAGGCCACCGGCAGGAAGGCCCCTTCCCAGCCTGGCCACGTCTGTCCCACTGGACCCCTGAGGGGGCCTGGAGGCGTCCTGTGGCTTCCTCCCACAGCAGGACCCCGGGCAGAAGATTTAGTCGAGAGGGTTAATGCTTCCGTTTGCCTGAAGATGAGAGCTGAAGCTCTGAAGGTCGCCAGTTCGGGACAGCCGGAAGTCTCTGTGAGCGGCAGACCTCGTTAATTGCGGCTGATTAACAGCTGAGCTTCGGCTGCCTTGCGTGAGGGGGAGTTGTGCCGAAGTTCAGCCGCTTCTCTGGTGGGAGCAGGGAAGCCACTTATCAGCCAGCAAGAGGACAGACGGGTGGCCAGAAAGAAGGACTAAATCCAGAAAGATCCATTCTGTATGTGTGTAGTTCTTGAAAGATAGAACATTTCTGTATAAATTGTAAAAACCTTCGGGTTTCTGAATAAAGTCTGCCCATGTAAGCCGCCTTGAATTATAGTCATTAGAGAAATCTGGTGACCTAAGAAAGGCGGTATATAAATCCAAGTATTATTATTATTTTCCGACAGCTCTGGCCTGGTGGACCTGCCCCCAGGTCTCTAGCAAACGCAGCAAGACTTTTCCACTTGGTGTTCCTGGGATGTTCAGGGTGGCCCAACCAGTTCCTTTTTAGCTGCTGTAAGTGCTGGGGCAGCGGGGAATGCCCGATAGCGCTGCAGGCAGCCGAGGGGTTCTTATTGCGTGGGGGGGGGGAGTGTCGCACCGGCCTCTGGCATGGTCTGGGAGGCCTGCAGCCCCCACTGCGAGCCTCCCTGATGAGACACAGAGCCCCGTTTGGCGCATGCAAAGCACTTCCTCTTTTCACGCTTCCTGCGTCATCGGGGAGGGGGCTGCGGGCCTCCCAGACTGTGCCAGGGGCTCGAACGACCCCCTCAGTAAGGTAAGAACCCCTGGGGTGCCTGCAGCAGTGGTGTCATTCGAATGATTTAGGAACAGGAACTCACTTTTGATTGGCACTTGTCGGGAACCCAGAACCAGCCACGGAGCCCGTTAGGATCCGGAACGCCCGTCCTGGTCCGTTCCCCCTGAATGACATCACTGCCTTCGCCCCCCCCCAGGAATCCGGAGTCGCTCCCTTTAACCCTCTGAGTGCCGGCCAGCCAAGAAGAAAAGCTCTTTGCGGAGGAATTGGGAGGGGGGAGAGTGAAGTGGGCGGAGTCAGCCCTAATTTTAACTAGTGGAACTGAGTTCCCCCGTGTTCCCCCTGCATGACATCACTGGCCTGCAGCACTGTGGGGTACCCATTCCTGGGCCACTCCCTTTAAGGGGGACTGGCCCAGGCGGGTTTCCCAATGGTGGGCCGCAGCCCCTGGGTTGGAGAACGCTGGCTTAAGGGAAGTTGGATGCCGTGTGGGCTTCAGAACGCTGAATTCCTGAAAGCTGCGGAAGAGGACTGTGCAGAAAGGAAGTCCTGGCTAACTTGGGTGCAATCCTAACCCGCTTTCCAGCACTGGGATAAGGGCAATGCAGCTTGGAGGTAAGGGAGCAAACATTCCCTTACCTTGAGGAGGCCTCCAAGACTCCTGTTCCACTGCAGGATGCAGCCCAGGCCCCCTCGGCACAGCCATGCCGGTGCTGGAATGTTGATTGGGGCCGAGACCTCGGTGTGACCCTCGTTGCAGGCTGGGAGACCTGCCACTTCAGGTTTGGGCAGCAGTGCCCTTCAGTGGGGGCTGATCTGAGCCCCAGCACCTCTCTTGCCTTAATCCCCTGGGCCGCCCTCCTGCCCTGCTAGGCGAGACCATCTTGGTCTGCGCAGGGTCTGTGCCAAGCCCAATTACTTCTGGCATTTGGGACATGAAGACCAATTATCCAGATTTCATTCCGGTAACAGCCGGATTACAGCAGCCGTTCCCACCTCTGCGCTCTGGAGGCGTCTCTGGTTGAGCATGAAATGGAAAAGAGGGAAATTGCAGTCTTATTTGTAGTGGGCGCAGTCTTTATTCTTTATCCTGCAGTGGAGTTGCTGTTGCAAGGGAACTGATCTTAGATTTTTAAAAGAGCAAGGCTAATGCCCCTCCTCTGTGCCCCCTCCCAAAGCCGTTGCGGTTAGCTTGCTTCCGTTCAATATTTAATAATAAATAATAATAATAAATATTTATATACCGCCTTTCTTAAGATCACTAGATTTCTCTAATGACTGTAACTCAAGGCGGTTTACATAGGCAGACTTTTATTCACAAACCCCGAAGGTTTTTACGATTTACAGAAACGTTATCTCTTTCAAGAACAACACCCATACAGATGGATCTTTCTGGATTTGGCCTTCTTTCTTAGCCACCGTCTGTCTTCTGCTGGTGATTCCCTTTGCTTCCGTTACAAAGCTGAATGCCGTCTCAAAGGCTCTGAAATGCATATTAGCAAAGATCTGCTGCAGTCTCTGCTAGGGAAGCTGACCACTGGGGCCTGGCAACAGTTGAGCGTGTGTGCTGGCCGAGGGGTGGCTGCGCATGCGTGCGCTCGCTCTCACGGAGCTGTGCTCTACTTGGATTGCACTGCCGAGTGTGCGGGTGAGAAGGGTCACTCTGGTCCTCGGCCGATGACGCAGCCAAGGGCCGCTGGGTGGCTGCTCTTTTAAGCAGGGGGGAGGGCAAGAGAGGCCAGCCAGGGCTCGGCCATCTGCCACGGAAGAAGCCGCCACAGGGAGCTTCTCTTCCCACCGCCCAGAAAGACTGAGCGTTTTGCTGCAACTTTCCACTTCTGCCCGGGGGTTGTAGAAACGAAGAGAAGCCGGAGGGAAAAGGGCTGCTTGGGGTGGGCGTGTGGTTGGCATCGATGAAAAGCTGGAGTCTGAATCTGCAAGGAGGAAGGGGTGGGGTGGGGGGCCTGAGTGGGGCTGCTTGGGGGGTCAAGGCTTGTGGTTGTCCCCCCCTCCCCTGGAGAGCTGGCTAAATGTGCAAATTTGTGTCTGCCTCACAAGAGTTGCAGAATTCAGTTTTTTCTTGGCACGGAGTGTGGGCTAGCTGTGTGTAAACGACCTTTTCAGTGTGCTGTTGTGGTGCTTCCTGTGCTTCCTCGCAGTCCTTGGAGAAAGTGTGCCAGCCGAGTAGCGCCACAGATGTCCTCCTTCCCGGAGAACGCCGTGGAGGAGCTCGTTCTCTCCCATTCCTCCTTGTTCTGCTGCAGCCTCTTGGGACCTGCTGGGCCGTCACCTCCGTCTTCGCAGGAGCAAAAGATCTCAGAAGCGCTGAGAGTGGAAGGGGTGGGCGGAGGGAGGCGCCTTCCAGGCTCCGGATCCCGTTTGGGCCCTGCCTGTGGCTAACGAGGCTGACATGACCGCAGTGATCACAGATCCTGGGAAGGCAGCCAGCCCATCGCTGCAAATGCACACAGATACACACCAGTGTTGCTGCTTTTGGGGCAGCCGTGCATGCGTGCGTGTGTGTGGCTTTCCTCCGGGAGCATAAGAACATAAGAAGAGCCCTGCTGGATCAGGCCAAAGGCCCATCTAGTCCAGCTTCCTGTATCTCACAGCGGCCCACCAGGTGCCCCAGGGAGGCACGAGACAACAAGATGCTTGGATCCTGTTGCCACTCCCTTGCACCCGGTACCAGTAGCCCAACACCTTTGTAAGGAGGTTGCACAATCCATCATGGCCTATAGCCCACGATGGACCTTTCTTCCAGAAATCGGTCCAGTCCCCTCTTAAAGGCATCAAGACCAGATGCCATCACCACCTCCTGTGGCAAAGAGTTCCACAGATTAACTACCCGCTACTACGAGCAGCAGTTATCAGTGGAGTACAACACTTACTTTGTGTGCCTCAGAATTTCTTAACGCATTTCTTGCACAACTGTATCACTAAGTTTTACAGCACGCCTCTGTATTGAAGGCAATAGTTTGCCTAAGGCTGATCTGAATCTGGGACTTCCTGGTTCACTGTCTTAGGCTGCAGTCCTGTCCAGATTTACCTGGGAGTGAGTCCCATTGAAACTTGGTGGGGCTTACTTCTGAGTAGGCCTGCACAGAGTGTGCTGTTAGTTGCTGCTCTGTCCCATGCCGTGTGGTAGTCAAATCAGTTCCGTGCTGTCTTTCATCAGTCACACGCCTGTTGTCTTGACTTCGTCTTGTGCGATTTTGATGTGATGTGTTGTTACTGCAGCAGCCCGAGCAACTCTGGCTCCCTCTCCTTTTCAGGTGGGCTTCCTGAAGATCCTGCACAAGTACGAAATCAGCTTTGTTCTGCCTTTTGTGCCGCAGCTGGGGAAGAATTTGTGTGCCGCGCCTTTGTCAAACCTGAACCTGAGAGTGATCAGCATTGCGCCGGTGTCTGAAGGTAAGAGGCTGTCCCCCTGTTACCAGCTGCTGTGTAGGGGAGGGCAGCTTTGTCCATCTGAAGATCAGCCTTTCCTTGGCCTTAAAGGACTCCTCCGGCAAAAAATGATTGTTCTTTTCTAGTTTCCCTCTTTCCAAATCTCCTTTTTCTTATTTGGTTGCTTTTCTTCTCCCCTCCCCTTTCTTATCTTTCCTCGTTCTCAACACACAAATTGTGAACTTTTGCCCTCTCGGTATGGAGTGTTCTTAGATGTGAGTCTCTGGGAAGAATCAACTTGAAATCCAATTATCTGATCTGCAAGAGAATGGCAGTTTGTTGCATGATCTTTGTGTGTTCCTAACTAGACTCTTTGTGTGTTCCTGTGTGTTCGTGTTCATGCTGATGTTGATGATCTTTGTGTGTTCCTAACAAGCCTTGCTCTTAAGAGGTGGCAACGTCTTGTAACAGTGGTGCTCTGCTCTGCTGGTCAGTTAGGGGCAACCCCTGTATTTGAAGCTGTAGCTTCAGTATGTGGGATCAGACCTGTTGACGGACAGGGCGGTCAGCTGGCCGGCCTCATGCAGCAAGGGGCCTGGCCGCATCTGTTTGTCCGGCCAGATGGAGTGCAGTGGGGTTGGATGTGGGGAAACGCAGGCGAATCTACAAACAAGAAGAGAGACTTGCACTGTTGGCCAGGCTCGCCTGTGGCTTGGAGAAGCCACCGGTGTGTGTTGGCCCCTGCTGTAAGTACTGGCAATTGGACGGCCTCCTCCTCCTCCAGGCAGGCCTGCTTGCTTGGGGTGAGTCTTCCCAGAAGCAGCCAGGCCACTCTGTTTCTGGGCGTGCTCCAAGACCCTTTCAGCTTGAGTGGCCGGGGGACAAGGCTCCCGAGGGTCGATTGCCGGGGGCGTGTGAGGGGGCTGCCTTGGCTGCTCCTCCGCCACGTGGACTTCCCCGCTCCTGAGGATGTGCTGCCCTCCCTCCTTGCCAGTGTTTTGTTGGAGGCCTCCTCTCCTTCCTGGGACGTGGGCGACTTGCTGTTCAGTCGCCCTTCCTGATAGCCACGTGGAATCTCCTCTCTTGCAGCTTAAGCCCACTAGATCTTGTTCTCCTTTCCGGGGCAGCGGAGAACACATTTTTGCCCTCTTCCCCATGACAGCCCTTCTTGGTTGTCCTCACACCATCATTGGCTGGCCAGCCAGTAGCGATCCCCCCATTTCGTTCCTCCGTCTCTTCCTTGGATCGCACCTTAAAAAGCCCTTGTGGTTTTTGCACCTCTTTGCACCCCTGGCCAGCCTCGGCTTATGCTGAGCTTCAGCCTTCCTGCCCCTCTGCCTTCAAGTCGGGGCTGTTTGATCTCCATGGCAGGGTTCCTCCCTCTGCAGCGGCCTGCCTGCCTGCAGTGGAGAAAGGGAGTGTGTGCCCGCCCACCTGCCTGCGAGAATAAGCGAGCCGCTCCCGCAGGGGCCAGCAGAGCTGATTAAGGACGCGCCGCGCCTCGCTCCAGCCTGGCAGTTCACTTGGGTTTGGCACCGGCTCCCTCGTCTGTCAGTCGAGTTTAAATACATGGATCTGCTGCCACGGGCCAGACGTGAGGGGAATTCTTGGCTCTGCAGCCGGCTGCCCTTTCCAGAAGGCTCATCACAAGCAGGACGGCTGCTGGGGGGGGGGCGGCCACGGGGCGTGAGTGACAGTGCCGCGTCCCTTCCCCCCCCCCAATTTTGCCTGGAGGGACTCCCGCTGGAGCACGTTTCCTGTTTCAGCTTTGGCTGCTGTTTGTGGCCTCCTGTGCGTGGGCTTCTTCTCCCGGCCACTTGGAACCCTCTTGAGACTGGAGGAGCTGCCCAATTTCAGCCAGTCGGGGCTAGCCTGGAGTGGAGCTGCCTCTCTCGGGGCCCTGCCGCTCGTGCAGGGGCAGCTGCGTTGGGCAGAGGGGAGGATGCCGAGGGAGTGCCAGAATGCCTCTGCCCTCGTGTGCCTGCGGAGGTCCCGGTGGCAGAGCCAGTCTCTCCCTCTCCCCCATCACTCCCAAACCGTCAGAGGGGCCTGGCTGGTTGGGTCCAGGCGGGCCGGTCCAGTCCAGCACCCTGTTCTCCACGGCCGTGCCCTCCAGAAACCACGAGCCAAGCCTGCGGACAGAGGTTCTTGCCTTGTGGCCTCAGTGCCTGGTCTCTGAATGGGACCTCTGAGCCTGGAGGTTCAGTTTAGCTTTCGTGACCAAGAGCAGCTGAAGCACGGACTCTGGGCCAGGTGTCTGACTGCTTTTGGTTTTCTAAGCTGGGGCCTTCTTCTCCCCCCCCCCCCCAACTTGGGGCAGTGACTGTGTGCTGTGGGTGGAACCCTGACCTCTGCAAGCTGATGCATGACTCCCCAATAATAACCTTCAGTAATAAAGAGGTGTGCCTGGTCATGCTCAGTGTTTCCTCCTCACCCCACCCCCTGGACACCAGTCAAGTGGACCAGAAGCATTGTGTGTGATGATGTTGTTATAAAAATAGTATTTATTTGCCGCCTTTCTGCCCCATATTTTTGCACCCAAGGTAGCTTACAACGCCAAAAATACAACAATAGTTAAGAGTTAAGAGATAAAAACACGTCCTCTACCTCTCTTCCCAGGGAGGTGTGACGTGGCAGTGTCTGCACACTGAAGTAGTGTCACCATTTGACCCTTTATTTGTGGTGCCTTGTTTGGTGCTTCCCATGTTGGAAGAACTTGGTTGTGGACGATGCCTGCGCTTCAGAGCACCCTTGTCCCCTGCAGGAGTGCTGGCATTTGGCCAATATGCTCAGCAGAACTCCCTCTCTTCTGCCTGCCTGCCTGCCTGCCTGCTGCTCCCTTGCAATAGACCAGGTTCTCATGGCATCATCTGCAGACGGAGAAGTCGCCAGTCTGGCAACCCTGCTTGCCTCTGTCGGCCCCCGCCCTGGGGAAGATCGGAGGCATAGCTAATGGGCTTTGAACAGACAGAGGTGGGGGTGAGCGATTGGGGTTCTTTTTACTGTGTCGGCCGCGTATCCAAGCGTTTCCTGACCACCTGGAGAACGCAGTGCAGGCAGAACGGCCAGTTGCGTCCGCCACAGCCGTGGTGGCTCCTTGATGGGATGACAAGGGCGGATCTCGGCGGCGGCTGGTTCCTCCCCCCCCCCAAGCCCTGTTTTTGGGCTGGACAGAGAGAGAAGGGTTTCCCCCCCCACTTCTGCCGACTCGGTTGATGGGTTACGGGGTTGCAGTCCAGAGTTGCTTCCAAGGGGGTCCTGACAGCGTTGGCTCTTGCTGGCATGACCTCCTGGCGGCACGAAGTGAGGAGGCGGCGGCGGCCCCGGTGCCGGTTGTGGGGAGTGCCCTTCAGCTGCTTACCAGCTCTTGGCCAGTGGTCCCAGCCTGTTGCACAAGCCCCGGCGCAGCTGCCAGCACTGAGGTTGGCGTGCTCTGGGAAGCGGCATCCCTGCTGGGCCTGTGCTTGCCTGTGCCCTCTCGCCAGCCCCCTTGGCAGTCCTTCCGTGGCTGTCCTCCGAGGCTGGCGGTGCCGAATGCCAGGACTGGGGCGGGCCCGCTGCTGTCGCTGGCGGGCACTGAGAGCAGACCCCGCGAGACCGGGCCGCCAGGCCTCCTGTGCAGGGGCTGCAGCTCAGGGGCTCGGGCCCCTCTTCCCCCAGTTCCAGCAGCTCTTGGGGACGGGGGGGGGGGCGTTGCCTGAGCCTTGGGGTGCTGCTGCTGATCCGGGAAGCCAGTGCTGGCCGCTGGTCTGAGTTCTTCCCAGAAGCACCGCGGGGTGGGTGGGAATCCTCCCAGACTTGTGCCCCGATCGTGGGGCAGCCCAGCCCAGCCCAGCCCCACTTCTCTGAATACAGAGCGTTCTGCAACGGCTGCCCTCTTGGTGGATGGAAGGCTGCTCTCTGGAGTCCGCAGCTTGCTGAGCAGGAGCAGCCAGAGTTTGGAGCCAGCTCACTGCCGAGTGTGTGGCACGTCGCCTTAAACAGCAGTGGACGTCCCTGCCGGAAGCCCTGAGAGGATCTGCTGCCCATCGGTGTGGCGGTCCTGGGCGGGTGGACTGAGGTCTGCCCTGGAGGAGGGAGGCTGGCTTGTGCCCGTGCTGGGCCGGGGGAGGGCGGCCTCGAGTCCTGGCCCTGGAGTCGACCCCCAGGGCTGCGGTTACCAGCTCACACGTGTGTTCTCTCTCTCTCTCTCTCCATCCCCCTCTCTTGCCTGCAGGGTACAGCATCAAGTGCGAGTACACAGCCCACAAGGAGGGAGTCCTCCGGGAGGAGATGGTGCTCTGCAGCGAGGCCAACGACCGGGCCTCCGTCAAGGTGGTCGTGCAAGCCAGGGTGATGGGTAAGTCTCCCTGGAGCTGCGTGTCGGAGGCCAGGAGGTCTTTGAGGCGCAGAGGAGTGGACGCCTGGCACATCAGAGTGGTGCGTGATGTAGGACGCACTCGGAGAGCGATGTCCTGGCGTCCTTGGTGGCCCCCTTGCACAGTCCATGTTGGGGCACCCCCCCGCCCTTGGTGTGCCAAGCATCTTGCTTCCCCACGCTCCCGGCTGCATGCTCAGTGGGGCTGGCCCTTGCTTTGGCTGGCTCACCGCTGCTTCATCCGTATGCAAGTCCTCTCCTCCAAGTGCCCCCCCTGCCCCTCCGCTCTAGAGGCACCGCAGCCATCTAGCATCTGGGCCTGCCTGCTCGTGAATTCATATCCTGTTTTTATGACAGGCCTTCAATGCCCAGGAAATTAAATTCGCTGGCTGTGCATTTGGGGGGTGGGTATGTTTGAGCAGAAGCTGGCAGACGGGTCCGCAGGGAGGGGCTGTTCTGGCTGCTGCCCACGGCTCCCAAATGTGGGAGGGAGATCAGAGCGGCAGTCAAGAGGGAGACGTGCCCCTTCAAATAAGCCCAGACGCGGCCACCGCTTGACGCGTGGAAGTGGCTGAGTCAGGGCTGTTGCTGGGGCACCCGTGCACCACCTGACGGCCACCTGCAGGGAAGAGGGCTTCAAGGAGTGCAAGGGGAAAAAGGCTTTGGGAGATGTGGCGAAGAGCTGCCAAGACTTGGGCTGGGCTGTGCCCGTCTGTCCCTGCGCATCGGGGGGGGGGGCTGGGCTTGCTTGCTGATTCCCCTTGTAAGCCCCTGCCGTGGCACACCTGGTCTCTTCCTGGACAGTTGGGTAGCTTGACCGGGCAGGCAGGTGAACCAAGGGGTGGGCGAGCCCCTCTGGCTGGCTCAGAAAGCGCACACCCAGTTGGGCTCTTTGGATGTTTTTGGCTTGAAGGCTTCCCAAGGAGCTCCTGGGGCTCAGCGTTTTCCTACAAGAGGTTTTCTTCCCAGACTACCTTGTCTCTGCAGCCTGGGGTGGCGGCTGCGGATACAATCTACCCCATTGGCTGCTAGCCCAATAAAAGGAAAATGGGAAGCAGCCCAGAGTGTGTGGGCACTGACCACTAGGAACTCCTTCCCCGGGTTATCCAGGGCGTTCCCTTCCGTGACACCTTTCCTTTGTCTGGCCTGAATCTCCTGCCAGTCGTTTCTCTGGGGCCATCTGAGTTCCGGCTCTGCGAAAGAGGGAGGGAAAAACTCTCCACGCTGTGCGCAGCGCTATAAACAGGCTCTTGGGTGGGTCTTCCCCCTTGGCCCAGTTCTGTGCATGCTTGCTCAGGAGTAAGTCCCACTGGCTTGCCTGCCTGGCATCTCAGCCTTCACTGTCTACTTGTTTAATTTTAGGCACACGTTTGGGCCTCCCTTATTGCCCTGCCAGGCAGTCCAAGTGGCTGAAGTCCTTTTTCTGAAGCCCAGAAGCTGCCAGGGCGTTCAGCTGTTCTCCGTGGGGAAGGGGCGGCAGCCTCTCGATTCCAGGTGGCTGCAGATGCCAGTGCTGGGAGCAGCAGAGGCACCTGCGTGCATGCAAGGAAGCTGCTGCCTCCTCGCCCTGCCCCTGGAGCCCCCCCCTGGCCACCGCTGAGCATAGCTGCAGCAGGGAGGCACCTGCGGCGCTCCATACCAAGGTTCCAGGCCTGCAGCTGCTGCCAGAACCTTCCCCGTGGAAAGCGGGGGGGGGGGCTCTGCCACGGAGCCGTGAGGCCGTTGCTGGCTTTGGGGTCCTGCGTGGCCCTGCTCCTCTGCCTGCCTCCCGGCGTCTCGGGCTGCTAACCGCGCTGCTCTCCTGTCTTGCAGACCGCCACCACGGCACGCCCATGCTGCTGGAGGGCGTGAAGTGCATCGGCGCGGAGTTCGAGTACGACTCGGAGCAGAGCGACTGGCACGGGTTCGACTAGGCCGGGCTCCCTGGCTGCTTTCTGGAGTTTGTACACACATCTGTTTTCCAGTTCCGCTTGAAATAAAGAGAACCCGGCACTCTCCGCTGTCCACTGGCTGCCGGGCGCCCAGCGCTCGTGTCTGTGTGCTGACCCAGCGGAGCTTTCCTTGTGGGTTTGGGTGCTGTGCTGCCCCCACCCCCACCCATGTCATCCAGAACCATGGTGCGTGGGCCACGGATGCGGGTGGCAGCCCCGGCTCCCAGCCAAAGGGCCAGCCAACAGGCTGCTCCCTGCCATCATCTCCTGCTGTCGCAGTGCCACGTGGCTTCGGAGTTGTGGGGGCCGTTCCTTGAGTTCCGTTGCGTTTTCTTCTGGTTTCGCATGGTTTTGTTGTGCGCCGCCTTGTCCAGAGTTCTTGCAGTTGCTGTTCAGAGAAGAGGCCCCTTCGCGGTGGCCCAGGCCGGTCGGTGTTGCTTCCTTTGGGCCGGCTGCTTTGGCAAACGGCTGTTCCAGGCTGCTGAGAGAGAGGCTTGCGGTGACCCAGACTCACACGAGCGTCTGTCCAGTGAGCCAGAGTGACTGTGCTGCTGAAGGCCAGGGGCTGGGGGTGAGTGTTGGCACAAGGAAGCTGTGGGCTTCGGGTCAGGCTCCCGGGCCACCCTGCCGCAGTTGGGTGCTCACTGGTTTTTTTTCCTTTCCTCTCTGAATCGAAATACACTCAGGGCAAACTGATACCTGAAGCTTTTCCTGCCCCAGTTCTGTGCTAATCTGCCCTACCAGAAAAGTTTAGGGAGCCCCGAGGTTTCTGCTGTACAAATTGGGGGAGACCCCCCCCCCGTTTCCTTTGCCTCAAAGAGGGTTCAGCCCAGAGTGGGGGAGAACTGCCTGGCCAGGGCAGAGTTGTCGTGCAGGTGGCCCCACAGGTTAATGAGCCTCCTTCGAATGCCCCCCCCCCGCCTTTCTGGAGTTGTGCAAGCGAGCTCTTCTTACTGCAAGCCATGTGCTGTCTTGCAGTGTGTTCGTCTTAGGAAGTGTGGGGTTCGGCTTTTGTTCTACTTGCTTCTTGCGGTTTGTGTTTGCTGCTGCAGTCTTACTTTAACTCTTTTATGTATGTTAAATGCCCATATATCTGTAAACGTTCAAGTTTGGACTCCTGATTCTTAATGTATGTGAATCATGGAGCAAGTCTATTGCCTTACTGACTCCATGGATTTGCTCAACTTGGGTCTGGCTGCAGGTGGGGGGGTGGGGTGTTTGCATTATTTAATGCTTCCCTGCATAAAGCGTTCCCTGCAAGTGGAAAGCTAGCAGAGCAGGGTGGGGTCATGTAGACTTCTTCCATGGTAGTGGTTCTTGCAAGGATTTTGTTACTCCTGCATAGAAGCAGCCACAGGTACGAGCCCCAGCCTGAAGTGGCAAAGTCCATTTGGCAGCCTCGTCTTCCTGACCTGTAGACTAGGCACCCTCCTGGAGTTACACCACAGTTGCTGAATCTGGACCTTCCAGGTATCCAAAGGGGCCCTAATCATGCCTCTTGGCCAGCCAAACGATGCCATTTTCCTCCCTGCCGCCAGCACCGCTGCAAGGCCCTGGGATCCAGCAGCATCCTCTCCCCCCCCCCCTTCATGCCACTGTGGGGCTCAGGGTGGAGTTGAGGGATGGGCGCTGACCAGGCGCTTCCTGAGTTCCAGGGGTGACTGACGCACGCGGTGTCCAATCCTGCAGTTCTCCCCTGCTGGGCTTAAGCAGGGACAGGACCAAATTGCATGTGGTGCAGTGCGCATTGGTGGGCAGGGGAAGGCTTAGGTTTACTCTTGCGTAGCAGCAACACAGGGCTGCAGTTTGGATTTGGGACTGCAGTATGGAGGTAGGGGGTATTCAGTCATGCTGTTTCCCCTACTGGAACGTGCCTGTAGCAGCTGTTTGGCGAGAGAGGAGAGCTTCAGCAGGAGAACGGCAACAAGGCAGGCAAAGTATTAAATGCCTCTCCTTGCGTTCCCAATCTGGATTGCAGCCCTTAGTTGCTGCTACGTGGCTCTCAGTCCCTCTGTGCTGGTGATGGGGAGGCATGTCGGCATTTCGCAGTTCTACATCATGTGTGCAGCGGCGTCATGCAGCCGGAATGCTGGGCGGGAGGAACGGGTGAGCAGCAGCCCGCCCGCTGTGTTACAACCCGCATCCCCGTCTTCCCCGCAGGGGCGGGGAAGACGGCGAAACGGACCGGAACTCAACGGGTGGGCTGCCGCTCACCCGTTCCTCCCGCCTAGCGTTCCGGCTGCATGACACCGCTGCATGTGTGTCTTCCCCATTTCCTGATTTTTTTGTTACCTGTTTGTTCGTTCATTCTCTCTTTCTCTCTCTGTCAAAAGACAGGTGTTACACAGACCAGGAATGTGATATAGTTACAAAAGAAGCAAATGGTTTTATGTGCCTATATATAAATACGTATATATTAATACAATAATCTCTGTGTGTGTTGGGTTTTTAAAAAGTGAAAACTCAACAGAAAAAAAAATAAACTTCAGTTGGAAAAAACGTACATTGGGTGTCTTTCCCCTCCCCCCCCCGCACACTTTTTGGTGGTCTGGATTCCGTGGATGGGAGAGGGAGGAGGGGGCTGTTCTTCGCAAGCCTGCTGTTTTGTGCGAAGGGAGGTGCCTTGGGCGGGGGAGAGGCGGGTGGTGCTGCAGTTGGCGTGGGTCTCTCGGCACTCCTGCCCGCATCTTGGGGTGGGAGCTGGGGGTGAGCCTGCTGGGGACCCCGGGCAGGGCCTTACCCAGCATCTTTTCCAGGGAGTGGCCGGCTAGACCAGCACTGACCCACCAGCTCACTGTCCCGCTGGCCTCTGGCGAGGGAGCCCCACCATCCTTTCCCGCTGGGGAGGGGCAGAGGAGATGCCCTCTGTCCGTGCCAGGTTAGAGAAAGAGACAGAGGTGGGTTGATTGGCGCTTGGTGGCAGCAGAGCTGGGAGCCCCTCGGCCAGCCAGAGCAATTCCCAACCTTCCCCTTTGGCTCCCGGTTCTCCCTCCCCCCCCCCTGCGCAGAGGACCCTCCCAGAGGTTGTGCTGGGCTTCTGAGACCCTCTGAGCGCAGTGGTGGGAACGGCCTCTGAAGGCGGGATGGTGTTCCAGGGAAAAATCCCCCTCGTCTGCAGTGCGGAGAGGATGAAGGCCGCTTCCGCATGCGTGTTAGCCGGGCGGGGGGTGGACTGGCCACTGAAGGGTCCTGGTGGCTACTGAGGGCAGCCCAAAGGTGCGGAGCCCTGGCCTGGGAGGAGGGGGGGGAATAGGCACCTTTTAGCCCATGGTGCAAAGACATGTCCTGCTTCCGAGCCTGGGCCTCTCGTTTGCCACACAGCCTGTCTGGCAGCCCAGGAAGCAAAGCAGAAGGGGGGGGCACA
>JAJKFI010000063.1:4975113-5019260 GCA_029204185.1 Lerista edwardsae
TGCCGAAAGCCCCCCGATGCAGCGGGAGGGCTTTCGGCATTACGCAACGGAACGCAGCGAGCACGCTGCCGATCACTCAGAAGACCCGCCCAGCGTACTGGTAAGATGACACTACTGGACACGAGGCTTTTGCCAAGAAGAACTGAGCCCCAAGACAGAGCACAGCTCCAGGTTCCATCACTGCAGGTGGTCTCCTAGAGAGGCCTTGGCCCCGTACAATGTGGATCCAGGCCCCCGGTGGAGACCGTCCTGTGCTATTGGATAATCGTGCATCATGTTGCCAGTCCACAAATCACAGGATCGCTCCAAGCAGGCCCTTTGAGTGGGTGTGCCTTGCACGCTCAACAGCCTTCAAAGTCCAGATACTTTGGCAACCACTTACTGATTACTTGTGCCAATCTAACACCAATACTTGCTTAAGACTAGTATTATGCTAAAACCTTGGTTTCCTGGTGAACGGAATGTGTCCTGAATGAGAGGAAGACATTTGTCTTGAATGTGCAGTTTTTGCATTAGGAGAGTGACTGCTGTTCTCCAGTTAGGATATTTCAGCATCCTTTAACTGTAGGTGACATCTGGACTCTGCTTGTGCTAAACAATCCCTTGCGCTATGGGGTTCCTGCATTCTGAAACATCATGCCAAAATGCCCTGTGGTGGGGCGCAAAACGGTCACTCCAGCACGTAAAGAAAACTGGCCACTCCTCACAATGAAGGCAGGCTGCAGCCAACGTCTTTGGTCTGGGAAACTTTGCTTCTGGAGTTCTCGGTATTGGGTTTGCCAGCTGCTCTTTCCTGAGAAGTTCTGAGAGGAGAAGATAATCTTGGGGTGAGGTCCTGCTCACGTGACGAGCTGGTGACACCTTAATGACGGATGGCAGACAGTCGCAAAAGATTCGAGCTTGGTAGGTTCCTGCCCTAGTCTTCAAAGGCTGGGCTGAGGTTGACTGTCCATGCCGGCTGAAAGAGTCGGGAGGAAGCCAGGAGCCCAACTCACTCCTGGGCTGCACAGGTAAGGGGGAAAGGGGTGGAGCAAGTGCTCTTGGAGATAGGGGGTGGGGCTTTGCTTCTCTTCCGAAGTCCTCTCGGGCATCAGTTGGAAAGGAAATCGATGGAAGCCCTCACAGTCTTGGAGGTCTGCACGTCCATCGCCGTCACCTTGATCTCCGTGTCGCCAAACTGCATGCTGGCCCGGATCTCGCGCCGGCTCCTCTTGGGAGAGCTGGATGCGTCCAGCTCGTCCAGGTCCAGGCTGATGGTGCCGCACTTCCTCACCCCGGGGTCCGTGATGTAGACCACGTCGTCCGTGGCGCAGCAGTAGACGTTGATGATGATCTTGCGCTGCTCCAGCCGGGCCGGGCAGTAGCTCCTCTGCACAACCTCCCCCAGGGCCACGGACTGGTCCACGGACACGAACTTCTCAAAGATGTCGGTGCACCAGTTCTTCCCCTCCTTGACCAGGAGCTTCTCCTTGGGGTGCTTTCCTTCCACAAACTTGTTCAGCACCCCCACGCCGTAGGTCAGGGGTGAGCGCCTCACCCGCACAATGGTGGGGTCGAGGCCGAACAGCACTGCCCCTTTAAGGATGGTCAGCCCCACGTCCTGAGGGATGATGACACGGCAAAGGCTGCTGAAAGCTGATTGGATGGCGTGCTGCAGCATGGCGGACTCTGCAAATCCCCCCACCAGGAAGAGGAACTTGATGCCTTTGACTTCCGGTTTCTTCATGAGGTCACCTGAGAAAGAGAATTGAGGAAGGGGAGGGACGGGGGTGGTGGTGGGGGTTAGAATGCACTTGTGAAGTGGGGGGGGCAGCTCAGTAGTGGGGTACGTGTGCCCAGCTGCATGTTCTGCAATCCCCAGAACTGCATGTTCTGCAATCAGGGAGCAGGGCCTCTCTCTGCTCACGGGAGCCCAGTCAGTGCTGGACTAGTGGCCGGGGGGGGGGGGGGCTGGGAAGGCTCTGGCTCAGAAGGAGGCAGGCTTGTGGGCTCAAAACCAGGACGGTCCCAGCACAAGCTTCCCTTTTTGCGTAGACAAGAGTGATGCTTTTGGAGCCCCACACCAGAAACAGAACTCCTGAGCTGTCCTCCCTCGCAGTGCATGCTGGGGGAGTACTGACACCAGTGCTTGGCAGGGAGCAGAGCCCAGGGCCCAGGCTGCTCCCTTGGCAAAGGCTCTCCGGGGCAGAGCTGCTCTACCCCACGGCTAACTGGCATCCCCAGTCTGCCCCATGGCTGTGAAAGCAGAGCTCTGACTCCCATCAGGACCCGAGCCCCCCGTGAGCGTGCAGCTGCTTGGCCAATCCCCCTGCGCAAGCAGGTATCTGGCCGGGCAAGGGGAAGAGCAGGGCAAGGGGGCAAAGACGCAGGAGCTCACCAATGTGGCTGACAATCTGGCTGATGGTTGGCTGGAAGAGCTCGTTCATGGCCTCGGACGACATGCGCAGCATCCCCTGAGAGGACCACTTCACCAGGTTCACGCTAGGGGTGCAAAAGAGACGGGGGGGGGCTGAGAGTTGGGGCTTTTTGCCAGGTGTCTGTGTCCACCTGGACCCAAAGCAGACCTCAGCAGGCTGCGTGTGAGTGGAAGCTGCTTCTGAGCCTGTCCCTCCCGCCGGTGGGTCTCCGTCATCATCCGTGAGATACAGAAGCAGCAGCAGCAACAAAGGGAAAAATGCAGCAGGGAGACCTCAGAGCTATTGTCAAATACTGGGAGGCCCCGTGCGAGTCCTTCGGGTCCAGGAATCCTGCTTGGAAAGGGTGTGGCTGGGATAGGCACACAAAACATGGCCATATTTCATCAAAAGCTCCACCACTCAACAATAAAAATGTGATGGATTCCCTAAATTGTGTGAAGCTTGTATAACATTTTTTAAATGGAAAGCTATAATGCTTTCCCACTGCCCAATTGGGGACTTTGGCTGTTGTTACTCATTATGTCCCATCTATTGAAACCCCCCAAATAACTGATCTGGAGATACTGAAAATCAAGCTGTGCTTCTGTTTTAATAGCACGTCTGTATTTCAGGTCGTGCACATTTTGAACTGTAAATAGTTGATGTGGAAGGTAATGGCATGACCCACTGGGAAGATCTCCTGCACAAGCCCCACTGAAGCAAGAGCTTAGCTGCAGCTTAGAGGTGTCATTTTTCACCTCCTTTGGCGCAGGGGAGTTGGCCCCAGGGAAGCTCACGCTGGGGAATGTTGGACCCAAAGAGGTGGGTCGAACTCTCTGTCCTCTGGGCCTCATTCATAGTATCTGCGCCTGCAGCATGTCCTTGGCTCACTTTCTCGAGTCAGCTGAAGTGATCAGTGCAGCACATTCCCCTTCCCGCATCCTACCCTGTTGTGGGCTGGTTTGGGCAGCTGAATCTGGGGACTGGCAGCGCCACAATGATGCAGGGCAAGCTGAACTGGCTGCTGGCTGCTCTGATTAAAAGATGCCAATCTCAGGCTCCCCCAGGACAGGTGGGTGTGGCCAAATCCCGCCAAGGCCACGCCCACCTGTCCCTCCAGCCCAGCCCACCGGCCGCTACCTGCTGCGCTTGAGCGCCGTCTCCACATTCTGGCCTCGGTGCTTGCGGTAGAAGTCGATGAAGGAGAAGGGCAGCGAGATGTTGAGGGGGTTGGCGCGGTGAGGGGCCGCAGTCCGCTTGCGGGCCTCGAAGGCGATGGTCAGGTCCACCCAGGCCGCTGGGCGCTTCGCCTTGAAGGTGGCAATGAAGTCCTCCCCGAAGATCTGGCAGAGCAGCTTCTCAAAGGCCAGGTCCACTCCCACGGCCCCATACGGACCCCCTGGAAGAGCGCAAGGGAGGGGGGGTGAGCAGGCGGGCAGCCTCCAGGACCAGCAGGAGGCGCTTAGAGGGGCTTCCTGGCTCCAGCTCCCACACCCTGACTGCCAGTGATGTCATGCAGGGGGTACGCGGGGGTACGCGAGTACCGGTTTCTAAGATTACGACTGGCCCCGCCCATTCGCCCGCCCACTCATTGGCTCCGCCCCCTGCAACGTTTGAATTTCCTGCACGTTTGAGTTGCCTGCACGTTCTCAGAGCCAGGCAGGCAGGCAGGCAGGCAGCAAGCGGAGCCTTGCCTTGCCACTGAAAAATGAGCTGCTCTGGGGTTTTGGGACTGTTGGGTCACTTTAACATGATGCCAGGCCTCCTTAACGTGTTCTGGGGTTGCTGTGGAATACTGTTTCAACTGTTGGGTCAGTTTAAAATCATCTGAGGCCTCAAAAAGGGCTTTTTTCATGTCCCTTCCTGCCACGACCTCACTTCCGGCTTATGACGTCACTTCCGGTGGGCGGGTCCCAACACGTGCCAATCAAAAGTGAGTACCTGTTCTTAAATCATTTAGATGACACCACTGCTGACTGCCCTGGCCTCGGTGGCCTGGAGTTAGGCTGGGTGACGGGACGTGGAGGTGGCGGGTGAGGTGGTTGTGAGGATGGGTGGAAGGAAGCAAGAGGGGGCACTGCGGAGGTGCTCTGGGGGGCCTTCTGGGAATCGGGGCAGCAAGTGGACAGGGGCGGAATGGCCTCAGGGAGCAGGAGACCTTCAGGCAACGGGGGTGGGTGGGGTGGAGATGGAGGACGGAAGGTGACGGACCGAGCTACGTTGGGGCGCGAGAGCTGAGAGTCGGGGGGAACAAGGCCATGCAGGCAACCAAAGGGTGAGCTTGGCCTGCTCCGTTTCTAGGCCAGTCCTTTGTCTTCACTGTGACCATGCTTGAATTGTTTGCCCTTTGGGGCAGAGACTTCATGCTCCACTTTGTGAAGTGCCAGGCAGATGGACACAGCTTTAAATAATCATCACTACCACCCTCTACTAGGAGTCTGCTCTTCTGTCTTTGGGATGTGTTTCTGGAAACACCTTTAAGGGACTTTGATAATAATCACAAAAATGAGTGTTCAGCTGCTCTGATGGTTAAGAATTTCTTCCTGATATCTAGCCAAAAATACACACACACACCTGGGCAGCATCCGTCTAGTCCTAGTCTCTGGACACTCCTGGGACTTTGCTGAGATTGCTGCATTGTTGCTCTTTTTGTTAATTTATTTTGTTTGACAGTATTTTAATTGGGTTTACTGTGGGGCTTTTTTTCTTGTACATCATAATCAACAACATCATTATTAATAGTACACACCACTTTTCAACAACAAAAAGTTCATGAGTTACCTTGCGCACCATCCTCTGTGCAGTCGGCCCTTTTCTCTTGCATCATTTCCCCCTCTGAAAATCTCTCACTGTACAGACCTTGATGGTATTTTGAGGGCCAAAGCTGAGCTTTGTCTGATTCCAGTGTTGGCAAAGGTGAGCCGTCTTCCTAGAGCGCTTTGCAGGTCAGCATTCTGCCCGCTCGCAGCACCTATTTCAAAGGACAGTTTCCCCTCCCTTCCAGTTTTGGACCTTGCTTGCTATTTCAGTCTTCAGCACCAGGGGGTGCTCTAACATAAAAACTGCTGAAACCTGGCACCCTGACCAAGCACCTATGGAAACCTTGGAGAGAAATCTAGGAATCTTCTTGTCATCCAGGCAGGGGGGAGGGAACAATCGCACACAGTCCTAGAGCTGGAAGAGCCCTTCACGGCCACTTAGTTCAACCCCCTGCTTGAAGCAAGAAAATCATTTCCAGGATGGTTCCATGACCCTAAACCTGCTAACTGGGCATAAGAACATGAGCAAAGAGGCACCTTGTAACGTTCCGTCCACTTATATTTTGTAGGGGGAGAGCAACTGGCCCTTGCAGGGGGTCTCTTCCAGGGACACTCTTGCTGGTGTCTCTTTTACCCTTTTTTATTGATTTAGTTTTGCAAACTGCTTTGTGAACTACTTTTTGTTGAAAGGCAGTATAACGATAAAGACTATACATCCTTGATAATAATCACAAAAATGAGTGTTCAGCTGCTCTGGTAGTTAAGAATTTCTTCCCGATATCTAGCCAAACACACACACACACCCCGGCAGCATGCATCTCGTCCTAGTCCGTGGAGCAGCAGAGAACAGATGGTTTTCCTCTTCCATGGGACCAAGCTCTCCTGTCTCTTCCCCACCCAGCCTTCCCTTCCCTTCCCTTCGCCAGGCCAATCAGACCAGGCTCCCTCCATCGCTTCTCATGGGATGACCATCCTCATTGCCCTTCCCTCATTGCCCTGCATCCTCTGAGCTGAGCACAGAACCCTTGGTGAGGTCTGACCACTGCAGGGTGGAGTGGAACCCCCACTTCTCAGGCCTGCGAATGCCACCTAAAATCTTTGCCACCGGCCTTCTTTGCAGTCCCATCGCCCTGCCAGCTCCTGCCCAGCAGCCTCCCCTCCTGCAGCTTCAGTCCTGCTCTTTGGCTAGGAGCGACTAGCCCTTTGGCATCCTCTCCATTTTGCAGGAGTGCTCAGCCCTGCCCGGAGGTGTGGGCTGCACAAGCTCTTGTTGCCACTTCACATATTCTGGAGCCAAGTCCCAGCCCTAAGAGCAAATTCTGGGTTTAAGTTAAAAAAAAAATGTTCCTGTGCGGCTCACGGAGGACCCCCCACCCTGCAGCTGCTAATAGATCAAACGAGTCAAGACCTAAGACAATGTGCGTGAAACACCAGTAGGTGGCAGCAACAGCCTACTTGGCTACAGTTGCTGACAAGGAGGTTGAGATTTTGATTGCCCTGCGGCAGTTCCTAACTGGTGCAAAAGAGAATGTTCCTGCAATCCCAAATCTTGGGGGGGGGGGGGAGAGAAGAGGGAGGGATGCCAATGATGGGCCCACGCCAATGCTGCGGCATGTCCTCAGCCTCGCTTTCACTTGGCACTTGGCCTCAACCTGCTACTGCCCCCCCCCCAGGTCTCCCAGCTGCCCTCCTCACCTGAGGCCTTGTAGAGCTCCTTGAGCGTCCCCTGGGGCTGCTCGATCTGGTGGACGGTCAAGTCGACGGTCCCCCCTCCGCAGTCGGCGACAATGTAGCGGTCTCCTGTGGGCCCAAAGGCAGGCGGTGAGAGGCGCGGAGGGGGTGCACCTGCCCCGGAGGGGCACCTGCGGCACGTGGCTCAGGGTGTTTTGATACTGGGGGAGAAAACCCTGGGCTGGCTGGACTCCACACGAGGCAGCCTCATCTCCGCAGTGGCGTCTCTCAGCAGTGAGGTTGTGGGGCAGGGAGCCAAAGTCAACAGCATCTCCCAGCCGACCACCTCTGGCACACCCAGAACTCTCCTATCAGGTGGAAGTCCTGGGGAGGAGAAACAGCCTCCACAAGCACACACGAGGAGTTGCTTGTCCCCAGTGATGTCATGCAGGGGGAACGTGGGGGAACTCAGTTCCACTAGTTAAAATTAGGGCTGACTCCACCCACTTCACTCTCCCTCCTCCCCCCTCCCAATTCCTCTGCAAAGAGCTTTTCTTCTTGGTTGGCCTGCACTCAGAGGGTTAAAGGGAGCGACTCCGGATTCCTGGGGGGGGGGCGAAGGCAGTGATGTCATTCAGGGGGAACGGACCAGAACGGGCGTTCCGGATCCTAACGAGGTGCCCTGGGTTCTGGGTTCCTGACAAGTGCCAATCAAAAGTGAGTTCCTGTTCCTAAATCATTTGAATGACACCACTGCTTGTCCCTGGCATTGCCTTGGGCAGCTGTGAAGTATTTGAGCTACAACATTGCAGCAGGTGAACCCAGAAGGTTGCCCAACCTTCCAACACTTCCTGCCTGCAAAGCAGGAGAGAGGTGATGGCCTCCCCTCCCCTCCCCTGTGGCTGCTGCCCAAGGCAGTCTCCGAGTGAGAGCTGCAGCCTCCCGGCAGACTTCTTAAAATGCTCGACTGGGGACCTGAGAAACAGGTTGCTGCTTCGCTGACGTGCCAGGAACACCAGCAGCATTTGCCATTGGTGGTACCTGAAGCGATCCTTCCACTCCGCTATCAGGGGCTTGCGCACAAGCTCACTCTCCCAGCACTCAGTTCTAGCGGCTGTCCCCTGGTTCTGGTGCTGTGAGGGGGGGAAAAGAGCCTCCCTCTAGAGTGAACTTGGTGTGAAGCTGTTAGTTCATAGCGTGTTATTAGTGAGGTCTGCGGCGGTCACAAGCCATGCAGCTCCCCCCACAGCAGGGTTGCCAGAGAGACGGACTTCGCCAGAGACCGCCTGCACGCCACTGGTGCGGGGCCTGTCGCGCGAGCCACTTTTGCTGCTGGGGTAATCTGGCCCCGCTGCCAGCCACCTGTGGCCCCCTCGCATCTCCCCACCTATACACTGCCCCCGGGACTCGGGAGACCCAGACCCCAGTGCAGGGGCTGCCTTCTGTGTGCGAGCGAGGCCCACGCCCAGGTGATGCAGCCCATCCCGGACACAGGCCTGGGGCCCAGGAGCGAAGGCCTCTCCCCGCACTGCTTGGCCTGCAGGCTCCCTTCCGCCTGCCTGGCTCCCCCCACCCCCGCCTGCTTCCCACACAATAACGTCTCTCGCTTGGGAGGGGCGTAAGCAAGGCTGGCTCTCTGCGCTTGCTTTCTTGTTTAGGGAAATGATGCACGTTTTCAGAATGGAAAGAACGCCCCACTTCTTCAGGGAGGAGGCCGTCAGGCCGCCCAGTGGCTGTGCCTTGACCCTTCCCCTCCTTCCCCTTCCTTCCCCCCCCCCCGCCATTGTTGGGGCTGCCAGCCCTCCTTTCCTCTCCTCGCTGATGTCATTGTTGCAGAGTCTGGACGGAAGCACCGGAATTGATCGAGTGCAGCCACCGCCTGCCCTGCCTCCAGAAACAAGGGAAGAGCTGCAGGCAGGCAGGCAGGCAGGCAGGCAGGCTCTCTCCAGGCCGCCCCCTGCAGTCCCAGGGGAGGATTCGGGGCAGAGACCCCGCTGGCAGTGCAAAAGCCTGGGCTGCCCTTTCCCAGCTGCCCCGGCTGCCTTTGCAACACGGCCGGGCTGCTCATCCGCTTCCGTTTCCGAGAGGCCGGGGACTCTCCCCACCCCTCGGGAGCGGCAAGAGAGGGCCCTGCCTGGGCCGGGGGGACGTTGTTTCTATTCATGCTTTTTCAAGCACCTAAAGACATCCTGGGGGACGTGGTGGCGCAGCGAGTTAATCCGCTGCTGCTGGGCTTTCGACCACAAGGTTGGGAGTTTGAGACTGCGTGACGGAGTGAGCTCCCATTGCTTGCCCCAGCTCCTGCCAACCTAGCAGTTCGAAAGCACCTAAAAAATGCAAGTAGATAAATAGGGACCTCTTTGGTGGGAAGGGAACGGCGTTCCGTGCACTACGGCGTACGGTCATGCCGGCCACATGATCGGACAAAAACGCCGGCTCTGCAGGCTTTGAAATGGAGATGAACACCGCCCCCTACAGTCGGTCACGCCTAGACCATTCGGTTGTGGGGAAACCTTTACCTTTAAAGACGTCCTCCCCCCCCCCGGACACGCACGCACACACTTGTGGGCACAGAAGTCCCAGGCATGGCTGTGGAGAAGCCTGCTCTGGGGGCCCCCGCGTGTCCTGGTCGGCAACAAACACGTCCCCCCACCCCACCCCCCGGTTCCTACCTGCCTGCATTTCGGACCAGAGTTCGCCCACCCCAGACTCCACCAGGAAGGTCCGGCTGTGTCGGGAACGGCGCAGTTGTTCTCGGGCTGCGGGAAAGAGCGTCAGACAGTGAGATGGCGGGAGACGGCGCCCCAAACTGGGCTGGTCAACCACTTCAAACACAAGACAGCAGACTTCAGGGCCACACCGATCTCCTCCTCGGGCGGCACCACAAAAAGGACAGCATCGGAACTTCTGGGTGTTTAACCAGCCTAGTGAGCAGACGCTCGGGACATGGTTAAATGCCACATACACACAACTCTCCGGAAGCGCTCAATGAACACCACGGCTCGTGACCAGCCTCTGTGGGGGGAGGGAGGAGGGACCCGAGAAGTGACACGGGGGGGGCGCTTATCCACCTCCCCAGCTGTTTCCCTCCTGCTGCGGCCGGACCCTCTTGGCGTTCCAGTCTGATGCACGTTTGCGACGGAACACAAGGAAGCCCACTTTTGACCCAACCTGGAGGCTCTTCAGAAGAGACGGGGCTGATTCTGGGTTTTGGTGACTCTGGAAGTCTGGTCTGGGTTGTTACTGCCACTTGGACCCTGCCCAGTGTTCGGGCTTCCTGGTCCCTCGTGCTCTCCTGCTCACTTTTTAGATCTCCTTTGGGTCCTGGTTTAATTCTGTTGTGATTTGTATGGAGATGTTAGTCGCTCGGCTGAAAAAGTGGCTGGAAAAATGTACACTGCTTTATAGTTGTCTTGTGCGACTGATTCTTTTTTCAAATGCCTGTTGCTGCCTAATTTTACGTTAGTTATTTTCCCTTGTAAGCCCCCTTGAGCGTGTCATTAAAATGGAAGGTGCAGTATACATTTACAAGACAAATTAAGGAAATAAATCACAGACAGACAGCAGAATGTGGCGGCAGAGCTCTGAGGTGGCAGACCACGTGGCTGCGAAGGAGGCGGCATCACGTTAAATTGCCCCCCTTCAACATTTTCCCTACCAGAAGAAATCAAGCGCGTCCAGGAGAGTGGGCCTCTTCCCAGTCATGCTCTCTGTCAGTTTTATGCACGGTTTTTTTCCTACTCGGAGATGCACTTCGCCTGCCTGCCTGCCTGTCCTGGGTTCCTTTCTGTGACCCCCTGCATTTTCCCCTTAGGCAAATCCAGGCTTTCGTGGCTGTGGAGCAGAATGAGGAAAAGCTGACCAGGGACACAGAATCTGGAGTCGGCCACCACCAACTGCTGCAACGTTCTTCATGCCTAAGGTCGCATTTTGTTTGGCTTTTGTGTGTTGAAAGGTGAGTTCTGGCATTTGGACTCTGCTCCGACCATTCTCTGGATCAATGGGGGTGGCTGAGATTTGGCTGCATCCAGTCCAAATCAGACCTCAGTATTCGCGACAGGAACGGAACCGACCGAGCGTCGGAATGTTCCGGAAATGGGCACAGTTTTCCTAGCAGGCAAACCAAACAGGGCTGGTGGCCAAAATGAAGTCCAGCAGTGGGGGAAAGGGAGGTTGCCAGAAAAAAAAACCCACTGGTGAGCAGCAGTCCAGGAGTCGTGAGGAGTCACCTGGAAGCAGGATTCAGAGGCCTTTGTGTGCAAGGCCAGGGCAGCCCAGGCTGAGGGGCTGGGTGGGGGCCACACTTTCCCTCAGAGGCGAGAAGGATGTTGGGAACTCCCTGACCTGGCAAAGCCCCCATCCTGCTTGGACCAGGCTCCTTCCCTCCGGAGAGGCTGCTGGCTTCCCTCTGCTGGCTTGGAGAGCGGAACTTTAGCCCGCAATTACAGCCTGCAGCAGCCTCACACACACACACAATCACCCAGGCACGAAGCGTGCCACATTTTTAGCACCTCGGACACACTTTCTGGGAAAACAACAGAAACCAAAATGGCTTCTGAACCTCCCCTAATGGGACGGCTCCAGCCCATGACTCGAACCAGGAAGACAGCCTGTCGTGTTCGCAATAGTTCAAATCTAAAGTTGCCAGTTTTCAACAATTTGGGTACTTTTGGCATGCAGAGAGCATTTACCATGGAACAGAACAAGGGACTAGAGACAAAGAGATTCTAAGCGTAAGCAGAGTGCCGTTTTTTCTTTATGAGGGAGTCCAGTTTCTATTTTCTAAACTGTCTAAGGACACAGTTGTGGATGTGAGAGATGAGACACGCCGCCAGAAGTGTTTGCACGGCAGATCTTTAAATTCTGCTCAGAGGCCATCGGTTCGGACCCTGGGAACTAAAGGGTGTGGCTGCTTGTCCCATCCAGGAACGCCCCCTCCCCATGACTCCATGAAGCCAGACTCCACCAATCCTTGCCATCTGGGTGCCAGAGACACATTAGGCTGCATGAAGCAGTTTCTTTGCAATAAGGAGACTTTTATTAGCTGCGGTTTGTTCTGCAAATAAAATCAAATAAAAGCCAGATGCAAAAATCTTAATTGAAACCATTGCTTTCCTTGACTCAAACTGCAATCCTATATGCATTTAGGCTGGCAGTAGGTCCCATTGGACTACTAAGACTTACTTATGAGTAGACATGCATAGGATTGTGCTGTTAAACCAGGGAAACTCCTTCAGAAAGCCCAAAAGCATAGTCGGAGCTGAGGGAAAGACTTTTCCACAAGATGAAGAGTTCATTTATGGAACTCAATGCCACTGGATGGCTTGTGTCCCACTCCTGGATTCAGTGTGTGCTCCTGGCCCTTCCAATCCCTCTACAGTCTTGCCCCTCCCGCCCCCCTCGCCATATCCTGTGCAGGGCTGGCCCCAGGCAGCCTCTCCTCCCTGTGCCAGGCCAGCCTCTGCTCCTCTACTCCCTCCCTCCAGTGCTGTAGCTCAGCACCCTCCTCCCCTCCTCTCTCATTTTTCCAATCCAGGAAGGAGATGGAAGAGCTGAGGAGTCAAATGATAGATGGGACAGAGATGGGCCAATCTGCTGCCTGAGGCGAACGCTTCAGTTGGCCTCATGGTGGGCCGGCACTGTGCCCATCTCTGTTCTTTCACCTCCACCACCCTCAACTGCCTGAAGCTCTCCTGCATCCAAAATGACTTTCCCTTCCTTCCTTCCTTCCTTCCTTCCTTCCTTCCTTCCTTCCTTCCTTCTTGCCCCCAATGCCTGGAATAGTCTCCCAGCACACCTGTGGTCACATCATCATTTCCTCACATCCACCCTTCCAACCCACCTTTTCTGCAAAGCTTTTGCTGCCACAGTAGCCGTGTTCCCTGCTGACAGTGAGCTCTCTGTGTGCAACTAAAACAGTCACATGCACACACACAGACACCGCTCAGCCCGGCCTCCATCCTGCCTCCCTGCCCTGCTTGTCTCCTCTGGGTCGATATCTCAACGGTGAGCCTCTCTCAGTCTTCTCTCTTCGGGTCAATCCCCAACCATAGTGAGGGCACCAGTAACAGCTATGAAGAGTCTATGGAATTTACTGCCACAAGATGTGGTGATGGCCACTCGTTTAAGGCTACAAGCCTACCCACTTTCCTGGGAGTAAGCCCCATTAACCGCAGTGGGACGTACTTCTGAGCAGACTGGCCTAGAATGGCACTGTAAGTGCCTTTGGTGGTGGTGGTGGTGGGGTTCATGGAGGACCAGAGGCAGTAGTGTCAGCCTACCGGTACGCTGGGCGTGTCTTCCGGGTGAGCGGCAGCGTGATCGCTGCGTTCTGTTGCGTAACGGCTTTGCCGTTACGCAACAGAACGCAGCAATCGCGCTGCCACTCACCCGGAAGACACGCCCAGCGTACCGGTAGGCTGACACTACTGACCAGAGGCCTGTCATTGGCTCTGGTGGTGGGTCTGCATGCCAGGGGCTGGGGAGGCCGGTGGGTGAGAGGGGGGGCCATTTGCTCCCTGCAGGCTTCCCAGAGATGCCTGGACCAGACGGGCCCCTCTTGGCCTGATCCAGAGGGGCTCTTCCTTGGCGCTTCTGTCCGCACGCGGACCACATGACCCGCACTCACCCTGCCTGAAGCTGGAGTCGATGGGGTGGTCCGGAGCGAGGCCGTTGGCCTGGGGCTTGTAGCTGAGGTCGATCAGCTGGTTGAGGCGGAGCTTCCGGCAGTAGATGGAGGCGGCTTCGGGCTCCAGGGCAATCAGCAGCTGCTCGGGGTTCTCGGAAGGGACCAGCCCAGCCTGGAGGGGAGAAGCGTCACTGGGCTGAGGAAACGGCTGCCAGAGGCGGCCCGGCTGAGTGGCTCCAAGGGCCTCCTGGGCAGTGACGTCATGCAGGGGGTACGCGGGGGTACGCGAGTACCGGTTTCTAGGATTATGGCTGGCCCCGCCCATTCGCCCGCCCACTCTAGACTCCGCCCCCTGCACATTTGAGTTGCCTGCACGTTCTCAGAGCCAGGCAGGCAGGCAGGCAGCAAGCAGAGCCTTGCCTTGCCTTGCCACTGAAAAATGAGCTGCTCTGGGGTTTTGGAACTGTTGGGTCACTTTAACATGATGCCAGCCCTCCTTAACATGTTCTGGGGGGTGCTGTGTAATACTGTTGCAACAGTTGGGTCAGTTTAAAATTGTCTGAGGCCTCAAAAAGGGCTTTTTTCATGTCCCTTCCTGCCACGACCTCACTTCCGGCTTATGACGTCACTTCTGGTGGGCGGGTCCCGGCACGTGCCAATCAAAAGTGAGTACCTGTTCTTAAATCATTTAGATGACACCACTGCTCCTGGGCCAGGGAAGTCCCGGTGTGGCCAGACCTTCCTCGACCCTTCCCGCAATCTGCAAGGCTGTTTTCTGTGCAAGGCTGAAGATCAGCACCACTCATCAAGTCACTTGCGCAGCTGCAGCCCACCACGGACACATCGACACAGTCCGCTGGGCGTGGGCAGCTTGCGGTGCTTGGAGTCACCCTGTGGTTTGTGTGCATCCAGCTGTGCTGAGAGGCCGGCGCCATCCCCCGGGACCTCCGCTCAGGGCACGTAGCCCCAGAGCACCTGGGCTGGCACATCTGCTCACTGCCCCTTTGGGGGGGAGCGGCAGCACATGAGCGGCAGCATAGCGCGCACACACCTCCTCTTCCCGGCTGCTCCCTCGGTGCTGGTGAGTGAGTGCACAAGCAGCCACCAAACCCGCTCAAGAGTCCCAGAGCCTGGGCAGCCAGCAGGAGCAGCTGAGCTGTGTGCGTGGTTGGCCGGGGGCAATGAGGAGCACCCCCCCAGCCTGCCACCTCCTGCCAGCTCACAGTTGGAGCAGGCCGACGTGCCATGCTTTTTGTGGCGGGGGGGGATTTATAAAACCAGGCACAGCACCAGCGAAGTTTGATGCTGGGACCAGGGAACTGCCAAGTATTTATCCAGACATCGTCATTGTCGAGTTGTATCCAGACTTTTTTCTATATACGTCATAACTAGTAAAATGCATGGCCAGAATTTATGTCTATAAATGTACGCTCCTTTCCCAATCATGCCCCAGGCACAGCGGTTTTGTAAGGGGGTCCTGCCTCCCGCCTCTCATCTGCACGCAGCCCCGTGCTGCGTTTTGTTCCTCACCCACATATGCGTCGGACCTTTCCTAGCCTTCAGCCTTCAGCCAGGAAGAGCCGAGCAGTGGGGACTGAGTCAGCACTTCTTTGTGCCAAAGGGGTTGGAGGCAGAGGCAGATCTAAGGGAGGGCAGAGCTCTAAGTTTTGCAAGAAGCCTTACCTTGCAGTGGAACTCACTCCTCTCCTGCACCGTTTTAGCCAATCCTCACAGGGAACAGCAACATCTTGGCGTTGCTTACTGGCTACAGCAGCAAGGGAGAGGAGGGATTCACATAGCAGGGGAAGGCTTCTTGCAACACTTAGAGCTTTGCCCTCTCTATAGATCCACCTCTGGCTGGAGGTCAACAGGCACCAGCGATGCAGCCCTTGGGGGCAGCCACCCTCATGCTGCTACAGAACAGGATCCTCCGCTCCGGGGGCTGCTGGCCAAAATGGTTTGCGGTGCCAACAGCTCCAGCCTGGGCTGGCTTGTGCCAGGCTCCTTGCCGGAGTCCAGTGTGGAGGAAGCCGAAGCCCTGGAGTGGGGCTGACCCTCTGGCAAAGTGCACTGACGGTGTGCAGGGTTGGCTCGCCAGGAATGCCCTGGGCGCGGGCGGTATCAATTACAAGTCGCTGCAGAAAGCACATAGCCCGCGTGGGAGTCTCTTGTTATGGGGCATGTGTGCTGGCCTCTCTGCATGGGCAGAGTGGGGCTTCTGTCCCACAGACTCAGAGATCAGATGGCTCTCTTGCGCAGCCTTCCTCTGGGGAGAAAGTTCTAGTGAGGAGCAGCAACAAGAGAAGAAAAGGCTCTTTTGGGGGGGGGTGTTTGCAACGGTTGAGCAGAGCTTGGGGCTCCCGGGCGTTTGCAGGAAGCCCAACGGTGCCCAGCCTGTTCCTAGTCAGTTCCATGGAAAGAGGTGCTGGGGTTCAAGAGAGGGCCCCGCCCACCCCTCTCTCTAGCGGCTTGGTGCCCCCTGCATCCCTGGCCACACTCACCAAATAGGCAGCCTCTCTCATAAACTGCTTGGCAGGCTGTTTCCAGATGGCTGGCACTGTGATCACCCACCGGATGGCATCGTGCTGGGGCAGTGCTGGGCACTGGTCCTTGAGCTCCTGAAAGGTGAGGGGCACAGAAGTAGCCCAGGACCCATGGAAGAGCCATTGTGTGTGGGGGGGGTGACCCCTCCTGGGGAGAGGATTCTAGCAAGGAGAAGTCTCTCTCTCTCTCTCACTCACTCACTCACTCACTCACTCACTCACTCACACACACCGCTTTTCTGAGACCCCCCCCCCAAAAAAAAATTCAAATTCACACAGTCCACACAATAGTTCAGTTTCTGTGAAAATTTGATCTGAGCAGAAGGCAGAAGGCAGGCAAATGTGGCCAGTCTATAGCGCCCACATGCACAAGCTGCACCTCTGGGGCGGGGGGCAGAGCTCAGTGGAGACTGAAGCAGGCGGAAGAGGCAGGTTTCACCTCCAGCCCCCCAGATCAGGCAGCCCCTGATGGGGGGGGCTCTTTCTGAGGGACACCCTGAGACGCAGCTCCAGTCAAAGGAGACAGTTGTGGGTCGAACTCATGCCTGGTTGGGGGGCCTGGAAGGACCACCGGCCGGCCCTCCAATTCAGGGGCAGCCCAGCAGAAGACGGGCAAGCAGGCGGCAAGCACACTTCTCGGGGGGGGGGGGGGAAAGAACAATGAGAGTGTGGGGGGGCCCCCGAGAGAGCACCCCACGCCGCACACAGGAAGGGGGGAAAGCCCCCCCCGCCGGGGGGGGGGGAAGGCTGTCTGGGAAGGCCATGGAGGAAGACCCCGGAAAGGCCAGGCAAAGCGAGCTGGGTCCTGATGAGCAGGGAGGGAGCGACCGATGGGCCCCCAGGGCCCCCCCCAGCAGCTCCTTCCTGCTTCCTCCCAACAAACCTTTTTCCATTTATTTATTTTTTGCTGCGTTAAGCACTTTGTGGACTTTGAAAAGCAGAGTGTAACGATTCCTCTTCTTAGTAACAGGAACCAGAGAGAGGAGGAGCAAGAGGTGCCTCCTCGAAGGAAGATCAGGAAAGGGGAGAAGGAAGTTTCATGGGGGGGGGGACGACACACGGACCAATCTCGGGAACGGAGGCGCAAAAAACGGGAGCAAAGACATTCAGCCAGGGATTTCTGTGGAACAGAGACCCCTGCAGATGTGACGATGCTTCCCTTGGACACACGAGGAGCCCCCGAAGGAGTCGGCTTCCCCTGCTTGGCCCAGCAGCCCCCGGATGACTGGACGGCCCCCGTTACCTGCACAGCCTGCCGCTTGAAGAAGCGGAGCGCGTGGGCAAAGACCTCCAGGGCCTGCACCGCCTTCCCGTTCACAGCTTCCAGCTCGGTCTTCATGCTCAAGTCCTGGCGAGAAAGAGGCAGAGTGCGCCAGGCATGCGGCAGCACAGCCCTTCTGCGCACAGGCAGGCCCACACCGCTCCCCCCGCCTCCCGCGCTGCCCCACTGGCTGCTGGCACCGGACTCCGAGTTTCCCTCCTTGAAAGCGGCTTCATTTGGGGCTCGGTCCTCGGGACCAAGTTTTTCCATTCCCAGCCCCCACCCCACTGTTGCCCCCGCGCCGCTGGAACGCAGGCTGCAGCCTGCAGTGCAGGCAGTCCTGGGGGATCCCTTCAGATTTTGGGCCATTTGCTCCCTTGCCTGGGAGAAGCCTCTGCTGCCCCGATGGGTCTCCTCAAACCTGCACCAGCAATTTTGCTGCTGCAAGGCAGAACGGACCCAGGAAGGGAGCTCGAGGCCACGAAGGGCGGGAGGGAGTCTGTGGTGCTGCCGCCCCCAGTGCCACCCCTTCCAGGCCTCCACACGCTCCCCCTTGGCCCTGGTCCCGCCTCCCGCCCCCCCCACACCACCCGGCTGGCTCTGGGGCTGTTCAGGAGGCGGGTGGCAGCAGCTTGCCCCGTGTGCTGGTGTGGAGCGGCCATCCTGCTTGGATGCCTGGGAACTGTGGGGCCTGGCGATGCAGCAGGACTGTGGGGTGCGCCCATGAGAGCAATGGACCGGTTCGCTTGGAGCAGCTTTACTTCTGAACCAGGGAGTTTGGCTTCATGCCCCCTCCGGCCCCTCCCACTCCACCCCCACCCCCAGCAGACGGACTCACACTGGTGCTGTGAATCCTCATCTTGAACTTCTCGAAGTAGAGCCAGTCCCGAGCCTCCTCCGGGTCCAGGTCGTGGTAGGAGTCCCGGGCCATGTAGCCGAAGCTGTGGAAGAGGCCTTCCGGCGTCAGCAGCAGGCTGGTGGGGGTCTTCTGGTTGGCCACGCCGGGGTCGCCGCCTTCCCACTTCCTGCAATTGGGAACCAGAGTGTGGACCGAGCTCCCCTCGTCCTTAGCGCTGGCCTTTGCTGAATTCATTTAGGAGCAGCAGAGACTGCACAGCATGACGTGTCGCATGCACACACACACACACACACACCGCCCACCAGTGATGTCATGCAGGGGGAATGCGGGGGAACTCAGTTCCACTAGTTAAAATTAGGGCTGACTCCGCCCACTTCACTCTCCCCCCTCCCCCCTCCCAATTCCTCTGCAAAGAGCTTTTCTTCTTGGTTGGCCGGCACTCAGAGGGTTAAAGGGAGCGACTCCGGATTCCTAGGGGGGCGAAGGCAGTGATGTCATTCGGGGGAACGGACCAGAACGGGCATTCCAGATCCTAACGGGCTCCGTGGCTGGTTCCGGGTTCCCGACAAGTGCCAATCAAAAGTGAGTTCCTGTTCCTAAATCATTTGAATGACACCACTGCCGCCCGCCCACTGAAGTCATGTCAGAGTTAAAAACCAATTCCAGGCAAACCGAAGGTGCGGAAAGAAGACAGTCTGAAAACATCCTGATGCAACTTGGAAGGAAGCCGGGCTCTTTCCCTCTCGCTGGCTCATGCAAAGCCGGCACAACTGGGCCCGCTTCACACATGGGGCCTGATCTGGGGAGATCTGATCCTGTCTCCTGGGCAAACCCCACTGGAGTGGCTCTCCGGAGGAGATGGGCTGTTCTACCTGCAAAGCAGGTGTCCTCCCAGGGTGCAACGGGAGGGGTCAGGGAGCGTGCTGGGTGGGGAGGGAAGCAGTTCAGCTCTCCTGGGGGGCTCCCAGCCCTGCAGGTACCTCATCATGTGGATGGCTTCTGGGTCACTGACGAAGCTGAAGGCGTATCCGCTGGAGGTCGTGCCAAAGTCAATGGCCACCACCACGGAGAACGGAGTGGAGCGACGTGTCCGGACCTCATTGCGCTGGGAGTACAAGGCAGAGAGTTGCACTTATGCACTTGAAGGAAGGGCTCCCCATCCCCACGAGACGCAGACTCTGTGAGCTTAGCCCAGTTCCCGGAATAAGTTGATCAAACAGAGTTGGGGGCCTGGGCAGCGTCGTCAGGTTCCGGGTGCCCTTCAGAGGCATGATGAAGCCTTTGCTGGGAGTGCCTCTTTGGTGGTGGCACCAGCCTGGTCAAAAGCCCTCCCCAGAGTTGCCCCCCCCAATACATTCCTTCAGGAGACCGGTTAAGACCTGGCTTTTCTGTCGAGCTTTTGGAGGGGGGACAATATTCAGCAACGAAGGTGGGATTATTTAGTTGTCACTTTTCAGCTGCGGCTTTTGGTTTTATTGTTGTTGTTGTTGTTCAGTCGCTAAGTCGTGTCCGACTCTTCGCGACCCCATGGACCACAGCACGCCAGGCCTCCCTGTCCTCCACTAGCTTCCGGAGTTCACCCAATTTCATGTTCATCGCTTCGGTGACACTATCTAACCATCTCATCCTCTGCCGCCCCCTAAGTGTAATTTTTTTGAGGGTGTTGCGCAGGTAAGCAACAAAGATGGGTTAGAAATGCTGTCAAATAAACCCATAGATTCTGGATTGCACTCCTTCAGACTGCAAGAGGGGGCTGCATGCTCTGAATGCTTCCCCCGGGGGAAAAAATTAGAACTCCTTGCATATATTAAATAGGTGCAGGGGGCGAAAGGCTCCAGATAGCTTCCCTCCTATTGCAAGGGCAGTGTATGCAGGGCTTGAGGCCAGGATTTCTCTCCAAGCGCATCACCCCTGAAGCATTTCATTTGCAGGGGCTCAGAGGCTTTGAGCGAGGGAATTTTCCAGGGAGGGGCAAGCAGGAGGGCAGGCGTAGCCTTTGGAGTGCCAATCGTTTACACTTTATTCTTCAAATCTACGAACCATTATATCATTGTTCTCTTTCTCCTGCAAAGAAGTATAAATGGCTTACAGGTGTTTTTTTTATAGATGTCTCTACTGACTTCTCCTTAATTAAAATTGTAAGTGTGTCTAGTGGTTTTTTGTTTTCTGATTAAGTATTGTTTTCGAATATCAAAGACCCGCCCCGTATCATGAATGAAGGCTGAACTTCAGAATGTGGGACACAGAAGAGATTTGGGTTTGCCCGAAATTCTCAGTGGCGGCTCTCCCTGGATGGCTGTTGATGAGCCACTGATAAGCCCTTGTCCTTGGGGTGCCACTCAGGTGAATCAGTCAAGGCTACCGAGAAGAGGAATGGGTGCCTCAGAACCAGAGGCGGATCTAAGGGGGGGGCAAAGCTCTAAGTGTTGCAAGAAGCCTTACCCTGTCATGTAAATCCCTCCTCTCCCTTGCTGCTGTAGCCAGTAAGCAACGCCAAGATGTTGCTGTTCCCTGTGAGGATTGGCTAGAACAGTGCAGGAGAGGAGTGTTTTCCACTGCAAGGTAAGGCTTCTTGCAAAACCTACAGATTTGCCCCCCTTAGATCCACCTCTGCTCAGAATCCCATCCACACCACAGGCCATTCAGTGATGTTGGGTGGGTGGGAGGGGGACAGTGTTTGCTTAGCCCTGCTCTGTTCTGTGGGGCACAAGAAGCTTCTGGATGCTGAGTGAGCCACTTAGTCCAACCAGCTCAGGACTGGCCCTATCCTGGGATTTCCCGCCCCTACCTGGCAGGGACCAAACTGCGGGCCCTCTGCACGTGCAGCAGGGATGGCTCTGCCTCTGATCTCCGGTCCCTCGCAGCTCAGGACCAGAACATGTAGAAATACTCCATTTTGCAGGAACTGAGATGGTAGCAATTTAGGGCAATCCTAACCACCTTTCCAGCACTGGGGTAACGCCAGTGCAGCTCTGAGGTGAGGGAACAAATGCTTCCTTACTTTGAGGAGGTCTCCATGACTGCTACTCCACTGCAGGATGCAGAACGTGCCCCATTGGCACAGCTACATCCGTGCTGGAAAGCTGTTTAGAAGTGCACCCTGCAGATGAACCAGGTGAGGTGAATGCTACCACCAATCCAAGTTAAGCCACAGGCAGATCAACGGTGTTGCTCCCTCCTTTTCTAAATTCAAAAGCTTCACAAACGCTAGCGTTTCCTCATTACATGGGAAAAGTGCGCCAAGCTTCTGATCGTCTTGGTTATCCCTTTTCCAGTTCTATGTCCCTTTCATTCTTACAAGTATTTCTTGGTCCTGCTCCAAAAACACAAAAACATACAGGGATAGGCAAAGGAAGACTCAAGACAGCAATGAGGCAATATTTCACCGTCCTGCAGCTTGCCAGGGGGACTCCCCGACACTGCAGTGGTGCTGCAGTGGCCACTTTTTAAAAGACTAGACGAATCCTGGGAAGACAGGTCTTGGGAAGGCTACTGGCCCAATAGCCAAAAGCAAAGGCCTCACATTTTGACACAGGGTATCTCAGGGACCAGCACCCCACTCCCACGGAAAGCTCCCCAGCCCCTCTGTCTGTAAGGGCCTTTGCTGGGCAAGGCTGAAGAGGAAGGGGTCTTGCTGCTTACCGGCGACTGGGACGGTGTGAGAGGGGCAATGCTGCAGCTCTCGTTGTGGAGTTCAGGGGAGTTTGGCGGAGACGGCGTGTGGGATCGCTCCCCATTGGTACCTGGCCAAGAAGAAAAGGGAGAGATGCTGGTCAGACACCGGTGACAAGCGAGGCTCTCCTCCAGGTGAGGTTACTGGCCAACCGCAACCAGCTCACAGAAAGGGGCTCGGAACGGATGGAGGGTAGAGCCGGGGCAGCACTCCAGGTTCTCCCCAGGGGGTTCCTGTGTCCCTGTGTGCCCCTGTGTGGCATATTTGTCCTGCTCTAAGGCTGCTTCTAGCTGGCTCCAGCAGCTCTCAAGGGCACGGCAGCACTGGGCACCCCAAGGAAAGGACGCACAGGAAGGGCAGCCCCAGGTGGAACTGCCCGGCTCCCACAGGAGCAGCAGGACCAAAGTGGTCGCCACGGCATTCAGCTTAGAAAAAAGGCGCCTGAGGGGGGACTTGGCTGAGACATATTATGCACGGGATGGATAAAGTGGATAGAGGGAGTTCTTTTCCCTCTCTCACAATACCAGAACCAGGGGACAGCCACTAAGACTGAGTGTTGGGAGAGGGAGAACAGGTAGCCAGAGGCTCCTCGAGAGAAACCTTCCCCCGGAGAAAGCCCCGACGCCTGCAGCGCAGCTCCCTCGGCTCACCGCCGGCTAAGGTGCTGCTGGTGAACTGCGCAGCCCCATCTTGGGCTTCCCGGGCCCAGGCCGTGGACGCTCCTCCCCTCCCTACGCCCAGTGCCACCCCCTCCATCCTCCACCCCAAACGGGCTTACCGGCGGACGGCACTGCTGGAGCACTGGCTGTCCCACCCGCCTACGTTGGGGCCTGACTGAGCACCAGCCCAGCGCGGGCAGTGAGGTGGCGCAGACATGTAATGGCGCTTTATGGCACATCGGCAACACTTTAAGCCAGTGGTACACAGGCACCAGGGACGTGGTGGTGCTACAGGTTACACCGCTGTTGCTGAGCTTGCTGACCGGAAGGTTGGCAGTTTGAGACCACGCAACGGAGTGAGCTCCCATTGCTTGTCCCAGCTCCTGCCAACCTTGCAGTTCGAAAGTACGTAAAAATGCAAGTAGATAAATAGGTCCTGCTTCGGTGGGAAGGTAACGGCATTCCATGCGCTATGGCGTAGAGTCATGCCGGCCACATGACCATGGAAGCTTGTCCTTGGACAAATGCCGGCTCTTCGGCTTAGAAACGAAGATGAGCACCACCCCCTAGAGTTGGTCACGACTAGACCATTTGGTCGCAGGGAAACCTTCACCTTTACCTTTTTTACACATGTACACTGCAAGAGGGGACTGCATGCTTTGAATGCTTCCCCGTGGGGAAAAATGGGAACTCCTTTCACGTATTAAATAAGCGCAGGGGGAGGAAGGCTCTGGAGAACTTTCCTCCAGTTGCAAGGGCAGTTCATGCAAGGCTTGAGGCCAGGATTTCTCCCAAAGTGCTTCACCCCTGAGGCACCCCTGGCGATAGATAACCAGCTCAGGATCGAGCCCTAAGTCTGCAGAGGCACCCTTGAGTGCAGCCTGCCACTTAGCCTCCATTGTGGCCTCTTAGGAAGGTCTGCAGCTGGAGAGAGCCCCCCCCCCGACAGGGCTGGCCCACCCAGGAGGCCAACTGAAGCATCGCCTCAGGCAGCAGATTGGGGCAGTTGCCCCTCTCTGTCTGCCTCCCCTGCTGGATGAGAAAGGGGAGGGGGAAGAAGATGAGTGGGAAGGAGGGGAGTGCTGAGCTGGAGCTTTGGAGAGGCGGGAGCAGGGGCTGGCACGGCGGCATTGGGAAGGGGGCAGCATTTGTCAGGCTGCCTCAGGGCCAGCAATGCCCCTGGGCCTGGCAAATTCCTGCCTCACTCGGCTCTGCTGAACAGAGATTCCCGGGTACCCCTGAAGTGCCTCGGACATGCCTGCTTATCCATAACTGCAGGGAGGGCATCAGGAAGGGCAGAGGCGGGGGGGGCGCTGTTTTCTGAGCGGGCGCGGAGATCAGGCTGTGGGAAGAACACACACACACACACACACAACACACACACACCCGTGCATGTGACGGTGCGCGGGGTGCGTGCAGCGCTGGAGCCCCGAGTACACGCTCACCCACGCAATGCGAGCTTAATGCGACTGGCCCGCCTCCTGTCCCGCCAGCACACAGCGCGCACTCCCCCCTCCCGCCACACATGGTCCCAATTAGGGGAGCTGGCTAATTGCGGCTCCCCCCCCCCGCCCAGGCCCCCAGCCAAGCTCGCAGGGCTGCTCCCCGGCTGACAGGATCCAGCTGCTGGCTCAGGAGGGGGGAGGGGAGGAGGGGAGGGGAGGGGTGGGCAGCTTTCGCTTTATCAGTCGGCATCGCGACCCCTGCCAGGCTGTGGGGCCTCTGTGGGAGTGGGGGGGGGTTGAGGCGACGGGCCCCAGCAGGAGAGTTCAGGCCGAGGTTTGCCTGCCCCATACCAGGCATCCCGGAGTCTGCGCTGCTGGGACAGCCACAGGGCGGGGCGGGGGCTAGCCTTGCAAGTCCCCTGCTGCCTCACTGAGATGGAGGGTCTTTAGGCAGCCGGCAAAGAGACAAAATGCCGTCCGGTCAGAGCGCAGCATTACGGGCAGAACGGCCAAGCCAAGGCTCCCCCCCAGCCCGCCCTTCCAAGCTGCCGCTCCCTCCACTTCAGCCCGTGCCCTGTCCAGACCCCGGAGGCGGCTGGGCTCAAGTGGTCCCCCCTGGCCATGAAGCGCGCTGGGCGATCCTGGGCCAGACACAGCGTCCTGCAGCCGCTGCAGCCGTAGACTCCCCCCCGCCCCCCCCGGATGGTGGCGAGGACAAAGCTGCCCGCCGCCTTGCGCTCCCGGAAGCAGGGCCGCCCTGGGCAGTAAATGGCTGCCGGCCACCCTTGCCCATTTCTGCAGCCTGGGCCACCACTCCCCGGGTCCTGCGGATCCTCAGAGACTAGCAGGCAACCGCGCACAGGGGGGTCCACTCGCAGGGACCGTCGGCAGGCCAGGAAGGGTGGCGCTACCCGCTACTCTGGGAGCCTGGAAGGAGCCACGAGGCACACCGTTGCTTTTGCTGCAGCGACGCACACGGCCGCTCCCCCCACCCGACCCAAGTCCTTCTCCAACTGGCCACAGCCCTGCCCAGACCGCCGGCATCCCGACAAAGGCACCGGCCAGGGAGTCGCCTCGCAGCTTCGGGCTGAAGGACGCTGAGTGTCGCTCAGCGGAGTGTCTGCAAAGGGCTGCGTCGTCGTGTGCCCCGTCAAGGACGAGCTTTTTGCCCTTTTCCAAATGCAGCTCCTGGGACTCGTCACAGAAACTCTCCCGGTGCAGAATCAATGGCTGGAACAACACAGCAACAGGGGCTGCTCAGCGGTTCCCTAAGTGAATTTCTCTGTCTCTGGTGGCTGTCCTGTTAATATTTCATTTTGTACAAAAAGAAATTCAGCATTTTGAAAAGAAACCAAAGCGAAAGAGCCAGTCATGGGCGGGGGGGGGGGGATGGTGGATGGGCACTTTACACAGGTCTTCATATCAGGCTTGCCAGTAGTGGGGCTGGGGTGGGGGAGGAGATAAATTAAGGCAGCTGAACTCTGATTTTTTTTTTTTAAATGCTTGCTCTGGGATCATGCAGTAGGAACTTTGCTTTGCAAAAAGATACACAAGTTCCAAGTAAACAAGACAATTGCCGGTGTAAATAATGCATTGCTCTGGAGACACATTACACTGCTCAGAAGAGTGCGTACTTTGTGCAAAGGAATTAAAATTCTGCAGCCAGGCAATGCCCAAGTTTCCTTGCAAAGCATATCTGTACATAGATATACAAAAGGGCCTAGAAACTTGCTTTTTGTCGAAAAGTCTCCAAAATTTGAATCCCACACCTAACAGCACATTTCTCACTGTTTCTGTGTTTCCGAAGAGCTGTAGCACAGACACACCACCTGGTATATACTACTCTGTGTATAGACGTAAATGGAAAGTCAGCAAATTTGGGAGCAAAGTCGCATTGTAAATGGGCACAGCTGCTGCATAGGCTCTGCTAAAATAAATGAAGTGAGCACTCATGCAACCAAGAGTTTCCCCATTCGACACTGGAAAGCTTTTAAAAGATCTTTTAAACAAACAATATTTTACTCTTTTGATAAACAAATAAATCACTTTGAGCCCAGCATAGTAAGAATGGGAAGGAAATGTTCTCGGCTGGCTGGAGAAGACCTGAATCAGACAGAAAGCTAAGAAGGCCCTGGATCACTGGCCTGTACCTGCGGGCAGTCCCAGGGCTGAGTCCAGACACTGGACTGCCTGCAGTCGCAGCCCAAACATGCTGCCTCTGAGGTGTGGCCCAGGATCCAACTGAAAAAGATACTAGCATACCAATTCTACAGGAACAAGAGACCTGATACTAATGGCACGTTTGGACCGCTCTGGGAGTCAGGGAGGATGATGCATGGCACGTCTGTGTGCTGGCCTCTCTGACTCCAAGAGTGGTCCAGACATACCTTATGGTGGTCTCTGTGCTGGCCAAACTATGCTGGCCTAACTGTGCTGGCCTAACTCCAGTTAGGATTGCGCCCTGATGAGATGCTGCAACCCAAAGGGTTTTGGGCAGCAGTCTCTGCCAGTGTTGAAACCGACACTCTTTGGCAGCTTTTCAGAGCTTTCCCCCACACAAGGATTTGTGGCTCAGCCACCGGACACCACCCCACGAGTCTTACCAATCTGGAGCGTGTGCATGGCAGGGACGACAAGTGTCGACATCTTCACATCACCTCTCAGGCTGCAAGAGAGGCAGATAAAATTGTATTTCAGCGCGAGTTTCACAGAGGTGCCATCCTATGGCCTGCCTGGTCCTCCTGAACCCCACCGTTCCTGGCATCTCTCCAGGATGACATCAGGCCAAGCCTCTCAAGAAGTGTGTGCTTGACATGCTGTGACATGTGTGTGTTTGCATGCTTGTAGCTGTTTGTAGGGCTGACTGACACTTGCAGGGATACATGCCCTGTCTCTCGACCCTAGATCGGAGCACCCTTCCCAGATCTTTATGTGGGCAGTGGGGAGAATGACATGGGGCTGCAGTGCCTGCGAGGGGGCTCCCTATACACACGCCCTGTACACACTGGCAACGCAGCTGGTGTCAGTCCAAGGAGATGAAGCAGAGGCCAGGTTGATGATACACACAAAACCAGGCAGAACCCAGGCTGTGATCGCAATCACAGTGAAGCACCACGACGAAGGCATCCAGATTTAGACCCCCGTGGAAGGAAGGAGGGCTCCACCCACCCATGGTCCTGAGCCGTTACAGGTCCTGGAACCTCCGTGCTCAGAACTGATGTCGCTTGGATTCCTGGGGTCGTTGGGACAAGTGGCAAGGAGCGAACCCTTGGGGAGGGGCAGGCCACACCTCTTTTCCAGGCTCTCTGGAAGCCCCAAGGGGAAAGATTTCATGCTACAAAGCCCTGCAGCTGACAAACCTTTCCTGGCCAGGGACATTTTCCCCACTCGATTGCCCTATAAATAGAGAGGCAGGAATGGGTGGGTAGAGGACAAAGAGTGGCTGCTGAGATATCAGCTGCAAAGGTCTCCAGGGTGAGGTCAAAGAACAGGGTGGCTCCACGGCTCTGGCACAGCTGCCAGCCAGAACTGGCACCTGCCACGTTTTATTTCTTTATTCCAAATCCATTTATGCCCCTCTTCCCCCTGCTTCCATGGACACCCGTTTCATGGGTTCTGTGTATTGTGTAGAGTGGACATAGGGATGTTCTTTTCCCTCCCTCACAATACCAGAACTGGGGGACATCCACTGAAGTTGGAAGAGGAAGAACAGATAAAAGGAAATATTCTCTTACCCAGCAGGTAATTAAGCTGTGGAACTCCTTGCCACAGGAGGTGGAGATGGCATCTAGCCTAGGTGCCTTTAAAAGGGGACTGGACAGATTTCTGGAGGAAAAGTCCATCGCAGGCTGCAGGCCATGATGGGTAGTGCAACCTCCTGACTTTAGAGGTAGGCTACCTCAGAATGCCAGATGCAGGGGAGTGGCAATGAGATATCTAGTTGTCTTGTGTGCTCCCTGAGGCGTCTGGTGGGCCACTGTGAGATGCAGGAAGCTGGACTAGACGGGCCTTTGGCCTGATCCCGCATAGGGGCTCTTCTTATGTAACTCCTTGCCACAGGAAGTGCTGATTGCATTTGGACGGGATGCCTGTAAAAGGGGATTGGACAGATTTCTACAAGAAATGCCCATCACAGATTGCAAGCTGTGATAGGTATGTGCAACCACTTGGTTTTAGAAATAGGGAACCTCAGAGTGCCAGGTGCAGGGTAGTGGCAACCGGATGCAGGCATCTTGTGGTCTCCTGTGTGCTCCCTGAGGCACCTGGTGGGCCGCTGTGAGATGCAGGAGGCTGGGCTAGGTGGGCCCCCTTTGGCTGGATCCAGCATAGGGGCTCTTCTTATAAGTGGCAGCTGATGCTTTCTGTGGTGGGCCATCAACCTGCTAGCTTGGATTTTGACTGGACCTTGATCACCGTGAAACATCTGCCCCCCCATCTCCACAACTGGGTTCTTGAACTGGGGAAGCTACAGAGAACCAATCAGGTGTTGCAGGAGGATTTGCACACACCAGGACACTTCAGAGTGCCCCCCTGAGCAGTGGGTACTAACGGGACTCCTCATCTCTCACTCGAGCATCGCCACTCGCGCTACCCACGCAGAGGAGCAGTGACAAGACTGGCAGGTGGAGGTCAGGAGGAAGCGCTCAGAGGCAATTGGTACGGGGGGCGGCGGCAGCATGGGGTGCCTTCTACAGCCACTGCCCAAAGGACCACAGTGGCAGCTTGCAAGAGAGCGCCTGTGCCTTGGCTGGCCTGGCACCTCTCAGGTTGGAAACCTCCAGGGACGCGTCTCCAGCTCAGAGATCTGTTGCTTCTGAGCACTCCGGTCCAGCAATGCAACCCCACTTAAGCAGGCGTAGAGGAGAAGCCAGGCCAGGCACGGTACCCTCCCTCCTCCCCTCCCTTGGCCTGGCTCTCCCCTGGCTCACATGCGCTGGCTCCCTCACTCCAACTCCTGGCAGTGAAAGTATTGAGTTTCCCATGATGTAAAGAGCAAAGCAAACCCAGATTATAATTTCCATCTGTGGAATCAAAGGGCATTGCTAAGAGGGAGCTGCAGACGTTTGATTGGCTGAAACGGGCTTGGCCCCACTCCCCCCCCCCCGAAAACCACCCCGGGAAAGGGAAGCCAAATGAGCCACTTAGCCAGAAAGCCACGATTAGAATGCACTCCTGTTGCATTTTCCAGCTTACAAAGTCCTCTGTGGGGCTCACAGATAGCCCCACGAAGTCCATCCGCTTGAGAAACAGGCAAGCTCGGTTTCTTTCATGGCTGAGCTCTTTCATCTCGGACTGTGCGCAACCAAGATTTTTGCTGTGCCCAAGAAATGCACAGTCAGCTCTCAAGCTCCCGACCCATCACAGAAAGGCAGACCAAGACCCAGCAGCGTGGAGGTTTCCAGCACTCGGCAACCACAATTTTTAACCCAAGACTCTGTTGAGCAAGGAATGGGCGATACACTTAAAAAGAGCTGCAATGGTCTGGTGGGGAGAGTCAGGCTCAAACGGGCAACAGTCAGGCTGCGTCTGCTACACACAGGTCTAAACAGCCCTGAAGAGCATTTGACTTCTGCAACATCAGTGGGTTCCAGCCAGTGATTCACGGGGCCAAATTATATCTTGTATTTGTGTGTGTTTGCTTGTCAAGGTTTTCTGCTGGATCTGTTCAAACTCTCATTCAGTCCAGCATCCCTGCACCATGCGCTTCCCATCCCTGAAGAAGACCAATGATAAGGGAAGAGCATGAAACGAAGGAAGGGCAATGATAAGGGAAGCAGATTTTCTCTGAGACTGAGAGCACCTTGGCCGCCTGCACCATGGCCCGTGTAGTGTTGACAAGGCTTTGTTTGCTTTTCAGTGATGTTTGCTATATATTTCATCCACATTTCTTAGAACAGTTTCAGCAATGTTCTCCCACATTCCTCTTGGATTGTGGGGTGAGGCCAAGGAGTTTTGCATCCTCCTTAATGAAGTCAGAGATAACCCCACTAAGGGCATAATCCTAACCTGGAGTTGGGCCAGCACAGTTTGGCCGGCACGAGGGACACCATAAAGTAGGTTTGGACCACTCTCGGAGTCAGAGAGGTCAGCACACAGACGTGCACCATCCTCCCTGACTCCAAGAGTGGTCCAAACACACTTTACGGTGTCATAAGAACATAAGAACATAAGAAGAGCCCTGCTGGATCAGGCCAAAGGCCCATCTAGTCCAGCTTCCTGTATCTCACAGCGGCCCACCAGGTGCCCCAGTGAGTCATGAGACAACAAGATGCTTGCATCCTGTTGCCACTCCCTTGCACCCGGTACAAGTAGCCCACCACCTTTGTAAGAAGGTTGCACAATCCATCATTGCCTATAGCCCACGATGGACCTTTCCTCCAGAAATCCGTCCAAGGTGTCCCTTGTGCCGGCTAAACTTTGCTGGCCTAACAGTGCCAGACTAACTCCAGATTAGGATTGTGCCCTAAATTCCCATAATGGAAACGTAAACTGTGCTTGGCTCATTTTTCTGCAGAGCTCCTTACGCCACCAGCTGACTGGATGACCGAAATTCAACAGGAGAAGCTTTCCCCGCCCTACAAAAACTGGGAAAGCACTGGGGAGAGGGAGGAAAGGACAGGAGCTGTTTTCTCAGAGGAAAACAAGGCGCAATAGTCTCTTTTCCAAACCCCCAGAAACTGCACAGTCCCTGACATTATTTGAACCCCCCACCCCCAACACACCAACTTCCTTTCCAGAGCTGGTCATAGACTTACAGCCAACTCCTCACATGGGGCTGGATTATGGCCACACTGAGAAGGAGGAAGTGAGCGCAATTCACACCTGTGTCACTGATGTTTGGAATGGCTCGGCAAAAAGGCAGAACATCCACTTCCCACATTTCCCCACATCTCTTCCTCCCCCCTCCTTTCCCTGAAACTGGAACTCATTCCAGTACTTCTTGGGGGGGGGGGCAGAGCCTTCCTTCTTCCCTTCCTCATCCAGCACAGTGAGTCTGCACTGCTCTTTCACTTGGGCCCAGGAATTCTGACTGACTGCTTCAATTTTAAGGGCCCCCCCCCAAAAAATGGAGGGCTCAGGCATGCACCCCTCCCCCAGGTCCACATTCTCGTTCATCCTGAGGATTCACTGCTTGTGGCAAAGCTTCCTCTCCCTGCAAGCTCCAGCCCAATTTCCAAGGGACTTGTTGGGTTGGCCAGCGGAGAGAGGCTGGCCTGCCCTGCCGATGGCTGCCTGGGCTAAGGCAGCCCGGAGCCCAAGCCTCCCATGCCCTGAGCCTAGCAGAGCCTTGTCTGTGGTGCCACAGAACCCCCACCAGCCTCGCTGAGGGGCGTCAACCGCCGGGCACTGCCGAGTCCGTTCCAGGTCTCTGAATGCAGCGGCTGTCCCACCACTCTCCTCCCCAAAGGAACCCCCCGCAATCGGCTCACCCCAGCAGGCTGGTGCGCAGAAGATCTCGGCTGGTGTGTCCCAGACGCAGCTGCACGGACGAAGCCCTCCAGTCAGGCTGCTCTCGGGGCTTCGTGGGGTGGCTCCGAAAGTGCCCTCCGCAGCAGCACCCCCAGGCCTTGCCGCTGTGCCTTGGAAGCCAGCCGGGGCTCCTGCCCAGAGTCCGTGCCTTGCCCGGCCCTGCCTTCCCCGTCCCAGCCGAACTCCCAGCCTCTCTCTCTCTCTCGCTGCCTTTCTTTCTGGCTTCCTCCGGCCTCCCTCCCACCCCCCTTTATCCTGGCCCGGCCCAGCTCTGGCTCCGCTTCAAATTGCAAACCCAGCTGCAGATGTGCGGGGGGGGGGGGGGGGACGGGAGGAGGCTCAGCCTGCCATTCCATCCTCCTGGGGGAGTGCAGCCGAAACTGCACTCTGCTTGCCTGGGCTGCACACTGCAAGGCATACCCCCAACATGTGGGGAGGCTCCCGGCTCCCTCCGGATTCCTTGGCGCTTGCAGGAATGTGCAGACGGCTGCGGGTAGACATAACACGCGGGGAGAGGAGGAGTAGAGGCCGCCCCGACACCTTTGCTTCAAGCAGGCGCTTCGCAGAAGGCCGCTGGAAAAGTGCAACGGCGAAATGTATCGTGGTCTGGCTTGAGGATTTGCTGCCTCTTCCTGTTGTTGTCGGGGATGGATGCAAGATGGGATCCGCATGTGGCCACAGGGAGCAGCCGCCAGGGTTCCTTTCACCCCCACGACACACGCTGGGGGATGCCCGCAGGAAGCCCTTCTGGCAGGCACAGCACAAATGGCCAGAGAGGAGCACCACTGCCCATGGCCTGCACACAAGGCACACCCTGATGGTGCCCCCCTGTCTATTTAGCCGCGAGAAGTTTTCAGAGTGGCTTACAGAAGATCCTCACAACAGCACATGGTGAACATTCAGCAAAAGGGGCAGACGTCACCCAGGTTTTTTCCCCAAATGGGATATCTGGTTGTCTCGTGTGCTCCCTGAGGCACCTGGTAGGCCGCTGTGAGATACAGGAAGCTGGACTAGGTGGGCCCCCTTTGGCCTGATCCAGCAGGGCTGTTCTTATGGCTTTGCCACAGGAAAGGGGTTTTTTTTTTTCCCAAATGGGGAGCTTTGGTTTCCCGCTGCCTTTTGAGCAGCAGAACCTTCTGGGGACAAGAGGGGCGAGGGAGTGGGGCCAAGAACTGGGATCCCCTCACCCCATGATGGAGCCCAGACTTCCCTCCCAAGCAGTCTGGTCAACATCCCATTTCTTCAGCAGGCTTTATAAGCCAAATGCCAAGCGAACCTGCAAAACTCGTCTTCCCCGGCCGGAGTGCGATGATTGCAGTGGGTGCAGCTCAAGCAACAACCCCGCTTTCAGATGACCGCCAGATCCCAGGAAAAAAAAAGGCTTGTGGCACAACAATGATCTGGAACAATCCAGTCAGGAAAACGGCTGACAAACCACCTGCCTCTACCAGCCACGAAGCTCCGACCTGTCCTGAGTGGCCAGCCTGCTGGGCAGAATCTCGAGAACATAAGAACATAAGAACATAAGAAGAGCCCTGCTGGATCAGGCCAAAGGCCCATCTAGTCCAGCTTCCTGTGTCACTCACGAGGAGCGGCAGTGGGAGCGCAGAGGGGCACGGGCGGCTGTTGGAGCAGGTGAGGCAAGTGGGGTTTGTGGAGACATCAGGGCTCTATCGCATGCTCCCCTTCCACACATGCTGGAATACGTGGAGCAGGAAGCAGACAGAAGACAAGTGAGGGGGGCGTTTGTCCACCAGCCCCATCAAATGGGTGGCAGCAGTGTGTCCCACCAGCTGGGTGCGGGTGTGTGCCTTTCCACACCTTCAGCCAAACACGGGGTGGAAGAGACGGAGCTGCTTTGTGCGGGGGTTGGCTGGACGTTGGCTCTTGCACTGACCGGCAATGGCTTTCCAGGGTGTGTCAGTGGGGGCTCTTCCCAGTCTCACCTGGGATGCTGCCCAAGATTGGACCTGGGCGATCCTCCACGCAAAGCATGCGCTCAACCATCTTCCCTGCAACAGATGTGGTCATAAGAACATATAAGAACATAAGAGCAGTGGTGTCATTCAAATGATTTAGGAACTCACTTTTGATTGGCACTTGTCGGGAACCCGGAACCAGCCACAGAGCCCGTTAGGATCCGGAACGCCCGTTCTGGTCCATTCCCCCTGAATGACATCACTGCCTTCACCCCCCTAGGAATCCAGAGTCGCTCCCTTTAACCCTCTGAGTGCCGGCCAACCAAGAAGAAAAGTTCTTTGCAGAGGAATTGGGAGGGGGGAGGGAGAGTGATGTGGGCGGAGTCAGCCCTAATTTTAACTAGTGGAACTGAGTTCCCCTGCATTCCCCCTGCATGGCATCACTGCATAAGAGGAGCCCTGCTGGATCAGGCCAAAGGCCCATCGAGTCCAGCTTCCTGTATCTCACAGAGGCCCACCAGGTGCCCCAGGGAGGCATGAGACAACAAGATTTTTTATTTGATGTATTTTTATACCGCCTTTCTCCAGCTTTCACTGGACTCAAGGCAGTTTACATGGGCAGGCTGTTCATAAACCCCATTTTTCAATTGGGGTTTTTACAATTATTGTTCTATGTACCATTCACAGAACCTTCAATTTCTTCAGATGTTTCCCTTTCAATGTGTGGTCATGATCCTGGCTGCACTCTTGCACCTTCTGAGCCTTCACAGTCCACCACAGATCACACCTTGGCCAGTTCTTTTGTCAGCTGACTCCTCCACACTCCTCCCATTCCTCCACAAGCTCTGTCAGTGACTTCCGGTCTCCCATCCAAGGCCAATCCAAGGCTGATCCTGCTTAGCATCTTCAGGCAAAGGCAACAGCTCAACCTCCAGACCACACTTCCTGCCCTTGCTTGGATCCTGCCCAGATGCTTGGATCCTGCTTCCCCTGCAGGGGGAGAGGATGATACATACACAGGGCTGAAGTGAACAAGAGCCCCTGTTCCCCTCCTACCGCACAGCTCTGCTCACAGTCCCTTTGAAACGAATGGAACTTCCGCTGGCACCAACATGATGTGGGATCTGGCAGAGAGAAATGGACCTGAACACCCCTGCAGGGAGCTCAGAATTGGAATGGACGATCAAGGACTGCTGGAGGAATTGGGGCTCTTCTGCACTCTGGGACTGACCCACCACACAGGAGGAGTTGCAATGGCCTTGCCAACCCTCGCCTTGCTCAGTGCTGTGGAGAGATGCAGGCTGCAGCTTGCGGTGGGATCCGAGTGGCTTGCAAAAGGGAGGGAGCTGTTGGAGAGCCGAATGGCCAAATGCTTTGGGGCTTTTTTTTTTGGCGGGGGGGGGGATAAGGGCCTCTCCTCCTACTCGTTCCAACTCACAATTGGACTGAGTCCAGGCATCTCCCTCTCAGGGCAGCATGTTGGTGGCAGGATGTTTCTGACCTTCAAACAAATCCTGGTTCCCTTCACCAGAGACTGAGGATTCTGGAAGTGTTGATCCCATTTCCCTAACCTGTGGCACTGCCTGTCTGCCCCTTCTGCATCCCAAAAACAGTCCTGAAAAATTGGCCTGAGGCTGGCCTGAGCCCAACGTTGTACCTGGCTGCAAAGAGCCTTCAGGACAGAGCTGGAAGTCCACCCCCCTCCCTGGACTCTCACGAGTGCCTTTGGCCGTCTTCTGCACACTGGGCCGGGGCAATGTTGCCCACAGCTGGTTCTGAACAAAGGGACTGCTCTCACTTTTGCAATATGAGAAGATTATGAGCTTCAAAAAAAAGTGTGTGGGGGGGGAGGTGGTTGACATGCAGGCGAATAGCCCCCCTTTAAATTCAGAAAGATTTCACAAGTCAGCTAACAAGATTAAAAGAACAAAATGGACCACAGGATCAGAGGAGACACCGTTTACCAAAATGCAGCTCATAAGAGCAGGCACTCCAAGTGCAGCCACCCGGAAGGGGACAAGAGTAGCACAGAACCAGGAACAGGCTTGTTCAGTAAAGAGCAACAAAAGCGCTTTTTGGTTGGTGTCGACACCTGCTGTAGGACCCTCTTTCACCACTGCAATGTTGGGGGTCAAAGGTGGACGCATCAGCCTTCCTGGCAAGTGCCATTTTTATTTCCCAGAATTCCTCACTTGATTATAATAAGTGATGTAGTGTCCTTGTCAGGAAACTTCTGGGAAATAAAGCTGGCAGCGAAAAATTCCCCTGAGGAAGCCTGTCATTGTGGCTGTGAAACTGAGCCGGAGGGGGGCAATTCCTCCTGACCCCATTCCAAATTGGGGTGGAAAACTCTCAGCTGAGAACTTTTGGCTCAGCCTACCTCAAACTTCTTGGCGTAGGTGCTGGTCAAGGGGGGCATCCGCTAAAACTGAGGGTTGGGAGAGTTAAAACAGATATAATAAAAGGAAGTACTTTTTTACCCAGCGGGTAGTTAATCTGTGGAACTCTTTGCCACAGGAGGTGGTGATGGCATCTGGTCTAGATGCCTTTAAGAGGGGATTGGACGGATTTCTGGAGGAAAGGTCCATTGTGGGCTATAGGCAATGATGGATTGTGCAACCTCCTTACAAAGGTGGAGGGCTACTGGTACCGGGTGCAAGGGAGTGGCAACAGGATGCAAGCATCTTGTGGTCTCATGCCTCCCTGGGGCACCTGGTGGGCCGCTGTGAGATACAGGAAGCTGGACTAGATGGGCCTTTGGCCCGATCCAGCAGGGCTCTTCTTATGTTCTTATGTTCTTAAGGAGCTGGACCTGGGAAGGGCATCCCACTACCTGTGCCCCACTGGAAAAGCTCCCCTCTCCTGTCCCCCCCTAAATTCCAAATGTGGAGGCACCTGGAGAAGGGGCTCTGGTGAAGACCTCATTGACTGGGCAGGTGCCTGTGGGGTGGGTGTCCTTGCAGGTGCGGGTGAGCAGAGACCCACCCTTTAAGTGCAGACGACGCCTCAGGTTTCCTTGCAATAAGCCCCGGAATTTTTATTTCCCAGAATTCCTCACTTGATTATAATAAGTGATGTAGTGTCCTTGTCAGGAAACCTCTGGGAAATAAAGCTGGCAGCGAAAAATTCCCTGCCTCCTCGATCCTCCTCCTGCTCGATCCTCCTCCTGCTGCTCCTCCTGCACCTGCCGCAAGGGCAGAAACAGCAAAAGGCAGGATTTATGAGTCAACGCCGGAGATCAAAGAGCGCTGATGCATCCTTGGGGGACAGACCTTCGCGCCGGCACAGCAAAAGGCACAGCAAAAGGCAGGGCTGGCCCTTTCTGCCTGCTCCCCTGCAGCTGTTCTGAAGACACCACCAGGGGCTGCCTGCGGCCCAGCCCACATCCTGCTGGCCCCAGAGCCTGAGCCGAAGGGGAGGGGCCCTGCAGCCCTCCAGGCCTGGCGTGGTGTCAAAGAGAGGCTGCGGCACCTTCCTGTGCAGAGGGGAGAGACCCGCAGGAAGGAAACGCCGGGAGGAGGAGGAGGTCCTGCAGCTCCCCGCAGCCAGAGCGTGTCGGGGCGGGAGAGGGAGCTGTGCAGGCCGCCGAGCCGCTGCTCTTGAGGCAGCCCGGGAGCGAGACGGGGTTGCCTCTCCTTGTGGTGCAGACTGCTCTTCCTTGTCCTGTGGAACTCCCTGTCCCAGGAGAGCCCCTGGCTGAAGCTCAGCGACTGTGCTGGCTACTCACAGGCTCCTTGTGGGATGCTAGACCCACTGCTCTGGAAAGGGGCTTTGACCCGGTCACGGGGGACCGGCTTCTCAGCGGTTGTCCTCTGAGTGATGTTCAGCCAAGACACCCAAAGGGAACGGGAACCTTCGAGCTCAGAGGCCGCCCTCCTCCGAGTCCCAAGCACGGGGGGGACGGATGACGGAGGGCGGCCATCTCCTCCTTGCCCCATTTCTGAGCTTCCCAGTGACGTTGGCATGAATGGGAGTGGCCGTCACTGGACCCGCAGGGCCTGCAGGGCCACGGCCAATGCGCCCACCCGCTGGTTCCTTGAATTCCGCCCGGAGGACCTGGGCGGGACCCTTGGCAGCCTGAAGGCGAAGCCGTCCAGAGGAGTGCCTGAGCGAGCTCTGCCGCCGTGACTGCCACTCCCCTCGTGCCTTGGGGGGGGGGGCGACCTGGCCTGCTTGGCAGACGTGCCTCCAAAACGTCCGTGTCTTGCTCAGGCTTATGGGGAGGAAGGGGCTGAAGACCACAGAGTCCAAGGCTGAGCTCGCAAACTCCCACCCCTGAGTCTGTCCCCCGCCCACTTTGTGTTTGTGATGGTACAGACCTGGGCTGCCTGCAAGGCCCCCGGAAGGTGCCCTGGACACTAAAGATACCCGGTCATGACCGGGGGGTGGGGTGGGACCCTTTCATCACCACTTCCTGGGAAAACCCTCCCAACAGGGGCAGTGGGAATCCCGTCCCCCGGCTGGGCTTTCCTGACCCTCCCCACGCTCATAGAAGGCCCAGCCCCAGCGCCCACCCCGGAGGCGGATCTACAGGGAGGGCAGAGCTCTAAGTTTTGCAGGGAGCCTTACCCTGTCCTGTAACTCCCTCCTCTCCCTTGCTGCTGTAGCCAGTAAGCAATGCCAAGATGTTGCTTTCGCCTGTGAGAATTGGCTAAAACGGTGCAGAAGAGAAATGATTTCCACTGCAAGGTAAGGCTTCTTGCAAAACTTAGAGCTTTGCCATCCCTTAGATCTGCCTCTGGCCCACCCAGCATGCCCCTGCTTCTTGGCATCGCGGTGGCTTGTCCCAAACTGGACATGTTTTCACCTGCAAATGCCTGCCAACCTTCTGCATTTCCTTTTCAGGCTCGCTGCTGAGACGCAGACCGAACACGCCCCGCCTGGGAAGGGCCGACTGGCTTTCCTGCCTCATATCACAATAGAACCGATGTTTATAAATCCACGTTGAATGAGGGTTTTTTGGCCAGAGCTCGAATGAATGACCTGAGCTGGGCACGGACACTGGCAAGGGCACTGCGGGGTCGAGGGCGGGGCTGTTTGTCTTCGGTGCAAGACTTCCCCTGGGGCGTGAGCGCAGAGACGCCCCGCCGTGAGAACTTCCCTGCCAAGGCGCCTGGAGAACCTGCCCTCGATCGATCGATCGCTGCTGCTGGGCAGGAGCAGGACCAGTCCTTTGGGGCATCTCTTCTTCTCCGAGAAGACTCCACCAAGTGCCCACCTGGCATAAAGGGGGAGCTACAAAGACCCAGTGGAGGACACCCCCTCCCTAGTAGGAAGCAGGATGCCCCTTGGGGGCAGGGAAAATGGCAGCCCAATCCTAAGTAAGGCCCACATAGCAGGGCTGTAGCCTACAGCCCATTATATTAGGAGGCGGTGGCAGCAAAGTGCAGGACAAAGGGAGGTTTTCCCCTTGCACCCACGTAAGCCCCAGCCAGACCTATGGGGCTGCTCGGATCTGCACCTGCTGCTTTGCAGGCGCAGGTCAACGTGTGCAGGAGCAGCCCGAATCGGGGCCACCCTGGCCGGGGATGGGCTTTAGGAATTGGCACGACGGCTGTCCTGTGTCACTGCCCTTCTTCTCTGGCCTGTCGCCGGCCACTGCGCCGCTTAGTTACGCCCAGTGGCGTAAATGATTTAAGAACAGGTACTCACTTTTGATTGGCACGTGTCGGGACCCGCCCACCAGAAGTGACGTCATAAGCCGGAAGTGATGTCATGGGAGGAAGTGAAATGAAAAAAGCCCTTTTGGAGGCCTCAGACAATTTTAAACTGACCCAACCGTTGCAACAGTATTCCACAGCACCCCCAGAACACGTTAAGGAGGCCTGGCATCATGTTAAAGTGACCCAACAGTTCCAAAACCCAAGAGCAGCTCATTTTTCAGTGGCAAGGCAAGACAAGTCTCCGCTCGCTGCCTGCCTGCCTGCCTGGCTCTAAGGACGTGCAGGCAACTCAAACATGCAGGAAATTCAAACGTTGCAGGGGGCGGAGTCGACGAGTGGGCGGGGCCAGCCGTAATCCTAGAAACCGGTACTCGCGTACCCCCGCATACCCCCTGCATGACATCACTGGTTACGCCCCTGGCATGCCTTTGGAAAGCCCTTGGCGAGGCCCTGTGCCAACCATGCGCCAACCAAGCGCTGCTGATGCTTAACCGGCGCTGCTGATGGTCGCGGTGGTGCCTGAGTGGCGGTGCTGCTGCTTGCGCCGGTCTAGTGCCATACCGCTGGCGCTGATGCGCTTGACGCCACGTTTGCAACAGCACTGGACTGGCGCAAGAGTGTCGTGCCGGCACAACAGGTATAGAATTGTGCTCTCAGTGGCATAGCTGCAGGGGAGCCAGCACGCTACGTATTGCAGTCACCGCAATTCTCATGCAAGCAGCCCCTCCCACTGGCCGCTGGAGCCATTCCGGTCAGCGAGGGCACCGTGAGGGCAGGTGTAATAACAGAGGTTGGGTGATGGTGCACACCGATGTTGCCTGCTATGCTCCGTGAAAAGTCAAGGGCAAAACCTAAGGGTGTGTGAAATTCTTTGGAAATGACTTACCAGTATAATAATTGTTCTGAGGCAGCCCATTTAGGTTGTAGATTGGTCTAAAAAAAGGCATTGGGGGGCACAGAATACCCAAAGAAATCCATGCGAACTCTCTTAATACCATCGGATAATAACATCTCTTCTGACAATGCTCTGTTCCAAGTGCGTCTTTAGTTACAAAGGATGTCACTGGAGAGTTTGCAGCCTGCTGAGGGAGAATCAGGCTCGTCGGGAAGCATTTGGGGTTGATTTCTGCTTTAATTGCGAACGAAGTACGTGCCCACTCCGAGGCGCCTGCCCCCATGCCTCCCCCTCCCTCTCTCCCCCATTATGTCTTTGTCTTTTCTCGTCTCCCTTCCAAGCACTGCCACAGGCCTGGCATTATTGCACCCTATGTGATGATGCAGAAAAGCTTTTAGCCAGGCTGCTGCTCTCCCCCTCCACGGTGGGCATTAATAGCGGCTTAATTTTTTGACTGAGTGGTTTAGTTCCGAGCCTCCCTGTTACAGCCATGCTGGGACGGAGGTTGACGTGGCCGCCCACCTGCTTGATGCGATTGCCCTTGGCAGGGAGATGCGCAACCCCATGTACCACTCTGGAGGAGGATTCTAGATACATCTGAGCACGAAGGGTGCCGGGGGGGGGGGAATACCTGTGCAGACTCCTCTCCACCAGCCTGTGCCTTGAACAGTCTGTGCAGAGCCATGGAGGCTGCCAAGCAGACGCGGTCCTCTGCCCAGGCGGTCCCCATAGCTAGAACTGGAAGTGCTGCGCTTCTGGGTCTGCCCAACTACCCAAGGAGCCAGGTGACCCAGGTGACCTGCAGCCTGCTCCAGCGGCTTGTGTCCATGGTGGGCGGGAGAGGAGTGCCGGCAGACCCAGAGTGCGGGGCACCCGGAATCCACTGGTCTGCCCGACACTTGACCTGATGCAAGCAGTTGCGGACCCAGACAGTGGGCTGCCCGGGGGCAGAGAATGAGGAATGCCGCCCCCTCCCCTGGCTCCCTGCCCTCCGCATCGCTCCGCCATGTCTCCATGCCACACAAAGCTCCGTTTTGGAGCCTTACGGAGGCCAGGGAGGTGGGTGGGGCTCATGGCTGCCCTCCTCCCACTCGGCCAGAGCACTGCCCTGGGCTCTTGCCCCCCCCCCCAAGAGGGTAGGACTGACACTGAATGCCAGCTGCTTCAGGGCGCCTCATGCCTGGGCTGCCCCTGCCTTCCACAGTGCAACAGTAGTGGTGCAAACAGAGGCATCCAAGCACTGAGAATCCAGGGGTGCCAGAAGGACATTCCTGTACGCTGACCCATGAAACGCTGGCAGGCAGCACCTGGACACACCCCTCAAGCCATCAAGGCATGGCAGGAAGCACAGCGTCAAGCCAGGCAGGCTGCTGGGAGCTTTCCTCACCCCAGGGTCAGTGATGTCTTGCACCAACTACGCACCACTACGCGAGTACCGGTTCCTAGAAGTTGAGCTGGCCCCGCCCACTTGAAGCTGGCCCCGTCGGCTGGTTGGCTCAGCAGCTGCACATGCGTACTGCATGCCTGCAGCCGTTGCCTGCACTTTCGGTGAGGAGGCAGGCAGGTAGGCAGCATGGTGGCGGCGGCATCATGACATCACTTCCAGCTATGACCTCACTTCCTGCCATGACATCACTTCCGGCTTATGACATCACTTCCGGTGGGCGGAAGTGCCAATCAAAAGTGAGTACCTGTTCCTAAATCATTTGGATGACACCACTGCCCAGGGTCCAAACTGGGTACTTGGGCAGTCATGTACCGAGAGCAGAGAAGGAGGCAATTCGCGCCAGGTGCACACCGCAGGAGGGTGCCATTGCGCTTGTCCCTTCAAATGCCAGGCAGTCTGCTCCACCCTGTGGGGAATTTTGAGGTGGAGGCCTGGTCGACCTGGCATTCATAAACCGGGTAGTCTTGCCCCGCCCCAGGGGATCTCAAGGCAGAAGCCTGGCCTAGCAGTGGCTTTGCCCTGCCAAGGGGGGGGGTGGCGAGAGCAGTCCTCCCTGGGTACCAGGGGCACAGTTTGCCCCTGGATGTGGGTGGAGCTGACCAGACAATCCTATAATGACAAACAGGGCCCTCTAGTGGTGAAGACCTGAAACTCTCTCTTGCTCCCTCTGCTCACCACTGGAGTCGTCGGTTCCTGGATCTAAGGAGCTGGTTCCCAAATAAACCAAGAAAGGCAGGGAACAGCAATGCTCAGAGCACCACTGGCACAAGGTTGCTGCAGGTGGGGGTGGGACAGAACCCCACACTGGCCCCTGTGAGTTCTCTGGGGCTCAAGACAGATAATCATTTTTAAAAGAGTTGACAGCTTTTTGAAAAAGGCAAACGCATGCATTTCTTTTCTTGCACTTTTGCTTTTGGTGAAACAGGTCTCGCAAGTTTTTGAAACAACATGAAAACCTGCCAGATCTGTTTAACCAAATGAGAAAGTGGGAATCATGCAGTGATGTCATTCAGGGGGAACGGACCAGAACGGGCGTTCCGGATCCTAACGGGCTCCGTGGCTGGTTCCGGGTTCCCAACAAGTGCCAATCAAAAGTGAGTTCCTAGTCAAAGCGATGGTTTTCCCAGTAGCAATGTACGGCTGTGAGAGCTGGACCATAAGAAAGGCAGAGCACCGAAGAATAGATGCTTTCGAATTATGGTGTTGGAGAAGACTCTTGAGAGTCCCCTGGACTGCAAGGAGAACCAATCGGTCAATCTTCCAGGAAGTCAAGCCTGATTGCTCCCTGGAAGGACAAATCCTGAAGCTGAAGCTCAAGTACTTTGGCCACCTCATGAGGAGAGAGGACTCTTTAGAAAAGACCCTCATGCTGGGAAAGATTGAAGGCAAAAGGAGAAGGGGGCGGCAGGGGATGAGATGGTTAGAGAGTGTCACCGAAGCGATGAACATGAAATTGGGCGAACTCCGGAAGCTAGTGGAGGACAGGGAGGCCTGGCGTGCTGTGGTCCAGGGGGTCGCGAAGAGTCGGACACGACTTAGTGACTGAACAACAACATTCCTAAATCATTTGAATGACACCAGTGGAATCATATCATGTATACACCCTAGGAGGCATCTTGTTTTCCAAGCTAACATCAACTGCAGAAAACAGTAATAAGAGTGATGTGCCCTTTCCAGCCGTGGTCATGCAGCAATGGCCTCTTGTGGCTGTGCAAAAGTGAAGACAAAATGCAAGATTATAGACCTGCGCATTACGTCTGTTTTCACTTGTATCAGTGGTCACCTGTTCTTTTGAGAATCCTGCCGGGGAAGGTCAAAACCAACAATCCACATTGCTGTTTGGAGATTCAATGTGGCTTCTGCAAAAAATGTTAGTACAGTCAGTCCTCTTTGTATGTGACATCGCTTATCTGCGAGGGACAGAATTGCTACTTTCCTTTTGATCTGTGCCTTTGTTATCCACTATGCAGTGACCTTCCAGAGGCTGCAGGGACCTTCGGACTGGCACCTGCAACCAGCGCTGACCCCTTTGAAATGCCTGTCAGAAGCATCCACTGGCCACGTTTTAGGGGTCCGTGCTGGTTGCAGGTGCCGTTCCGAAGGTCCCTGCAGCCTCTGGAAGGCTCTGCAGCATTCAGAGCTGTTGGCACTTTCTGCGGCACACTACGAGGTTCTTGAGGGTCTCTGCTGGATTCTTCTGATGACAGATAAGGTAATCCCATGGAGCCCCTAGAATCAATGACTGTTCTGTGAATTCCCTGTCTGTGAGGATTTCCAGTAAACTAACCCTATACTAGTGGATAATGAGGGTTGACTCTAATTTAATTCTGAAAGAGAAGTCTATTGTTGGCAAGGATGTTGTGGCCGTGATCCTATGTTGGTGGGAATCTTACTTTCAGACAGAGCAGAAAATGGAAAGGTCTCAGTTTGAGCAGTGCCGATCCCAGGACTGGCCCTTTCGTGAAGCCAGCTGAAGGGCTCGCCTCAGGCAGCAGACTGGTGCTGGAGGTGGGTGCCCACCCGTCTCCACACCTCCTCCCCCCACCTTGGATTGGAAAAGAAAGGAGGAGGCAGGGAGGAACAGGAAGGGTGGAGGGGAGGAGCAGCCTCATCATGGGTGGGGGAGGGGCATCTCAAGCATCAGAGGTTCTTGGGCACCCTGTCAGAACTTGTGAATACTCTTAAATGTCCTTTTTTAAAAAAAAATGTATATATGCTGCTGTGTTGTGAATGGAGGCATTGGTTTCCTGTAAGAGAGGGTTACAGCCCAGGCCTTACTGAAAACAGGGAGCTTACATCTGAGTCCAATAAGTAACATCATTTTCAAACACCTCTAATGATGAATGAGGAGCCTCATTC
>JAJKFI010000063.1:5038300-5076438 GCA_029204185.1 Lerista edwardsae
GAAAGAAAGAAAGAAAGAAAGAAAGAAAGAAAGAAAGAAAGAAAGAAAGAAAGAAAGAAAGAAAGAAAGACCTTTCCGAAATTGACACCTGCAGTGTGGCACAGGCAGCACTTTGGGAGAGGAACTTTTGTCAATTACAGATGCTGATGCGTCACATGGGGCCACGCTCTTTTTTGGGGGGGCCCCGCACTAACACAGTGAACATATTGCTTGCTGCTGCAGCTGGGATCTCTATGAACTGTAAGTCAGTGGGGCAAGCAGAGCAGCTTAACCTTAAGAACGTAAGAACATAAGAAGAGCCCTGCTGGATCAGGCCAAGGCCCATCTAGTCCAGCTTCCTGCATCTCACAGCGGCCCCACCAGGTACCTCGGGCCCTCCCACCTGTGCCTGCCTCCTGGAAGCAGCTGGTGGTGATGTCATCATGTTACCACCAACTATTTGCAGGTGCCACATGTGGCATCACAAGCACTTTTCTTAAAGCAAGGCGGGGGGGGGCTGATGGGGCTGGCTCAGTCCAACTGGGCTGGGGTCAGCCCTGCTGCTGCTGAGTATCAGCTGCGCAGGCAAATTGAAGCCGTTGGACCCAGATGACCCAGGAGACATGAGTGCTGACAGGAAGCCAGCCTGGGGTCTGGCCCCCACGTCGATGCCACAAATGGAGGAATCGAAACCGAAGCCACTTGTGCTTCTGCGGCAGAGGCAGGTCCAGGAGAATCGAAACTCAGCAGGGCAGCAGAGTGCAAGGCCCAGCACAGGAAACAGATGGGAGGCCAGCAGCGAGGACAGGGGGTGGCTGAGGCTCCCTTCGCTCCCGGACAGATGCCAGCAGAGTCCAGCTGCTATTTGTGGCCCCAGGAGCACGGCTCACGCATGTCACGGCAACACTCTGGTCACAGACCAAGGGAAGTTGTTGGTTTGCCAACCCTTCCCCTTTCCAGCGGGGTGCTTCTGCCAGGCGCTCCGGCCACCAAAAGGGGCGCAGGCGGGAGCGGACTCCTCCGAGCAGCTGCGCATCAGCCCCATCCAGGCAGTCACGTGTTCGACGTGCAACAGACCTGCTCACTGCCATGCCAAGCTGGGGGCGTTTGGGGGATGAGGCAGTGGTGTCATCCAAATGATTTAAGAACAGGTACTCACTTTTGATTGGCACGTGTCGGGACCCGCCCACCGGAAGTGACGTCATAAGCCGGAAGTGATGTCGTGGCAGGAAGGGACATGAAAAAAGCCCTTTTTGAGGCCCCAGATGATTTTAAACTGACCCAACAGTGGCAACAGGATTCCACAGCACCCCCAGGCCTGGCATCAGGTTAAAACCCCAGAGCAGCTCATTTTTCAGTGGCAAGGAAAGGAAAGGCTCCGCTCGCTGCCTGCCTGCCTGCCTGGCTCTGAGAACATGCAGGCAACTCAAACATGCAGGAAATTCAAATGTTGCAGAGGGCGGAGTCGACGAGTGGGCGGGCGAATGGGCGGGGCCAGCTGTAATCCTAGAAACTGGTACTCGCATACCCCCGCGTACCCCCTGCATGACATCACTGGGATGAGGGCTGGCAAACGTACCAGCAACGGCTGCCTGGATCCTGGCTGCCAGTGGGGGGCTTTTTCCCTTTTTAAAAACCCAGAAGGCTCCAGGGCGAGGACAGGAACACGGCCATTGTTCCACTCACTCCTTCAAGGCATCCCCTAGTCACAGTGAACCGGAAGTGAGATTGCCCCTGCTGCTGCCAGGACCACAAAGCAGGCGTGGCAGTGAATGAGGAGGGCTGGTGGGGCACTTTCTGACAGTATGTTTGGACCACTCTCAGAGTCAGAGAGGCCAGCACACAGATGTGCGCCATCCTCCCTGACTCCAAGAGTGGTCCAAAAGTGCTTTACGTTGGCCCTTGTGCTGGCCAAACTTGGCTGGTCTAACTGTGCTGGCCGAACTCCAGGTTAGGATTGTGCCCCAAGGCAATGACTTTCCAAGGGCAACCCAGAAGTCCCTCTAGCAAGATTCAAAACAGGGACTGCCTGGCTTGAAGCTCAGCTGCTCCTAGCTGTAACCACGAAGGGTATCAGCCCTCCTCCTGGTCTTGCCTCTAACCATTCGGCTTCCTTGTTTTTCCTCCAGGATTTTCTGCCAAGGCAGCCAGAGGGAATGGCAATGCCCAGGCTCCTGCTCCTTTTGGGACTTGCCGGTCACGTCCTCCAACAAGGTATACTTGTGAAGTACTAATGCTACATCCCGTTGCTGGTGGCTCAGGTGTAGATCTGCTAAGAGCTTGGGTGGGAGGCTCTGGGCGGAAGAACAGACTTCTGGAGACAGAATACCAGAAAGTAGGAGGAAGACAGTGGCCCTGATCCTCCCTGTAAGTTCCTTTGATCGTCTCATCCAGGAGAAGAATGGAATCCCCCCCACCCCACACATACACACACGGCCCATTGATTGGGTTAAATGTTCAGCGCAAGTTTATATTCCAGATGTCTATTGGTTATGGCCTAAATAATCTGGTTTAAGTTATTTAGGGCGCAATCCTAACCGGATTAGGCCGACACAGTCGGGCCAGCAAAGTTTAACCAACACAAAGGCCACGTTTGGATCACTCTTGGATTCAGAGAACATGTCTGTCCGCTGGTCTCTCTGACTCCAAGAGTGGTCCAAACATAGTTTACAGTGTCCCTTGTGCCAGCCAAACTTTGCTGGCCTTACTGAGCCAGCCTAACTCTAGGTTAGGACTGTGCCCCCAGAATCTGCACTCTGAAGGAAGCAGGTAAGGAGCATTTTGCTGGATCAGGCCTAGCCCATAATTTTTAGAAGAATCCCAGCAGGTTTCCTTAAGATTTGCTTGGTGAAGTTCTTCTCCACTATCTTCAGTTTTTGTTTTTTTAAGTATAGCATATTCGTTCATTCCCCTAAGAAAGATCAGCTTCAACTGAAACGCCTCTGGAACAAAGCTGTGCCATTTTCTCTCTCTACTGGCTTTCCATTCCATTCCCCTCTCCAGAGAATTCTGGGAACTAGTTCTGTGAGAGGGGCTGGGGGTTGACACGGAATACTCAGAGCCTTCAGCAAACTACAGCTCCCAGGATCCTTTGGATGAAAACAACATTGTTGCTGGCATCAAGCCAATGGAGGGCAGACTTAGCCCAAGAACATGGCCATCACACCTTGGGCATCTTCCTCCATCTTCATGTCCTTTCGTTGTCTTTTCTTGCAGCCTTTGCTTCTTGGGCCGTCACATACCCTGAGAATGTGAAGGGGGTCACAGCTTCCTGCGTGCTGATCCCCTGTACCTTCACCTATCCCAGTGACGTGGTTGTCACAGAGGGCATCACGGCCATCTGGTACAAGGACCACTCAAGCCAGCGCATCGTGGTTTACCATTCAGCTGCTCCCAATGAAGTAGCTGCCCAGTTTCAAGACCGGGCAGAACTGCTTGGCGACCCTCTTGCACACAACTGCTCCCTGCTGCTGAGAAGGGTGACAACTGGAGACAGTGGTGTCTACAACTTCCGGTTTGAGATCAGCGAGAGAAACCGCTGGTTAGATCAGAGAGGGGTTCAGCTGGCCGTCACTGGTAAGTGGCCAAGTGCCAGCAAAGGCAAAGAGACCAGAGGTTCTCAGCTATGGTTGCCCTGTTGTTTAACTGGCACATTGGGCAGGCGCATGATGCATCAATAATATAAACGCACTAAAACTAAAAAGTTGTTAATTCTGATTACTTGATCCTGATTAATAATGCAGCCGATTTAACGCAAAAAATATGTATTATAAGAGTGTGCAGGTGGCTGAAAGAGGAACCCCTTCCGTTTCTCTCACATAGAAGACGATGTGTGCTTACATACATCATCTGTCAACAGAAAATGCTCAGATTTTGAGGACACCTCTGATACAGAACTGTATTATTCTGAGGCCTGCAGTGCTGCTCTGAAGCCCATTCCATTTCTCTGTGTGCCTAGATGTTCCAGATGTTCCCACCGTTTCTTCCCCAGAAGATCTGCGTGAAGGCAAATCTGTGGCATTCAGCTGCTCCAGTCCCTATGTCTGTCCATACAGCAACATCTCCCTGCACTGGGCAGGCTACAATCCAGAGGGTGCCCTTGAATCCAGTATGGTCCCGTTGGGCACAGACAGAGTGCTCAGGAAGCAGACCCTCAACACCACTCTTTCCTGGCAGGATCACCACCGGAAGATGAGCTGTGTGTTGACTGTTGGGACCCAGGTGGTGGCAGGACAAGTCGTGCTCAATGTGAAACGTGCGTACATCTAGGCTGGCCTGAAAGGGTGGGAGGAACATCAGCTACTCAATATTATTGCATTGCAGTGGACTTAGGAGGCTTCCTCAGTCTGGACTGTTCCTAATAGCCCATGAGCTCTTGCCCCAAGGAAAAGGTGGCCTTTCCTTGATACAGCCAAGTTGTTACCATTTTTTGCAAACACAAAAGCTGTTTTTCCCTGAGCGCACAATCCTAATCTGGAGTTAGGCCGTCACAGTTAGGCCAGCAAAGTTTGGCCTGCACAAGGGCCACCATAAAGCACATTTGGACCACGCCTGGAGTCAGGGAGAATGGTGCATGTCCAGTGGTGTTATTCTTCCGGAACGCTGGGCGGGACATCCGGGTGATTGACAGTCCGCCCGTTGCATTCCGCAGCGTTCCGCTGTTTGCGTAATTTACACAAGCGGCGTAATTGGTTATGCATATGGCGGAACGCTGCGGAACACTGTGGAACGCTGCGGAACGCGACGGGCGGGCTGTCGATCACCCGATGTCCCGCCCAGCGTTCCGGTAGAATAACACCACTGTGCATGTCTGCGTGCTGGCCTGTCCGAGAGTGGTCCAGACGTACTTTACGGTGTCCCTTGTGCCGCTCAAACTTTGATAGCTTAACTGTGCTGGCCTAACTGCAGGTTAGGATTGAGCCCTCATTCTGCGTCTTTTCTCTGGGTTTTCTCCCAGATTCTCCCAAAGGGCTGGGAGTGTCGCTGAGCCCCTCCACCAAGAACGTCCGAGTGGGCGATGCCATATCTCTGACATGCAGCGTGAACAGCAGCTACCCAGAAGTCACGGCTTACAAGTGGTACAAGGACGGAGTGGCCTGTGGGAGCGAGCGGGTCAAAACCATCCGCAGCGCGGCTCGTGGCGATTACGGCCTGTACTACTGCGAGGCAGAAAATTCGGTGGGCGCTGGAGTGGCCGAAGCCGTCACACTCTTTGTGTTCTGTGAGTATCAGCAGCAGAACCGTGCCTGGCAGGCAGAGATCAAGCAGGGGGCATGGCTGGGGGTGCCATCCTAAGCTGGAGTTGGGCCGGCACAGTTGGGCCAGCAAAGTCTGGCCGGCACAAGGGACACCGTAAAGCGCGTTTGGACCACTCTCGGAGTCTGGGAGGAGGGCGCTAGTCTGGGTGCTGGCCTCCGACTCCAAGTCGGCTTGGCTTTTCCGGATCAGAAGTGTAGCCAGGGAGGGTGGCACAGTTAGTGCACAGTTAGTTCAGCAGCACTACAATACACCACATAGGTGGCCCCAGCGGCGGGAGGAACGGGTGAGCGGGGAGGGCGGGGAAGACGGCAAAACGGACCGGAACGCAACAGGCGGGCTGCCGCTCACCCGTTCCTCCCGCCCAGCGTTCCGGCTGCATGACGCCGCTGGGTGGCCCCTCCCCCCCACTGTTGGAGCCATTCAGGGCAGTGATGGCCACAAGCAGGTGTGAGGGGGAGGGGCTGCCTACAGGGCACCTCACTGCGCCCGGCATACTGACCGCCCCACCTCTGGCTCCGCTTCCATTCCAGATGTTGCTTTTGTGTCCTTTTCGCGGGCAGTGGGAGCTTTTGTTTTCCTCTGAACCAGCCTTGAATATTTTTATATCTGTGTAAATGGAGAACAGCAGGTGGCTGAAGACCGGTCAATAAAGTATGGGACAGGTTTAATTAGAATATTTCGAAGCGACCATGTTGCAAATTCGCCATTTGCAAATATTTATCTCCTTTTAGCCAATAATTCAGTACTGTTTTAATGGCTTCTTTCTCGAGCGTATTTAGTGATGTTCGGATTTATATTTTATTTGTTGTTAAAATGTATCTTTCATTCACGGCTTTTAGTTTCTTGATAAAGACCTCAAAACATGTCAGACACACAACTTTGTGTATGAGGGACCATTTTGCAGCTGCTCGTTTTGCTGCTGCTCCTCGAGCCCAATTTTATCCATCCCCCCCCACCCCTGGCTGATTCAGTGGGGAGGACTGAAAAGACGGGATCGGATCTGGCGCGTGCCATTGCCACCGGGTCCATCCCCCTGCTGCCTCCCCACCCCCAACCCCCCACCCCCTTTTGCCCCCTCCGTGCCCTGCCCCTGCCCCCACTGCTGATCTGGTCTGGGGGTGTCACAGGGTCCAGTGGTGGAGTCGCTGCCACCTCTGGCTCGCAAAATGGCGGCCAACAGAACACTGCACACAGCGGTATCATGCTGCCAGAACTCTGGGAGGGACAAACGGGTGAGCGGCAGCCCGCCCGTTGCATCACACTCCGTTTTGCCGTCTTCCCCGCCCCACGGGGGCGGGGAAGACGGCAAAACGGAGCGTGATGCAATGGGCGGGCTGCCGCTCACCCATTTGTCCCTCCCAGCGTTCCGGCAGCATGACACCACTGACTGCACACCACGTCAGCAGCCATTTCACAACAGCGGAAGCCTCTTCCACTCTTGATGAAGTCCTGCCCCCCCGCCCACAGCCTAATCCTGGATAGGACTGGGATGTTCTTTGTCATGTGGTGTGTCTCTTTCTAGGTTTTTTTATTTATTTAAAATAAAATATTCAACAACAACAATTCCTTTGATCTCCAAGATAGACCAGGCCTAGCGATAAAGCTTTGGAACAATGATAAGATATTCCATGGAATAGCCAGATCAAATCCACACTAACTGTATTTAGTGTGCCCGAATGACTTGCCGAAGAATGGTTTGGAATGACAAGAACCAGACCGACAATATGGGCTGGAAAGCGGTCGGCAGAACGAAACGTTTTGCCGGTTTCTGGTCGGCCATATTGCAGAGAGGACATCCTGCCAGCTGTGTTATTAAGCTCAGTGTTATTCCAGGAATGCGGTGTGCTGCATGTTGTTGAACCTGCTTTTCCCTGCTGCGCTCGCTTCCCCCCCTCCCAGCTGCCACGATGTTGGTGAGCCCTTCCTCACAGGTAAGGGAAGGGGAGACGGTCACCTTGACCTGTGATGTTCCTGGGGAAGACAAGCAGGAGATCTTCTACAGCTGGTACAAGAACAACGTCTGGATCAAGGAAGGAAGTGCCCGGAGCCTGGTGTTCCATGAGGTTGCCGCGGGAGAGACGGGCTACTACTCGTGCAAGGTGCAGAATGACCGAGGGAGTGAGATGTCCCAAGCCGCTGGCCTGAGCGTCGTCTGTGAGTGTTCTGGTGTTCCTTCTTGTGCTTTATATTCATAGCATAGATTATAACAAACACTGAATGTGATGCAGCCTGTCATGAACTTGGTGCATTCAGTTGTGGGCTCCTGGGAAAGTACTGAAATACAGGTAAAATTGCATTTATCGCCCAGTTGGATAAATCTCAGCTGATTACTCATAGGAGCTTCACAGCACATTCCAGACCTGCCTGTCTGCCAGAGCAGCGGCCTCTGTGCCGGCTGAGGGTGTCGCAAACGTGCCGTGAAGCATCCTTGTGGCACCTGGAGATTAAGCAGAGCTGGCAGGAAGGGCCACGGCAGCACACCAAGACTGCTCCGGTGGAGCAGCTGCCCGTGGAGGAGGGATGGCAGGCGTGTGGAACAGGGGGGGGGAGGGGGCAGTCCTGCAAGTGGGAGGGCAGAAAGGGGGGGCAGAACTGGCGTGAGGAGCAGACTAGGCTGAGCAGGCCTCTGCCACCCTTCCTGGGCCTGCCTGTTGATTAATCAATGAATCATTCAATTAAACCTTAGCAGAAGCTGGCCATTAATCTAACCAATTACTCAATTCAACCCAGGAGCCCTTGCTACAATGTGTAACTTTTTTTTGGTGCTAATCCATACTTTTGTAACATTAAGGACATTGTCAGAGTGGCCGGAGGGAAAGAGGCCCAAGGCCTGCTGGGAAAACATTTTCTTACTCATTCACGGGTTCTTTAGTCATGGATCACAGTCACAGAGGCTTCCCGCAAGACATCTGGCGTGATTGGTTTGGCCAGTGTTGGCCAGTGTTGGCCAGTGTGCTGGCACTTAAGAGAGGAGTGTTTCTGGATGGCACCACAGTGGCGCCTTTTTGGAAAGTGCGTTGGGTTGTGGCATCATGAGAGAAACGAGGAAAGAGTCTCGGCTGGCAGGAGATAGGACAGCCCAACAGCACAAGCAGCTCATAAGAACATAAGAACATAAGAAGAGCCCTGCTGGATCAGGCCAAAGGCCCATCTAGTCCAGCTTCCTGTATCTCACAGCGGCCCACCAGGTGCCCCAGGGAGGCACGAGACAACAAGATGCTTACATCCTGTTGCCACTCCCTTGCACCCGGTACCAGTAGCCCACCACCTTTGTAAGGAGGTTGCACAATCCATCATTGCCTATAGCCCACGATGGACCTTTCCTCCAGAAATCCGTCCAATCCCCTCTTAAAGGCATCAAGACCAGATGCCATCACCACCTCCTGTGGCAAAGAGTTCCACAGATTAACTACCCGCTGGGTAAAAAAGTACTTCCTTTTATTATATCTGTTTTAACTCTCCCAACCCTCAGTTTTAGCGGATGCCCCCTGGTTCTGGTGTTTTGAGAGAGGGAAAAGAACATCCCTCTCTCGACTCTATCCCTTCCATGCATTATTTTGTATGTCTCAATCATGTCCCCCCTCAGGCGCCTTTTTTCTAGGCTGAAGAGCCCCAGACGCTGCAGTCTTTCTTCATAAGGGAGGTGCCATGACCATAGGTCTTTTGACCATAGATCCACCATGGGGCGGGTGGGGAGTGATCAGGCAGCCAGCAGGAGGCAAGGAAAGGCATTTTATTGACCCCCATGGGTCTCCACCTGTGGGTCGGCCATTTTTTGGCAGAAGTCTGAGGAGAGGGGACAGGGAGGATTCGAAAAGAGGGGGTCAGATCCTGGTGCGAGTTGCTGTTGCTGGGAATGCTGGCGAGGTGGGCCAGAGGCCTGATCCAGGATATGGCAGCTTCATGTACTGGGCTATGTCAAAAGCATCCGGTGTGCTCAGTGCTTTCTCTCCCCGGGGAATCTGCTCGGCAGTGTCTCCTCCTTCCTGCCACTGGAGAAGTGGGGAGCCGGGAGGGACCATGCGTGGGTGTGGGGGCAGTGGTGTAATTCAAATGATTTAGGAACAGGAACTCACTTTTGATGGGCACTTGTCGGGAACCCGGAACCAGCCACGGAGCCCGTTAGGTTCCGCAACGCCCGTTCTGGTCCGTTCCCCCTGAATGACATCACTGCCTTCGCCCCCTCTAGGAATCCGGAGTCGCTCCCTTTAACCCTCTGAGTGCCGGTCAACCAAGAAGTAAAGCTCTTTGCAGAGGAATTGGGAGGGGGGAGGAGGGAGAGTGAAGTGGGCGAAGACAGCCCTAATTTTAACTAGTGGAACTGAGTTCCCCCGCGTTCCCCCTGCATGACATCACTGTGTGGGGGGGACACCCCCTTCCTGGCCTGGCCGGGTCTCAGGAGACGCTCACGCAAGGCCCCTTCTGTCTTGCGCAGATCCTCCAAGGACGCCCTCCCTCACCTTGTTCCAGGAGACCCAGGAAGGGCAGCTGGCCATTGTGCACTGTGCGGTGGACAGCAGCCCCCAGGCTGCCCTGAGCCTCTACCGGGGCAAGCAGCTGATCGCCACGACCAGCTCCCACTCGGCCCCCGGCCAGCGGGTCCACGTCACCACCACGCGCAACGCCTTGAAGCTGGAGATCCAGAAGGTGCTCCCAGAGGACAAGGGGCAATACCGGTGTGTCGCCGTGAACGCCTACGGGAATGCGAGCACCACAAGGTTCTTCGGCGCCCAAAGTACATCGCACCCGCCTTACAGTACCTTAGACCAGCCAGGCATTAGCTCCAACCCTATATTCAGGCTGCCCTGAAAGAGCTTTTTTCAGAAGCCACACAAAAGCCAGTCTCTGAATGACCCTTGCTGGCGTTACCCCTGTTTACAAGGAAAGGGGCTTCCCTCCACAAGCTTAGAGATACCATGCCAGGCTTTTCCTCTCTGTGGGGCAGCTCGAGTGGGAACAATCCTGATTGAAAGCATGGCACAGGAGGAGGGGATTAGCCCTTTGCCCCCACTTAGTCCTGATCTGGACCAGCCCTTCCCCAGTGGTTTTTGCCCCGCAAAAGAAGCTCCCATTGGCACCGGTAGTGGGGGATTTTCCTTGGGTTAAAATCAGGACAAGACACCTTGTGGGTGCTGTTTAAGAAAAGAGAGGGAGCTAAGCACCCTGCCCACCAGGGCCAAACTATGCGGTTAAGGTGGTTGCCGAGATTTTAGTGCTGGTTCAAGCTTTTGAGCCGAGTTTTTGAACCAAGCTTTTGGCAGCTGCTCAGTTTGTGTGTGGCGGAGAAGGGACCCACACCCTCAGTGTGGCTTGAGTGGCCGTGTGCCCTTCAGGATTAGGCTCTCTCTCTCTCTCTCTCTCTCTCTCTCTCTCTCTCTCTCTCTCTCTGGGAAGTGACGCCCATGGGCTGGAGGGGCCGAAGATGTAGCCACGAGCTACATTTGATTCTGCAAACCTGAATGCGTTTGGTGGATCGCTTTGAGGAGTCAAGGCACTCATCAGCACCTCTGATTTCTCACGGCACCCCCACCCACCCCCACCCACAGGCGCCAGAGTGGTGAGCAGCCCTTCCACAGAGGTCCCCGAAGGTGAGCGTGTCGCCCTGACCTGCCTGGCCACCCTGGGGCCCGAAGAAGGGACCACCTACGCCTGGTACAAGAATGCCAAGTGGCTGCAGGGAGGCGCGGATGACACCCTGCTCTTCCCAGCCGTGACCAGGGCAGATGCCGGAACGTTCCACTGCGTGGCCCAGAACCGGAAGGGCAGCAGCACGTCTCCAGCCGTCCCACTGCGCGTGCTGTGTGAGTCCCCTCCCGCTTGCCAGCCACGGCTTGATTCGCTGGGGACTCCTGGGCTGGTCTTGGGATCTGGGAGGCTGGTGGGATCGGACGTCCCGCGCCGCTTGCTGGCCTACTCGGAAAGGACATGGGCGGGATCCTCGGTGAGAGTGTTCCCACCCAGTCCTTTGCCTCTGAGAGCTGTGTGGGACTGCAGAAGGCAAGGAGGCAGGGGCAGATTTACAGGGAGGGCAAATCTCTAAGTGTTGCAAGGAGCCTTACCCTGTCATGCAAATCCCTCCTCTCCCTTGCTGCTGTAGCCAGTAAGTTATGCCAAGATGTTGCTGTTCCCTGTGAGGATTGGCTAAAACGGTGCAGGAGAGGAGTGATTTCCACTGCAAGGGAAGGCTTCTTGCAAAACTTAGAGATTTGCCCTCCCTTAGATCTGCCTCTGCAAGGAGGAGAAGTGGGGCAAGCGAGGGCGGGAGGGCAAACGTGTCGCCATCGAGAAGAGGCTGTGCTCTTGCACGGCTCCTGCCCGTTTTCACCAGAGAGCTTCTCGGCAGGCCCAGCAGGGCCACCTGGGCCACTGGCTCCCTCGCCTCCTGCTCTGCTGGGGAGGGAAATGGCCCTGCAGGGCTGGGAGGTTCCTTCCAGACCCTCCCGATCGCCAGCTGGAGTCCTGGCTGCTGGTGTGGCACCGTCAGGTGGTGAGACTGTACCGGGGAGTGGGGAGTGCAGCAAAAAGCATGGCCCTCCTGGAGGCCTGTGGGGCCCAGGGCCCCTGGCCATATGTCCTCCCCCCGTCACATTGCAGGCCTGGGCTGTGCTCTCCCCCCAGGCCCCCAGTTCTGTGCCAGCAGCAGGCGTTTGTGCATGTCACGCATTCAAAGAGGAGAAATGAAGAGGTTGTCAGGCCGTCGCACCCACCCTAGATCTCCTGGTCCTCAACGTCCTCTGGTTCGAGTGCTGCAGGAGAGGAAGAAGAACTTCCCTCTCCACACTGTTATACGTCACCCCCCTTCGTGGTTCTGGACAATAACTCCCTGACGGGTGACAGAATTCCTGCTACCTGGATGGAGGGGCTGAAGGATCAGGCCTTTCCTTCCCCTGCTTGACAGTCAGTGCACAGAGCAGCTTCTGGCCAGGGGTTGGTGTGTTTCAAGGAAGAAAGAGGCAGCAAAGGTGGGGGAGAAAAGCCCTGATCGGGGGCAGCTCCTGCTTGCTCACGTCTCACCCTCTGCCGTTTTCCTCCCTGCAGACCTCCCGGCACAGCCTGTGATGAGCTCCTTCCTTGAGACCCAAGGCGGACACCGGGGCATCCTCCAGTGCACTGTGGACAGCGACCCCCCCTCCGAGCTAGCTCTGCACAAGGGGGCTGCGCTTGTGGGCTCCACCAGCGAGTCCCGCCCGCCAGCCGACCCCAGGGTGAGCGTCGCCCTGTCCCACAACATGCTGCGGGTGACCATCGAGGACGTGACGCTGGAGGACGAGGGGCAGTACGAGTGCTCTGCCCACAACCGTTTCGGGAACTCGAGCGCCTCCTTGGACTTCACTGCTGAGAGTAGGTCGACGGACGGGAGGGGCCAGTCGTCCCCGTTGCACCGAGAAGCAGGACCAAGAGTTCAGCTGCCATTCGCCAAAGGGCACCAGAATGGCTTTGTGACTCAGCACTTCCTGCTAAAACCTTTCCCCTGGGCTATCCTTTTCCCTCTTCCTCTGACGAGTCTATCCCTTTCCCCCTCATACAGCTGCAAAAATCACCATCAGGCCGTCCTCAGAGGTGCGCGAGGGGGAGCCGGCCCACCTGGCCTGCACAGTGAGTGGCAACGCCTCAGCCTCGGCCAACTACAGCTGGTCCAGGAATGGGCTCCGTCTTCCTGAGGCCCTCGGGAGCTCCCTGCAGTTTGAACGCGTGACAAGAGGAGAGGCCGGCGCATACTCCTGCCGAGTGGAGACCCAGAGGGCCAGCAAGACCTCTGCCCCAGCCACCTTGTCAGTGCTGTGTAAGAGCCATGGTCGTTCTGGGGGCTTTGGAGAGGGTATTATAAAACCGGGGTTTGAGTCAGGTTGCTTAGATCATTGCTTAGATCACAAAGTTTGCATATAAGAAGTTGCACTGCTAGCAACTGAGTAAAGAAGGGGTGATGGTGAGGAATGAAAATGGCAGTAGCTGTTGCCACCACCACCAAGGCTGAAACCAGGCAGGGGGGCACCTTGGAATTCCTCCAAGGAATTCCCCAATGTGATGGGAACCCCAGGTTTGCAGGGGGGCCCCAGAAATGGATGCAGTAGATAGTCTGCATGGTCATGGAGATGAGGCAACACTTGCTCTACTGATTGGGGCAAAAGGTAGCTGCAGTCTGGCACATAAGAACATCAGAAGAGCCCCTATGTTGGATCAGGCCAAAGGCCCATCTAGTCCAGCTTCCTGTATCTCACAGTGGTCCACCAGGTGCCTCAGGAAGCACACGAGACAACGAGATGCCTGCACCTTGTGGCCACTCTCTTGTGCCTGGCATTCTGATGTAAATGCCTTCTGGCATTCTGTGCAGAAGGAGGGAGCCAATGGAAGGTCTTGGTTTAGTTCCTATAGCTCAGGGCAGGTTGGCCGTGACAAGTAGAGAAAAGAGACAGAAATTTGACCCAACCTCCTAAAAGCAGTCCCTGAGCTCCCTTCCTCTGGAGAACGTTTTCTGTCCGCCATGGCACCTTCCTCCCTGAGAGGTGGTCTGGATCCTTCACTGGATACATCGTTGGGCCAATTACTGATGAGACCACCCACAGGGAGGTTCTCCCGCTGCACCCATCTGGTGTTTGGCCATCCTTCAACTGCTGCCCCTTGGTGGCGGAGGCTGCCCCGTCTCTCTGGTGAGTCTCTTGCCCAAGACTCACAAGAACCTCACAAGTCATCCCTGGCGCCAGAGGCGAGTCAGGCTGGTGAGAACGTTTCCTGAAGCAGGGATGGTGCACCAGCACCAGGCCTGGCCCTCGCTACGTCTGGAGTGCATCTTCTGCAGCAAGCTCAGGTTTGCTCCTTCATCGGGCGGGAGTGGGAAGGGGCCTCAGGGTTGACTTATTGCTAGGACCTTGGTCATGTATGCTGTGGTGATTGGTTAGAATCAATAAGGAAAGCCAGTTGGACTTACACTGCAAAAGGACATGACATCCATGCTGTGCATGCTCTTCCAGACCCCCCTGAGGCGCCTCAGGCGGCCATCTTTGTGGAGACGGAAAGAGGAAGGGTGGCCATCTTCCAGTGCTCAGTGGACAGCAACCCCCCTTCCAAACTGGTCCTGTACAAAGGGAATGAGGTTGTTGCCTCCAGCGGCTCAGAGACCTCCCGGAGGGTCAGCATCACAACTGCCAGCAACACCATGAGGGTGGAGCTGAGGGACGTGGCGCCGGAAGACGAAGGCAGCTACAACCTCACAGCGACCAACACCTTCGGCTCCTCCTCGAGAGTCCTGTACTTTCGCGTGCAAAGTAAGGGGAGCAACACTGCAGTTGTGTTAACCATTGGTTGTGTTAACCATTGTCGACCAATGGTAACCATTGGTCTTGTGTTAACTATTGGACTCACAACCATTGGTTGAGTTAACCATTGGTTAACCATTGTGTTAACGATTGGTCTCTACTGTGTGAGGATGCACTTGTGTGTCTGTAAATGTTTTCTTCTTGCAGAGATTTCATCTCACCAACACCCTTCAATGTAAATTGATTGATTTGGCTCCTGTAGCACAGGGGATTTCATGCTCTGGGGGTTGGGGTGTTTTTTTCTGGGGTTGAAAGGTCCCCCTTTCCTAACTGTAAACAATGTATCACTTTGGAATATTTCTTGGTTTTAGTCTAGTTGAAAAAAAAATGTGGAATAATAATAATATCATCTATAAATTAGAAGTAGGTGGACTAAAGGGAATCTTTTAATAAAAATTATTAGAAAAATGAATCTCACAGAAAATACAAGATTCTGTGGTATTCTGTTGCATTTCAGAGAAAAGAGAGGGGGAAATTGACATAAATATTGACTATTTCGTCTGCACCTGCAGTCTGGCAGGCATGTTTTCCCACCACCCTGTAGATCTATCAGGATTTTATTTTTGTTCTGCAAACCTGTCCTCTCCCAGCCCAGTGTCCTCTGCGCATTCATTCCCCCTGCTGCATGAGTATGTATTTCAGCGTCGGCATTCAGCTGGTACGCTGGGTGGGAGGAACGGGTGAGCGGCAGCTCGCCCGTAGCGTCCTGGTTTGTTTTGCCGAGCTGCCGCTCACCCGTTCCTCCCGCCCAGCGTACCGGCTGAATTCCGACGCTGATGTATTTCCTGTGACTTTGCCTCTGGGTTCCAGCGGCCCGCGTCCTGGTGGTGCCATCCCCAGAGCTGCTGGAAGGAGGCGCTCTCACTCTCTCCTGCGACGTGATGGGCAGCGCTCCCAAGGACGCCACCTTCTCCTGGTACAAGAACGGCAAGCGCCTTCAGGGGAGCCACGGGGGTGTTCTGGCCTTCCCACGCACCACCAGTGGAGATGCCGGCTCCTACCACTGCAAGGCGCACCCCTCAGATGAGACGGGCACGAGTGTCGCTCCAGCGGTCAGCATCACTGTGTTCTGTAAGTGGCGCTTTCCCCCCCACCTGTAACTAGAAGTAGTCTACCGTCGATCAACCCCCTTCCCTCCCCAGCACTCATGGCCCAGTCCTATCGGAGACGGGTGCTGGTGGAATGGGGGTTCAGCTGGCTCAGGCTGCCACCAAGCAGCTGGGAAGTGTTTGTGGCAGTGCAAACTGCTGGCACACTGGCAGGAAGGGTTGACCGGGCCTGGCAGCAGCTTGCCAAGGGTGCAGGCAGAGAGGGGCCTTTCCAAGCCAAGCAGCTTCCTCCGCCTGTCTTCCAAGACAAGGAAGGACTGGTCCTGGGTGCTGGGGGGACCCTCTTCACCAGGGGCGGACCTAGTCAAAATGGCGCCCGGGGCACCCAATAGAAGTGTGCCCCCATGGGAACCCAGGTCTACCCACCAGAAGCAGCCGTGAGTAGACCTGGGCTCCCCTTGCGGGAGCCAAGGTCTACCCATTAGAAACGGCCGCGGGTAGACCTGGGGTCCCTTCAAGGGAGCCCAGGTCTACTCGTGGCTGGTCCCAATGGGTAGACCTGGGCTCCGGAGCCCAGGTCTACCTGCATAATGTTGCGGGGGCCACTGGCGCCCCCCTAGACAGCCCCAAGACAGCGCCCAGGGCTCTTGCCCCCCCTGCCACCCCCTAGATCCGCCACTGCTCTTCACTTGGACACTGGCCTCTCTCCGCTCAGACCCACCTCGGAAGCCTCGGCTGACCGCCTTCCTCCAGTCGCAGGGCGAGCTGCTGGCCATCATCCACTGTGCCGTCGAGAGTGAGCCGCAGGCCCAGCTGGCTGTGCGCAAGGGAGGGGCGCTCCTGGCCTCCAGCCTCGGCTCCAGCACGGCGCACAGTCACCGGCTCAGCAGCTCTACCACGTACAATGGCCTGAGAGTGGAGATCCGGGATGTGGTGATGGAGGACGAAGGCGAGTACCTCTGCTCGGCCACCAATCTGTACGGCAGCACAAACTCATCGGTGACGCTCACTGCAGAAAGTGAGTAGGAGCTCAGTGTCGTTCTCTAGGGTGGCTGAGGGAGGTGGAAGGGCAGCTGTTTCAGTACCTGGAAGTCACTGCAGCATCGCGAATTCACCCACCCCGCCCTCACCACCGCCTTGCCTACTCCAGTGGATGCAGCGGGGTCTGGCAGCAGGGGGGAAGTGCTGCCGCCTCTTGTAGCAGCACTTGGAAAACGGGCTACCGATGGAGAGCTCCATGGTGCCGTTTTGTGACAGCAGAGGTGCCTTCCACTGTGGCTCTGTGCTCCGCAATGCACTCTGTGCTCCATAATGCTACCTCATTAGCTTGGAATAAGTACGTCACAGTCCAGAGTGAGAGCACAATCCTAACTTGGAATTAGGCCGGCAGAGTTAGCCAACGAAGTTTGGCCGGCACAAGGGACACCGTAAAGTATGTCTGGACCACTCTCAGAGTCAGAGAGGCCGGCACACAGATGTGCGCCATCCTCCCTGACTCCAACAGCAGCCCTTGTGCCAACCAAACGTTGCTGGCCTAACTCCCGATTAGGATTGCGCTCTGAGTCTGGTCAGAACAGCTTCTGATATAAATATATTGAGTGCTTTGGAAGAAGGTCTTGCCCAAGTTCCCTCCATCCCATTGAGGTTTGCTCACGGTCACAATGGATTGTGCAATTTGTATGGCTGGCTGAGCCAAATGCAGGAAGTGGCCATTTGTGGGCGTGTTCAGAGGTTCTCCATTCCAGATGTTCCCCTAACAGGTGTCTGCGTATCTTCCATGTTCCATCTCTTTAGCTGTGAGGATCTGGATTTCTCCTCCAGACGTTCTTGAAGGACTCTCGGTGAACCTGACCTGTGCGGCTGACAGTGGTACGGCTGGCCAGCCACACTACACCTGGTACAAGGACAGCAGGTGGCTTGCGGAGGGACCATCCAAGACCCTGGCGCTTCCCAACGTCACGGTTGCTGATGCCGGATACTACCACTGCACAGTGCAGACAGCGGAAAGGAGCCGGAACTCCTCCTTGGGCACCCTGAAAGTCCTCTGTAAGTCCTGATGGTGGCCGGCTGGATTTGGAAGCTCCCATTGGCAGTACGTAGGAAAGTGAGGACCAAACAGCTGCCCTGCTCATTTCTATCCTCTTTCTCTGGAAGATCCGCCCAGAAATGCTCGGCTGAGATCGTTCCTGGATGCTCGGAATGGGAAGGCGGCCATCCTTGTCTGCACTGTCGACAGCAACCCCCTGTCGGAACTGACCCTCCTCCGAGCCGGCAGAGTGCTGGCCGCGAGCGCCTTCCGTGGCAGCAGTGGGGAGCCGAGCCACAGGCTGAGCGCCGCTTCCTCCCCAAACGCCTTGAGGCTCGAGATCAAAGACATCCACTTGGACGACGAGGGGACCTACGAGTGCTGGAGCAGCAACGCTGTCGGCAGGGCAAGCGCCTCCTTGGACCTCCTACTTGAGAGTGAGTCAGGGGCTGCCTGGCACTTGGGCTCATTCTCATAGGAGACGTTGGGGACAGGAATCCTGCCTGTGTCCCCCCCCCGCAGGACAAGGAGCAGATGTGTGGGCCACTCCACACGTGGCGTGGGAGCAAACCAGTGGTGTCATTCAAATGATTTAGGAACAGGAACTCACTTTTGATTGGCACTTGTCGGGAACCCGGAACCAGCCACGGAGCCCGTTAGGATCCGGAATGCCCGTTCTGGTCCGTTCCCCCTGAATGACATCACCGCCTTCGCCCCCCCTAGGAATCCGGAGTCGCTCACTTTAACCCTCTGAGTGCTGGCCAACCAAGAAGAAAAGCTCTTTGCAGAGGAATTGGGAGGGGGGAGGAGGGAGAGTGAAGTGGGCGGAGTCAGCCCTAATTTTAACTAGTGGAACTGAGTTCCCCCGCGTTCCCCCTGCATGACATCACTGGAGCAAACCCAATGGGGCTTGCCTGGATTCAGTCGGTCTCTCTGATGAGTTTTTCCTGCCATCTTTGCCCTGTGATTTCCTGAGCTCTGTCTCTGCAGCCCTTTTCAGCGCCAACCACTCTTCCCCCCCTCTCGCAGCAACCAGGGTTGTGATCCTGCCCGGCCCTGACATCCGTGAAGGGGACCCTGCCTCCCTCACCTGTGAAGATGCAAGTGCCCCCTCGGCTGCTGTCTACACCTGGTACAAGAACTCCAAGTGGCTGACCGAGGGCTCCGCGGCCTCCCTTCAGCTCCAGGCGGTGACCCCAGGGGACATGGGCACCTACGCCTGCCAGGCTCGCCACGGGAGGGGCATCAGGAAGTCTCCACCTGCCAGCCTGCAGGTGCTCTGTGAGTACCTGGATCTCATGGACTGCACTTCCTCGCAGACTGAGGGGGAGCCATCCCACAAGCAGTGGGGCTGCCGTGAAAGTCAGTCTGCTGCGGTCAGTCAAACTTTCTTGTCCAGGGTCAAGCCTGGGCAAAACCAGTGCCACGAACCTGCCGCTCTCACCCTCCACTCCTACAGGAGCTTTGCAACAGCTAAAAAGTTGATTGTGGTGTTTTTTTTTCCCAAATTGACAAAAGCAAGACAGAGAATGTACAAATACAATTTTAAATCTTTTTGTTTGTTTGTTTTGGCTGACGGCCCCCTTGAAGTAGTGGGGGCAGAAGCAAAACTGACCGCCAAGTTAGGCTGCCAATTGCTGGTTTGTGCTGTTGATTGCAGTGTGAAGGTGGGGGGAGCCAGGCTCTCCCAGTGGGAGGAAAAAGGGGGTGTGTGCCTACGGGTTAGGGATGATTGTACACAGCCTGAAAGGTAGACCGTGAGGCACAGAAACGCCCTTTTTTCACAAAGCAGTCCAAGCGTTGCACCAAGCCCTGGCTACTGCAGCCTCGATACTTCACCCCATTCCACCCAAAATCCCTGCCCTTTTGTGGCTGATGTGACCCCCTCTCCTCCCCGCAGATGCCCCAAGGAAGCCCTCCCTGACCTCCTTCCTGGAGACTCAGTCCGGGCGCCAGGCCATCATCCAGTGCGCAGTCGAGAGCCACCCGCCCTCCGATCTGGCCCTGTACAGGGGGACAGAGCTGGTGGCTTCCAGCAGCAGCTTCGGGACTCTGCCTGCCGCGCGACTCAAGGTCCACTTGGCCTCCAACGTTCTGAAGGTGGAAATCGAGAAGGTCCTCTCGCAGGACGAAGGGCAGTTTCTGTGCTCTGCAAACAACACTTATGGGGCCTCCACGGCCTCCATGCGCTTCAGCGTGGAGAGTGAGTTGTCTTTCCGGAGTCCGCATTGCTGGGCAGAACCCCCAAAAGGCCACCTCTGCCCATTCCTGGGCTCACTTCAGTGCCTGTTGACTGTGACTGCCAGGTCCAGAGTGACTCTCTCAGAGAGACTGGCTGCCTCCTCTCTCTTGTCTCCTCTGCATATGGGAGCTCCTCTCCAAAGGCCCCCAGGGGGAAACACCCAGTGGTGTCATTCAGATGATTTAGGAACAGGAACTCACTTTTGATTGGCACTTGTCGGGAACCCGGAACCAGCCACGGAGCCCGTTAGGATCTGGAACGCCCGTTCTGGTCCGTTCCCCCTGTACTGAATGACATCACTGGAAACACCCCTTTAAGGCTGGAGGTGCCTGGTGAAGTGACCCCCCTCTCACATCCCAGTAGCACCTGACAAAGTGGACCTTCAAAGTCTCCTGCTGAAGTGGGTTGGTCCGTCTGTTGGATGCCGCAAGCCCCTTTCCAACCCTGCTTGTCTCTCTTGCTTTTTCCTTTGGCAGGTGCAAGAATCACCGTTGAGCCCTCGCCGGAGAGCCAAGAAGGAGCCACCGTCAACCTGACCTGTGTGGCTGCCAGTCAGGCTGTGGGGGAGGCGAACTACACCTGGTACAGGAACAGCAAGTGGCTCCTGGAGAGCCTGGAGCCGTGGCTGGTTCTGGGGGAGGTCGCCAGGGAGGACGCCGGCTCCTACCACTGCCAGGCCATGGGGAGGAAGGGGAGCGCAACCTCCGCCCCGGTCGTCTTGCATGTGCTCTGTGAGTGTGGGTGTGGGTCTTGCAGCTTGTTTGCGGAGGCTCAGCTGTGCTGTGCAGGGCTTGGCCAGCCCAAGAGCAGGCCGGGCACCTGCCTGGGCTGGCGGAATTGTGGAGGCTCTGGGCTAACTGGTCAGGACTGGGATGCTCGGCTGAGGAGAACCCGGCCCCGCCTTTCCCAGACCCGAGGCTGGTGTGGTTATGGCAGGAGCGACTGTCCTCCTGGGATGCTTTCCTTGCCCACAGCCCCGTTCCCCTCTTTCCTCGCAAGTGGGTGGAGCCCAGGTCTCTCCCGCCAATCACTGGCGTGGAGCAAGGAGCAAGCAGAGGGCTGGGCAGGGCAGAGGAGGCGCCTCAGCAGCGTTCCCTGCCCTCCGTCCCTCTCTTCCAAGCTGGCCCCAGCAGCTTTTCTCCCGCAGGATCAAAAGACAGGCGTGCGGAGCAGGCACGCGCAAGCCTGCGTAGAGCAATGGCAGAGGAGCCCACACGGAGCAGGCCAAAATAGGGAGACGCTGCCCCTTCCGCCACCGCTCCGCTGCTCAAAAAACGTCCCTTTATTCCAGTTTCCCTGCATTTTCTTTCTCATGCCTATAAAAAAGGGTGGTGCTGGGGCCCCATGACACACGCTTGTGCATAATGTAAATGCATAATTTACTTATCCAAAGTGAGCACCATGTGACAAATTCCATTAGAATCTCTTAGTCCTGGGAAAGTGACTCTTCTTATTAAAAGAAAAGCAGAAAGTGTCTGTTCCTCACACATCTTTGGGTGCAACCCAGACATGTCATGTAGCAGGTACGCAGGGGTACGCGAGTACCCATTCCTAGGATTAGGGCTGCCCATTCACCCCACGACCCGTCAACTCTGGCGGTGCTCCGCTCTGCCCCCTGCAACGTTTGAATTGCCTGCACATTCTCAGAGCCAGGCAGGCAGGCAGGCAGCGGAGCGAGGGAGACCGATGGCAGCAGCAGCATGAGCAGGTAGGCTGCCTGGGGCTCCCTCCCGAGGAGGCGTGGCGGTTCCTTTGGGGGGAATCGGTAGCCCGTGCGGCGGCCCTGGGAAACGCCTGGGACTCCTGGGCCTTCTCCCAGGCCACCACACGGCCTACCGAGGAGGCGTGGCGGTTCCTGGGGGCGGTTCCTGGGTTCTGGCTATGACCTCACTTCCAGTGGGCGGGCCCCGACACAAGTGCCAATCAAAAGTGAGTACCTGTTGCTAAATCATTTAGATGCCATTACTGGTGCAATCCTCACCAACTCTCCAGCATTGACATAGTGGTGCCAATGGGACATGTGCTGCGTCCTGAAGTTGTGGGGGGGGGGAGTCACAGAGGCCTCCTCAATGTAATAGAACGTTTGCTCCCTTATCCCAGTGCCGGAAAGTTGGTTATTATTGTGCCCTCAATTGAGCAAACCAAGAGTAGTGTTAAATCCACCATCACCAGCCAAATCCGTAGAAAAATCTTGATACTGTATTATACTTTTCTTTCTTTTTTTTTAAAAAAAGACATAGTCCTCATGACTGCAGAGAGAAGCTGAGAACTGCCAAAGGTTTGGAAGCCAAACAGAACTGGACAAGGGTTCCAAAGCTGGAAAATGTGTGTTCTCTGGAGTCTTCTCAGCCCCCCCCCCGCCAGGTCTTCCAGCCCCCGGACTTCTAGTCCCCAGGGGTGGCCAACCTGTAGCACACCATGTGCCACTTTTTATGGCAACTTGGCATGTGCCACTTGGGAAGTGTCCAGACTGCTCTAGTCAGTGGTGTCATTCAAATGATTTAGGAACAGGAACTCACTTTTGATTGGCACTTGTCGGGAACCCGGAACCAGCCACGGAGCCCATTACGATCCGGAACGCCCGTTCTGGTCCGTTCCCCCTGAAAGACATCACTGCCTTCGCCCCCCTAGGAATCCGGAGTCGCTCCCTTTAACCCTCTGAGTGCCGGCCAACCAAGAAGAAAAGCTCTTTGCAGAGGAATTGGGAGGGGGGGAGGGAAAGTGAAGTGGGCGGAGTCAGCCCTAATTTTAACTAGTGGAACTGAGTTCCCCCACGTTCCCCCTGCATGACATCACTGGCTCTAGTCCTATCCACTGGTGAGCAGTAGACGAGCCGAGCCCCCACCTTAGCCTGATTCAGCAGGCGATTCGCCTGATGCTCTTGTCCGTGCAGATGCACCTACGAGCCCCACCGTCAGTGCCTTCCTGGAGAACCAGAATGGAAAGGTGGGCATCGTCCGCTGCCAGGTCGACAGCCACCCACGTGCCGAACTGTCCTTCTTCAAAGGAGGACAACTCCTGGCCGGATCCTCAACGTCCCGCTCCACAGCCGGCCCGCGCTTCGTGGCATTCCCCTCCTACAACAGCCTGAGGCTGGAGATCCAAGACGTCGCAGCTGAAGATTCGGGGCACTACACCTGCCAGGCCCGCAATCCGTTGGGCAACACAACCGGCACTGTGCACTTCAATGCCGAGAGTGAGTCGGACTTTGGGGAGGGCAGCAGCAGAGAGGGGATGTTGGGGTGTGGAGCTGATGCACATCCAAACTCACAATAGCTGCCGAGTTGTCTGGCGAGGCTGGAGTCAGGTGGGGATCAGCCATCGCTTGACAGAAGGTCCCAGGTTCAGTCTGAAATCCCTGTTTTAAAAGGATCGGGGAGGCAGATCAGGCCTCTTGGAGTCTACTGCACAGTCCAGGTCCTAAAAGGTTTGCACAAGTCTGATAAACTTGCAGCCCAGGCCTGGCCTCCCCAGTCCTGGGAATGTGCAAACCAAATTGGTTGGAGGTAAAACTAAAATGACTGGCTAGTCTGGATCAGATCCAGATTGCCAAAGTAGGGCATCTGACTCCCCCTAGTGGTGCATGAGGGAGGTTCAGTTTATGTAGGGCTGTTTATGTGTTAAGTTCTATGTTTATGTGTTAAGTTCTGTGCACATAGTGTGCGTGCACGAGCATTTACAAAGGCTAATGTGAGTGGCTGTCCGTGTGTTTATTTGAAGTCCGCACAGGAACGGGATCCCTTGAAAATGAAGGATACAGATCACAAATGCTGCTACACATGCTCTGAGAGTAATCTGTGAATGAAAGTGTAGATCAACCATCAGGTGTACACTGCATGCAGAATGTATATGCATTGTACACAACATAGCATATGAATAGGGCTGAAGAATTCCTATCAGGGGCTGATGGAGAGGAGGACAAATGAGATGGAAGGCAAGGGAGGGAAGGGGCTGAGCTGGTTCTACAGCTGGGGGTGATGCTCCATCTCACGGGCCATTACAGCTGGTAAAGGAGATGTGTGCGTTGCATTTAGGGTAGATTCTCAAGCAAATTTGCTTGCAAAAATCTGAATTTATATTGTTGTAATTAGATGGTTTTTTTAAAAAACAACAACACCTTTTTCAATGGTGGTGTTTTATGGAGGGTTAGAAAAATTTCATGGAAAATACTGGGTGTGTCTCATTAATGCTTGATGTTATTGCCTTGTGGAAGAGAAGACACCTCTCCAGCAGTAGTGTGGTGGTACTTTTCAAGCTGCAGGAACTCACTGTGACATTTTATAACCACACCCCTAGAGCCACGTTACAGTAAGACTACTTAAAAAAAAAACGTACGCAGCCCACTTCACAACTTCCTGCTTATTAATGATGACGCAGCAGCCCCAAGTCCTGAGCAGGGCACGGGGACAGGTGTTGCCTTGCCCGGGTTAAGCAGCAACTGTGGACCTGGGCAGGCGACTTCAACTGCACCAGCAATGCTGCTAGCACAGGTCCTTGTTGACTCGCTGCCTCCAAGCCCCCCCCCCCTTCCCAGGCCCACGCTCAGTGGTGTCATCTAAATGATTTAAGAACAGGTACTCACTTTTGATTGGCACGTGTCGGGACCTGCCCACCGGAAGTGACGTCATAAGCCGGACGTGATGTCGTGGCAGGAAGTGACATGAAAAAAGCCCTTTTTGAGGCCTCAGACCATTTTAAAGTGACCCAACAGTTGCGACAGTATTCCACAACACCCCCAGAACATGTTAAGGAGGCCTGGCATCATGTTAAAACCCCAGAGCAACTCATTTTTCAGTGGCAAGGCAAGGCAAGGCTCCGCTTGCTGCCTGCCTGCCTGCCTGGCTCTGAGAACATGCAGGCAACTCAAACATCAGGAAATTCAAACGTTGCAGAGGGCAGAGTCGGCGAGTGGGCGGGCGAATGGGCGGGGCCAGCCCTAATCCTAGAAACCGGTACTCGCATACCCCCGCGTACCCCCTGCATGACATCACTGCCCACGCTCCCTTCTCCCTACCCCTATTGCCACTCCGTTCTGCTCTCCCCACCCCCTCCGATCCTGTGTGTGGCCTTACCTGGGACAGCAGCAGGCATCCGTGGTCCGCTTCTGATGGTGGCCGGGCCATGCTCTCTGCCAGAGTCATGTCTGAGACAGCGCACTGTCCCAGCGGAACACACATTCTGCCAGCCTTGGGAGCAGTGGCATCCCTGGGGGAGGGGAAGTGCTAAGTTTTGCAGGAGGCTGAGCTCCTGTGATGAGTAAAGCCCCCAGGCTGGCTCTCCCAGCCGCAAATGGCTCTAAAAAGGAGGAGGAGGGGCTGCTTTGCACAGGGAAAAGCTGTCACAGGCGAGCCCACCTTGTGGCCTTCCTGGAAGCATCCGGCTGGCCTGGATGCAGAATTAGATGGCCCAGATTGAGTGAGGAATTCGTAAGGGTTACAGACCTTTGAAAAGCTACAAAAGTCAAAAGCCATTTCAAGGAGAGTGTTTCTTACCCTCGAATATCAACATTTTACTCTTTAGGCTCTTCAGTCTATTCTTACAATTTTGCATTTCAATGTATTTTTCATTGAAATTAGATTGTGCCTGTATTAAATAGTTTCATATTAAAAATACATTATTTTAAAGCAAGGTACGTTCCCAAATTCACTCCCATGTGTCAAATTTGGAGTCCGGGCTGTGTTTTTAAAAAGACACTGAAAGGGATTCTGCTGTGCACTTTCTTTGCCTGCAGCTCTCTCAGACCTCCACTTGTTCAAGATCCTGGCTGGCATGTTCATGACTGTGACTTGTGCTGCTGTCCTTTGTGGCTTGGCCTTCGGAGTGCAGAAGAACTGGAACCGGTAAGGGAGAATCGGCTTCCAACGGGCAGGGAATGAATGAGCAGTAAGTGGACTCTGCTCCTTTCCGAGCCTTGAAGCACGGACTGCAAATGTCCTATATGGCCCATCCTGGATGGGGCTACTCTAGAGAAGGGCAAGAGTCTGTCTCTGTCACTCACCTGAGGGCCAACCCCCATTCCTTTTATGAAATGAGCACATCAGATCTTTACAGATTACAATGACTTTTCTTTTGAGCACTGATTTTATTACTAGCAATTGCATCTTTGCAATCATACATGTGGCATGGCATGTGGCAGCCAGAGGCGGATCTACAGAGAGGGCAAAGCTCTAAGTGTTTCAGAAGCCTTACCCTGTCATGTAAATCCCTCCTCTCCCTTGCTGCTGTAGCCAGTATGCAACGCCAAGATGTTGCTGTTCCCTGTGAGGATTGGCTAAAACGGTGCAGGAGAGGAAATCCTTGCAGGATTTCCACTGCAAGGTAAGGCTTCTTGCAACAATTAGAGCTTTGCCCTCCCTTAGATCTGCCTCTGGTGGCAGCAGCTGACATGCTGTGATTATTGGCTAATGGGCAGCACATCCGAAACCTGCCCAAATGAAAACCGTCAAGACCAGTCAATGGATTCCCACCACTCACATTCTGAGTTCATGTTTCACTTTCAAGTTCTGAATGTGACGTGGCATTGATGTTTCGGGTGCAGCATAATTTTAAAAATGGGCAAAAATTGAACATCTGCAAATATTACCTTTAGAGTAGAGACATTTTACAGTCAAGTAGCCAAAAGGGTATGTGTGTGTGTGCCACATTCCAGTTACAGATGTGATGGATGGGCCGACCTTCCCATGCATGATTACTTGGGGAAAATGTTCTCTGGGACTACGCAAGGCCAAATTCTGAGTAAACCTGCCTAGAATCAGACGGTGGGCTTCCAAATGTGGAAACAGCCTCAGCCTCTCCTTACAGCACAAGCTCTCTTTGCCATGCCCAGATTGGTCAGATCCAGCCCACCACAGATCTGCCTGCACAAGCGCCTTTATCTGGCTTGACGCTGGTTCTTCTCCCTTCCTGGAAGTCCAGTGTGAATTCTCCACACTTTCACCCAGGGGCCTCTGTGGGAAGCCACGAAGGTCACACCGGCATATAGTTGGCGTAAGTTTGGGCAACAGGCAGTGGCGTCTCTACAGGGAGGGCAGAGCTCTAAGTTTTGCAAGAAGCCTCACCTTGCAGTGGAAATCACTCCTCTCCTGCACCGTTTTAGCCAATCCTCACAGGGAAAAGCAACGTCTTGGCTACAGCAGCAAGGGAGAGGAGGGATTTACATGACAGGGTAAGGCTCCTTGCAAAACTTAGAGCTCTGCCCTCCCTGTAGAAATGCCTCTGGCAACAGGTGCACCCAAGACACAGACCCACCACGGTCAATGGTCATTTTTCAGAATAAACGAAGAGTGGCGACGGAGGAGGCTGCCAAAGACCAAGCAGGCTGTATCTGTGGAGGTGGAACATAATGACGAGACGGCCCAGGTAAAATTCCCTACTCCATCCCCTTGCGGTTGTTGGCACAGTAATCTTGGCCCAGGAAGAACCAATTGGCAAAGCAAAAGATGTTCTGGTGGGAAAGCTTTCCAAACTTTCCAGGTGGAAGAGAGCCGATAAATTTTTCAGGCTGTGGGAGGCATTTGTTGCTCTTTCTCAACAGACTTTGCAGGGTTTTGTATTGTTTTGAGGATTAGTCTGACTGCAAGCATCAGGGGGAAACGTGTGGGTGTGTCCCAGGGCCAGAGGTGCCTCTCTCAACCCCCTTCCGCTCCCTTAAAAGCAATTCTCTGCCTCCAGTTGGAGGCTGTTGGGATCGGGCTTGCCTGCCAGGGAGAAAATGACAGGAGAAATGCTTTGTTCTCGCTCTTTGAATACTAGAATTCAAGCATCACCCCATGAAATGGATTGGAAGACAAAAACAAGTCCTTCTCCACACAGTTAGTGCATTGATGGAATTCATTGCCATAAGCTGTGGAGGTGGCTATAGGCTCAGATTTTTATTGTTTTTATTGTTTTTATTTTGAAGAATTTATACCCCGCCTTTCCCATGTCGAAGCAAATGCCCAAGGCGGCTTACAGAGAACAAAGTCCAATGTAACCACAATAAGTAAAACAAGGATTAAAGAAAACAACAACAACATTAAACATCAACAGGAACAATGACAGTAACAAGAATAAAATTAGACCCAATCCTCCATATCAGGTCATTTGAGGGAGGGAAAAAACATTTCACCAGGGAGTGAGCAAAACTATGACACTGTACCAGAAGGACAGAGGGTAAACAGCCAACCCCCACCCAAAGGCCAGACAAAATAGGTTCGATTTGAGCCCTCTCCGAAAGGCCATGAGGCAGTGTGGAGTTCTTAAGTCTTCTTCTCCGCATTCATAGAGCCGTTACAGAGAAGGCTCGTCCCCGAGCTGCCATCCCTTTGACTTGGGACAGAGGGGGCACTTGAAGGAGAGCCCCTTTAGATGATCTCGGAGGGCAAACGTGTATGTATGGGAAGAGGCGGTCCTTTAGGCAGGGGGGGCCTAAGTCATTAAGGGCCTTAAAGGTCGGAACCATCATCTTAGGTTGAGGTCGGAAGTGAATGGGCAGCCACTGGAGGAGGGGTCCTGCTGAGTCAGACCGTCTGGCCCCTGGAACCACCTGGGCTGCTGGATTTGTACTAACTGCAGCCTCCGAACTGTTCTCGAGGGAAGTCCCACATACAGCGAGTTGCAGTAGTCCAGCCTTGAAATCACTAACGCCTGGACCACCGTGACCAGGTCAGGACGGCACAAGTACGGTCGAAGTTGGCACACCAACTGAAGCTGGGCAAAAGCACTCCTAGCCACAGCTGCCACCTGGTTCTCCGGAGACAGCTGAGAGTCCAGGGCACTCCCAGACTGCGCACCTGTCCCATTCGGAGTGGGTGAAAGACTGAGTGCCTGCACTGAGGGTTTCTTGACCAGGACTTCTGTCTTTCCTGGGTTCAGTCTTAACCTATTGGCTTTCATCCGTACCCCAACTGCCTCCAGGCAGCGCCCCAGGACCTTCACAGCCTCTTCAGTTCGGGATGGTAAGGAGAGATCAGAGTTGAGTATCATCAGCACATTGGTGTCACCCCACTCCAAACCCCCAGATGATCTCCCCCAGGGGTTTCATGTATGTACTGAAGAGCATGGGGGATAAAACAGAACCCCGAGGCACACTCCATACTGTAAAGGCCAAAGTGCGGAACAGGAGTCCCCCAGCCTCGCCATTTGGGACCTGCTAGCCAGGAAGGAGTGGAACCATTGCAGAGCCCCTTTAACCCCAGCTTTGCTAGCCGATCCAGAAGAATGCCATGGTCAATTGTATCAAAGGCTGCTGAGAGGTCTAGCAGGACCAGCAGGGATGCCTTTCCCTTATCTAGTCCACGGTGAAAGTCATCCATGAGGGCAACCAAAGCTGTCTCTGTCCCAAAGCCTGGTCTGAAGCCGGGTTGAAAGGGGTCAAGAAAATCTGTCTCTTCTAGGAACCTTGGAGCTGGGATGGTGCTACCTGCTCAATCACCTTCCCTAAGAAAGGCAGGTTGGAAACTGGTCGTGAATTGTTTAAGTTAGTGGGATCCAGGGATGGTTTTTTTTTCAGGAGGGGGTGCACAATTGCAGTCTTCAGGACGTTTGGCATTTGGATGTTTGGAAAGATGACTTTCAAGAGGCTGAATCAAAATGACTGAGGCTGCCGCTGCTGTCCTTCCATGCCCATCTTTACTGGCACATTTCCCAGATGAGGTCAGCAAAGAAGTTGGCATAAGCGATATCTGGTTTGCAAGTGTGACGGGCTTAAGCACTGCCTTTCTGGCCAGCAAAATACCTCTAACTCAGGGCGTGACAGTGAAGGCCCACTGCCTGCCTCTAGAACGGCCAGAACTGTGTGTCAGGCAGAGGCAGGCAGAGCAATGCAAGATGAGCCCTCTGAGCCAGTGGTGTCATTCAAATGATTTAGGAACAGGAACTCACTTTTGATTGGCACTTGTTGGGAACCCGGAACCAGCCACGGAGCCCGTTAGGGTCCGGAACGCCCGTTCTGGTCCATTCCCCCTGAATGACATCACTGCTCTGAGCTCAGGGGAGCCTCTCATTATTTAATTGGCCGTTTCTCCCAACACGGAATTACTGCAGTGGGACACAGGTGGTTCATCCAGGAGGCCAACTGAAGCAGTCGCCTCAGGCAGCAGGCCGGCAGGGGGCATTCACCTCTGTGCCCCTGCTCACCTCCTCTGCCCACTCCTGGGACTGGAAAAGGAAGAAGGGGACACAGCATGGTGGAAAGGACTGCAGTGGGCCAGGGTGTCGGAGGAGCAGAGCCCAGCACAGTGGCCTGCCTTGCAGGGGGTCTGTGGGGTCACAGGGGCCGGGGCCGCCACTCGCTCGCTCGCCCACCTGCTTGTGCCGCCGCAAGCAGGAAGGCATGTGGTGTTTGGCCCGCCTGCTCGTCCCTGCACTCCGAGCACCGGAACGGAACGCAGCGTGGGAGGGAGCATGCTGGGGGTGGCGCTGGGGGTGGGAGGCCAGCGCCAAGGGTCGCCAAGCACCAACCCAGCTGGGGCAGAGCCTTGGCTGGGTCCGCCACTGGGCCAGCACAACCCCAGGCCAGAAGGGCAGTGGCCTTGCAAGCCACCTCAGGCGGCAGGAGGTCTTCCTTGGGCTGGTCCTGATCCAGTCACAAGAAGCACGTGGTGGGATTCGTCCGTGGAAGGCCCCGCTCTGAACCCTGCCAGATCGTCTGACTGGATTGTCCGGCTCTTTCCACAGCTGAATGAGCAGCACATGGCGACTCGGACGTCTGGCCGATTCTGGCGCGTGTACGAGCGACTGCGGACGAAGGCCGAGGCGCCCCCCAGGGAAGCGCCGCCTGAGCCGGACTGCACCAGCGCCTTGTGAAGACGTCCCGGCAGAAGCCGGGGGCTCTGCCAGCCTTTTGGGATTCCTTCTGAGCAGGGTGGACAGCAGTGGGCTGAAGGACGTCGGGTGGGGCCCCGAGCAAAGCACCTCCTGCAAAGACCTCCCCCCTTCCCCAGTTTGGCGCACTCCGTTTCGCACAGCCATTTCAAAGATCCCACATGTTTAAAATGAAGGGGGGGGGTCCTGCTCCCATTGCACCCGTCCGTCCGTCCTTCCTTGCTTGCCCACATAGGCTGCTCTGTGAACACAGAAGCCCCCTAGTACTGGGCCTCCTGCCGCCCCGGATTCTCAAAAGATGGCTGAGCAGCAGGGAGAAGCCCAAGTTGCTTTGTGGTGGGGCAAGTGGATCTTAGCAGCCTGGCACTCCCTTTCTCCAGTGAAGAACAAGCGGAGCCCAACCTTCAGGAGGACTATTGGAAACCCTGGGGCACCCCTCTTATTTGCAATGCAAAGCTTCTCTTGGGCTACTTAGCTCCTAATGCTAGATGAAGAGGGAGCATTTTCCTGCAGACCAGTTGCCTTGATTTGGATTGTGTTGCCCAGCCTTAAAAGGGGTGGATGCTGTTCATGTGGCTCTGAGTCCCAACCGTGGCACAACTGGGGAGTTCTTTTTCTAGATCAGGACCTCCTCTAGTCCACCAGTGTCAGCAATGTCTCCAATAATGTCCTCCCTGTCGCTGTCTCCATCAAAGCAAACCCTTTCAGCTCTAACATTCAGCCAAAACAAGCCCCACCAATACCAAACTCTCCCAAACTGCTAATCCTGTACCATCATTTCCAGCAAGATAAACATCACCAACGCTCTTGTGTGTGAATCAGTGCAACAGCTACAAGCAAAACCGTCCTCTTGAGCAATGCCACCATCTCTAACAATCCTCATTGCCAACATTGTCTGTTGCCAACACCACAATGTTCAGACACACCTTTACCACATTCCTTCACTGGTCTTCTTCACCAGCTTCCTCACCAAGCCAGTGTAATCATTGTTGAGTTCTCTAGATAGACAGCAACCCAGACAATGTGATCGGCAATGATTTTCTGGTTCTCTTGCAAACAATGAACATTTCACACAATAAACACAGAACTGCAGCAAAACTTCTCGCTTCCACTAGAGATCATAACCTGCACCTCCTGGGTGCGGTGCTGGGAAGCTCATCTTTTTTAGAATATCACATGTCTCTAGACCTCTCTGTCCTGAATAAAATATTAGAAACTTGCGGCCACTTGTGTCGGTGAAGGTGGGCTGGGCAGGGCTCTCCATTGGGGGGGGGGGCACAGGAAAGGCAGTTTCAGCCTCTCCGTGCCCTGATAGCCTCCTGATCACTGCATCTCCTCCTCCTCTCTCTTTCCCAGTTCAGCAGGAAGGAGCTGGCTTCAACAGAGAGCCCTGTCCCCTTCACTGCCCTGCAGCCAGAGGCAAGGATGGCCTTCTCTCACCTGCAGGGCTGGGCTGAAGGGTGGTGTTGCCTTGCCCAATCTCTAGGGGAACTGCAGTGTCAAGCCTTTACAAGTGCATTTTGAAGTACTTTAATTTCACTTGGGACTCTCTCCCTGCTTTGGTTAATGCCCATTTCCACATTTACAAGTTACATGAAAAGGATTTGCAAACTGCTCCTTTGCGATTCTGAAAGACCCTTGTTGAATATTGATGTGGGTAAAGTGGCGGCACCTGGTGGCAAGGAGTCAAAATACAACCTGCAAAACAGGCCACTTTAGAACAAGACATAAGAAGAGCCCCGCTGGATCAGGCCAAACTTGGGCCACGTTATTAAACACAAGTGACCAATTTTTAAAACATGAAACTACTGAACACAGCGTCCCTCTCTTGCCAGTCTGGTTTAGGCAAAAAGCCCGTCCAATCCTTTGGTGAGAGAGAGGCTCCTCTGGACTGGAGGAGCTCTAGGGCTGCTTTGGAAGAAGTGCTGAGCAAAATGCCGTGTGGCAGAGATCTCCAGCCTTTCTCATCTCACGGCACACTGGCTAAAATTGCCAAGGCACAGCACCAGCCTTTTGAGAATTCACAAGATGCACCGTGCTGCTGCTGCTGCTGCTGCCAGCCCTAAATGACCCTTCCCCAAATTCCCATGGCATACCTGCAGACCATTCATGGCACACCAATGTGCCAGGTGTTCTGCCAAATTCCCTGCCGGGCCACCCCAAGGGCCCAAATGCCCCGCACTAGGCTGACTGCACTAATGCCCCGTCACCCACTGGGCCTCCTCTCGTCCAGCAGCTTTGCTTGGGATCACCGGCTGGCCAGCCTCCTCCAGACTGCCCTCATCACTGGCTTAGCTCCAGATACCCTAAGTCTAACACCAACAAACAATAGGCAGTCAGCTTGCCCAAGCCATAACTGCCTCCTCCACTTGGTGGCTTCAGGGGCGTGGCAGACATACAACTGTTCCCCACAGTTATTCCCCACAATGAGCTTACCTTAGTCCGTCCGTCCGTCCTGCAGGCAGGCACCTACCTGGTGCCCTCCTCTAGCACCTATCCAGGTCCTACCTTCCAGCAGCTCCTGCCTCCAACTTTATACTGAGGCCAGCCAATCAGTGGGCAGGCTTTAATTCATCAGCCACACCCATCTGCACCTGTGCTAACCTCCCTTCATTGCCAGGGGCCTCATCAGCCTACAGCTGTGCTCCTGAGGCTTGCAGAGACCTTGGGGGTTAACTCTGTAATCCCCGGCTTATCTGGGACAAGGGGCCATTGCTGATGCCCTTCCCTCACTCCCCGGGGTGGCTCCTGCCTTTTCCAATACACCAGGGCACCCTGGTTGAAAATGGCTGCTTTATGAGATTGTGTGTGGATTTTCCTTCATGGATCTTGGAAAGCTGATCTGGTCTCGTGTCACATCTGCGTTCAACGTGTTTTCAGAAGATGTTCCCTTTCACAATGGAGACACCCCTGGACCTACCCCCAAACCAGAGTGGTCTCATATCTTGGAACTGTCCTGAGTGTCCTCCTAAAAGTTCCAGCTGGTGAATATTGCAGAGCCAAACAGTTGACTCTTGATGGTGTTTGACAGCTTAAGGCGCCAGCACTGGTTGCAATGGGTTCCTAGCCCAGTGGGATCCCAAGCTGGTCTGAGGCAGTACTCCCTCCCCTCATTCCTTTTGCGATCCCGAAGGTCAACCGACAGTGCTTGCACTGTGCACTTGTGTTTCAGTATTGGGGAGATACTTCCACACAGGACAGAATCTTCTCATTGAGTCCACTTGTAACCAGTGGTGTCATCTAAATGATTTAAGAACAGGTACTCACTTTTGATTGGCACGTGTCGGGACCCGCCCACTGGAAGTGACATCATAAGCCGGAAGTGATGTCGTGGCAGGAAGTGACATGAAAAAAGCCCTTTTTGAGGCCTCAGATGATTTTAAGCTGACCCAACAGTTGCAACAGTATTCCATAGCACCCCCAGAACATGTTAAGAAGGCCTGGCATCATGTTAAAGTGACCCCACAGTTCCAAAAGTATTCGAGAGCAACTCATTTTTCAGTGGCAAGGCAAGGCAAGGCTCCGCTCGCTGCTTGCCTGCCTGCCTGGCTCTGAGAACGTGCAGACAACTCAAACGTGCAGGAAATGCAAACGTTGCAGGGGGCGGAGTTGATGAGTGGGCGGGTGAATGGGCGGGGCCAGCCGTAATCCTAGGAAACGGTACTCACGTACCCCCGTGTACCCCACTGCTTGTAACCCAAGACCTCTGATTATTAGAAAACTCCAGAGAAGGATATTCTTAGCTTTTTGGCTATGATGAAGTGAGCCTCGCGTCAGAGACTGACCTGAGTGGAGATCAAACAGCAGGTGGGAAGGAGGATTGGGCTGTGTGGGAGTTCCATCCCTCCTACTGCTGTTAGAAGCAGGAGCGGGTTTTGCCCTGCGGCAGGCAGACCAAGAGGGTGGATGAATGGACAGGCCTCAGAAATCGACACGCAACAGGACTGGTGTCTGAGTGAGGGCTGCAGCCATACAGGGAACTATTTTTAAAGGGCAGATCAGAGGGAATAAAGGGGAGATGATGCATCAGCCTCACTAGCTGACTGTATCCACATTAATCCACCCTGATCCCTTTTCTTCTACTCCCTGATATCTTCTCTGATGCTTTGACCCTGGGAAGGAAATTATTCTTGCAGGAAAGAGCTGGACTCTGACACGTCAAAACGACCCGTTGGTGGTTGGCGGAGTTTGCCTGCTCCGCTGATATTCTGACTGGAGCTGGACTTAAGCGTGTGAAAAGGACCATTCCATCCAGGCCCCACATTTCACACTCGTCTGCAGATACTCTCAGTAGAAATTCTGCCCCTTTCCAGCAAAGCCTGGATTGTTCTTGTTCCTACCGGAATTTTCAAAGGCTTACATGGGGCATCAACAAGGGGCAAATGACCAAAAGAGTTCTGAGGGTCACACCTGTGCTAAATAGGAAGCAGAGAGCAGGCACCTTTTAGCATCTGTTCGCCAGGCCGCTGGGGAAGGGTAGGCAGCTGCTGAAACTGACCAGAACATCTGCGGCCCTAGTGCCAGGCACCCCTTCCTTCTCTGGTAAACACATAACAGCAAACTGAAGTGAATACAGCTGGGTGATGCTGGTGTGTGTGTGTGTGTGTGTGTGTGTGTGTGTGTGTGTGAGAGAGAGAGAGAGAGAGAGAGAGAGAGAGAGTTGGGTACTCTGCTACTCTGATGCAAGCTGAATGCATGTGCATCCTGGTGGAAAGTGTGCAGCCAGTGACCACATGCAGGTGGCAGTGTTGGAGCAAAGATTTAGGCACCCTGCTTTTTAAGTCTTTGCAATGTAAGATTGCCCAAACCACACTGGGCTGTGAACCCAAGCTAGTGGGCTCTGATTTCCCATATAGCACCTTGCAATGTGCAAAAAATGTGCGATGAAGGGCTTGGACTTCTTTTGGGGTGTTTGGTTTTTGCACTCTGGACTGTGCATGTGATGGAAGGGAAGCAGGTTGGGTGTCCTGGTCTTTGGGTGTCTTCTGTCAGAGACTCTGGGGCTTGAACCAGGAGTTTCCTGGCCTGGCATAGGACCATGTTGGTGTAGAACTCCAGAACTTTTCCTAGAGCAGAATGAAATGGGAGTGGGCACAATTGTAATGAGAAGTAACAATGAGAAGTAATTTGCGTTTCATTGGACTGTCATTGCGTACAGGGAATTCTGCTCCCCTGAACTGGGGTAATACTTGGTGAGTATAGGGGTCCCCAAGTATAGAAACACTGGCCATTCTTCATCTGTGATCAGTCTTGTCACTCTTCATTTTCTTGTTGAGGTACAGCCCAGTTCTGTGCATGAGCACCACGGACCATGCGTGGTCCATGTGTTAGTCACTTCAAGACTGGACTACTGTAATTTGCTGTATGTGGAGCTACCCTCAAGGACAGTTCGGAAGCTACAGTAAGTGCAAAATGCAGCACCTCGGGTGGTTATAGGCAGTAGCACCAACTCCGTGAGTGCCGGTATGCTGTCGACCCCCACAATAAGTTTCTGGGGGTGCTCAGCACCTCCAATGTTGGGCACTGGGCTGAGTGCTTCCTTTGCAAGGAAGGACCACCGGCTTCCTCTTCCGTCAGCACAGACCTCTCCCAGCAGGCTGCCTTCCATCCATCCATCCGACCGACCACCATCCTCCTCTGCTTGCCCATTTGTCTAGCCAGGAATTCCCAAAGGCTGTGGGTGCCCCAGAGGGGCTGCTGGGGCTAAGCTGCAGGAAGAGACAACCCACAATGATCAGAGGAGCCCTGCTCAGGGTTACAGGCAGCCTCTCCCTTTCAGACGTGACTCAAGAGTCCACGAGGGCCACTGCCAGGCAGCGCCAGAGAACAGTTGCCTCGCCTGGGAGCCAGCTCCCCTCTGGATTGTTCCAGTGTTGATCTTAGACATGGGAAATCTGAATGCCAGCTAACTTATAACCAGCCAGTGGTGATACAGGGGAGGCAAAATGTATGACATAGCCTCCCACCCTCATCCACAGAGCCATTCGTGGCTTGGAGAGCTGGCTCTCTGAGCCTTGAATGACTTTGGAGACTAGGGGGCAGGGCAGCGTTACACAGGCGCTCAGGCTCCTGCAACACTTAGGGTTCAGTCCTAACCTGGCAGAGGCGGATCTACAGGGAGGGCAAAGCTCTAAGTGTTGCAAGGAGCCTTACCCTGTCTTGTAAATCCCTCCTCTCCCTTGCTGCTGTAGCCAGTAAGCAACGCCAAGATGTTGCTGTTCCCTGTGAGGATTGGCTAAAACGGTGCAGGAGAGGAGTGATTTCCACTGCAAGGTAAGGCTTCTTGCAAAACTTAGAGCTTTGCCCTCCCTTAGATCTGCCTCTGTAACCTGGAGTTAGGCCAGCAAAGTTTGGCTGGCACAAGGGACACCGTAAAGTATGTTTGGACGTGCGCCATCCTCTCTGACTCCGAGAGTGGTCCAAACACGCTTCACAGTGGCCCTTGTGCCAGCCAAACTTTGCTGGCCTAATTGTGCTGGCCTAACTCCAGGTGAGGATTGCACCCTGAGTGTTCCCCCCATAGGAATGCCACTGCAACCAGCCTATCAGAGCTTAGGGGGACGAGGCTCCTTGAAAAGGGAGAAAAGAGAGCTACCCAGCTGGGAGACAGTCCCAGACCCAGAGCTGGAGCAGGTGGAAGCTGGAACCACAGAGAGCAAGATGTGAGCTGGGCTTTGCAAGATGCCAGCCCAGCTATGATGCCAGCCATGATGCTGACCAGGTGCAAATGGGGCAAAAATAAGGACAGGGCAAACCCCTTGGTGACTTCCCTGAGTCGTTCTGTGTCGTGAAACTGAGCACTGCCGGATGCTGAAGGCTTAGTGTTGAGTCGGAGTCCTTTGCACACACAAGGAAGTTCCTTCTCCTTTAAAGTGGAGCCTCTGCAAGGGAAGGAACAGAGGGGGTGAGGCTGCCACAGCAAGTGCTCCCTCCTCTGGGGAGAACCCGGCAGTGTTGTCACAACTCATGGATGCCACTACCCTGGGCACCGGGGAAGTGCCTGACGCCTCGGCTCCAGGATGATGCGTGTGATGGTGGCACTTGGGCTGCTGTGGGACAGCACTGAGTATGGAGATAGCAGTTATGAGTATGAGCACTGAGTATGGAGATAGCACTGAGTATAGCAGTTACCCCTGCTAACTGGGCAAGAGGCACTTTTCCAAGTGGTGTTTCTCTTATATTTAGCAGGGGGAGAGTAATTGTCCCTCTTCACCCCAGCACAGTTTTTCTAGTGGCTGTTGCTGGTGATTTGCCTTTTTTTTTTTTTTTAGATTGTGAGCACTTTGGGACAGGGAGCCATTTAATTTTATCATTATCATTATCATTATCATTATCATTATCATTAGTATTAGTATTAGTATTATTTGCCTGTAAACCGCTTTGTGAACTTCATGTTGAAAAGCGGTATATAAGTACCTGTTGATTGATTGATTGATTGATTGATTGATTGATTGATTGATTGATTG
>JAJKFI010000063.1:5082313-5103917 GCA_029204185.1 Lerista edwardsae
TCTCTCTCTCTCTCTCTCTCTCTCTCTCTCTCTCTCTCTCTCTCTCTCTCTCTCCTTCCACCCTCAAATTCCCGTCCTTTCTTGATTCTCTCGCTCCTCCTACGCCATTCGTTCTTTCTCTCCCTAAACCAGGGGATGGGCGGCCCGGCAATCCGAGATCTTTAGGGCAACCCGCAGCCTTTCCGCCTCTGTGCCCCGGAGCGCCGGCTCTCTCCTCTGCAGGCGCTCCCTTGGCGGCCAGTGCCGCCGTTCCCGGGGCTTCCCGTCCCCGCGCCCTCGTCCTGGGCGAGCTCGCCGGGCGGGGGCCGTGTTGGTCAACACGCTCAATGAGGCCTTTCAGCCGCGGCGGACAAAAGCGCCTCTGTGCGTGTCGGCCGCCCGCACATGGGACGGCCAGGCGCTGCTGGAGGCGGCCGCGGCCTGTCAAAGGCTGGCTGGCGAGCCCAAGGAGGGGGGCGGGCTGGGGCGGGGGCTTGCAAGTCTTTTTCCCAGGTGTGTCCTTTGGGGGACCCCCCCCCACTGCGTTCAGACCTCCTTCGACGATTCCCCGCCAGGAGCTCCGCAAACACACTAAGCGGATGGGAGATTCTAAACAGCCCCCGGGGGTACAGCCCCCCCCCCATCACTCTCAAATATTAATCCAGGGATGTGTTGATGAGAAACCGGGACCAAAAAATGCTGCGATTTCTTCAAAACGATCTCCTTCCTGTCGGAAACGCACCTGCCCCAAAGCAGCGAACAGGAACATGAAATCGGATGACGGTGCAAGACCGGAGACAGTCTCGACGGCGACGGCGCGCAGCGTGCCTATGGGAAGGCTGACTTTTTAAAAAGGAACAAAAGGAAGAAGATGGCGAAATATATGGCCGACACGGACTGTGGAGGTTTTAGGTTGTCTCCGCCTCATGAGTCTAGAAAATCTGCAGAATTATCTTGGTGTCCACCTGAAAATTATCCTTTCTTAAAGGACATAATTTTAGTAAAGGGAAGTAACAATGCAGAGTATGACTAAGAAAGAAGGGGGGTGTACTTTATTTTATTTTTAAATAGGTCCCCCCGAAAAGGGTGTTTTCAGGATTCCCTTGCAAATTCCAGCCTCACAACCCTCCCACGGGGGACCAGGGATCTGAAAAGGACGCGGAAGGACGAAGGGGGAGACGAAAGGCCTTTGGGAACCGGTTTTGCCAGGCCAGAAGACCCAGTCCAGGCGACCCCACCCCCCCCCCCCCCCGCGTCCCTTCCGCAAGCCAGTGGGAACCGTCATCCGGCAGGAGGGACTCCTGGGGAAGCCCCACTGGAATGAACGAGCCACCACGGGGTGTGCCACCCGTTCCAGAAGGGCTTGCGCAAGCGATGTAATGGTCCCGCGGCCAGAGCGTTCCTCTCTGAGGCGGGGCGGGGCGGGGAGTCTGCCTTTCCGGCGTCTGAAAGACTTCCCTCCCTTTCCACGCTGCTCACACGCGCCCTTCTTCTGACGTCCACTTGACAAACGGTGTTTTGCCGACACTGGCCAAGGTCGCGCAGAAGACGGTCTCTCTCGCCGCGGGGGCCTGGCAGCCAGCCCCCACACACGCCCGCCCGCCTTTTCATCGCCGCGCTGTTTATCCCCTCTCCTGCGTGCGGGTCCCCCTCTCCGGCTCGCTCCTTCTCTTGCAGTCCACGCGCTGAATGACCAGCCTGGCTTCTCCGGTGTGGCTTTCTGCGCCATTTCTCTTGCGCAGGAGAAGCGCTTTGCAGCACGGGCTTCCAGGCCCAACCAGACTTTCCCTGCTGGGTCCGTCGCCACAGACACGCCTGCAAAGCGGAGACCCACAGCATGCAAGGCTGCCTGGCTGGCACCTCAGCCTCCCCCCAGCACGGTGCCGAGCCCCATGGGCCGCAGTCAGGGCCCCGATCCAGCGAAAGGCCAGCTTTCCTCTGTGGAAAGGAGCGGAGCCGAGCCTGAAAATGTCCCTCCCGGACATCGCCTCTTCCGACAGGCCAACCGGGGTTGCCCCAAGGCGGTTTTTTGAGCCCTGAGCGAACTCTGTGTTTTGAATTTCTGACCAAATTCAACTGCTGTACTAGTGATACATATTCTGGGGGGAGGGGGACAGGCAGAGGAGCGGGTCAGGACTTCTGCTGGAGGGTGGCCAGATGTATAAAACGGAAATGACCACACGGACAGTGCGATTCTTCGTGGGAAAGAAGGCCCACTGGGTCCGATGACACGGATTGAGCCGGATTGAGCTACCTGCAGCAGGCCTGAATGCGGGAAAACACGGAAGCCGGTTTGTCAGCCGAACTCAGCGTGACCAGCACTACCCAATTTTCTGGCCCCCATTCAGTCATGTGGGTGAAGGGGCCGCACTGTCACTTCGAACAGGGCATGATGCGCTACATGATCCTACTGTTGGGGGGGGGCAGTCATAGGCGCCTCCTCAGCGTAAGAGAGTGTTTGTTACCTGCACTGCGGCTGCATTGGTGCTGGAAAGCTGGGTGGGATTGGACCCTAAAATCAACTAAAGTAGTCGATGGCACAAGTATAGAAAGAGATTTAGCGATGCATTCGGAAGACATATGGAAAGATTCAAAACCATTGAGCCCAACGGCCCCGTCTTTCGCCCTTTACATTTTGCGTTAAAACCTCTGCGGGCCTGATTGTCCTTCCCGACCAGGGAGGTGGAAATCCGAGGATCCAGAAATCTGGGCGATATCTCTCAGCTCATGCTTCAATTGGACGTCATCGCCCTTCCTCCTGACAACCTTCTTCCTCTGGCATTTATGATAAATACACTCCTGCAAGCAGGTGATATCCGCACCAGGATCACCTCCCTGGCTACTCCCTCCGCCCTCCTCGATTTCCTGCTGTTGATCGCTTAATAAGGTTCGATGTTTTTAGTGCCAGGTTCGCATCGCCCGTTTTGTTGCTAAAATGTCCTAAACTCTTTGTTTTCCGTTTGCTTGTTGGTTGTTGAATAGGCATTCGAAAACAGATCGTTCGCGCAACCCGACGATAACAAATCCACTGGGTGCAAGTTTACACGTGGTTTACTCGCTCTCCACCACTTGATTTCTCACGCTGGATTGCCGGATTACTGGCAGCCTGAAGTGTGATTAATTTTTGCTCCGTGATCAGTTTTTGTCTTGATATTGTATCTTGAATGAACGAACCACTCACACGTGCAAAGCCATTCTTTGACGTCATCAGGTGAGGAATACGCAGGCGCGCACCATCTGCCACATTTTATAGGATTCGGGGAAGTGGGCTGCGTCAGGGCTAACACGTGCTGGACTCGGTAGTGAGAACCTCGGGCTCAACACAAGCACACCTGGCCCTGGACGACCGGGTCTCTCAAGTCCAGCGCAAACCTATGTGTGTCAAGCGCAAGCTTACTCAGAGGTAAGTCCACCGTGTTCACTAGGGCTATTCCAGAAAAGTGTCCATAGGATTGCAGGCTTCGGGCCAAATCCTATCCAATTTTCCAACCCTGGTGTAGCCATCCCAGTAGGGCACGTGCTGCATTCTGGGGTGGGGAGATAGTAATGAAGCCTTCCTCAAATTAAGGGAACGTTTGTTCGCTTACCGGCAGCATCAGCGTCAGAGAGTTGGAAAGGATTGGACTCTGAGCTGCCTTGCAAGGTAATGCCTCCGACAAATGGCAAAAAATGGACGCAGTGACGAGCTCAACAAACTCTTCCACTCCCAGCAGCCTCCGGTCCAGGAATGTCCCGCGCCCAACTTTTCCTTTCTGGAACTCTTTCAGCAGGTTCCAGAGCGCTTTTCAAAAAGAAACTCCGGGGCTGCTGGAAACAGGCCAGGAAAAAGAAGCGCGCAGCAAAGTGGAGAGTCAGAGACCAACTGCTTTTTAAAAATGCAGGCTTCTCAGTCACACAGGACTCTTTCTCTGGCTCGGGGCCAAGCGCTTCTGTGCCTCTTCTTTTAAAGAGGATCTTCACCTGAACTGGTAATGGCGGAAACACACCTGCAGGAGAATCACCTGCAAAGGTGGACGCGGACACGACCCCCGAAGAACAACGAATGGAATTCATCTCTTTATGAACACCCAATGAGCGAGGAAGGCTCACGTTCCCATGCAGGCAGAAAGAAAGACCGTCAGGTGGAGTCCTGCTGCTCAGCATTTGTAACAGGTGAGGCTCTAAATGCAATATTCATTTGCATTCTGTTGACGGGTTGTGTGCCCAGAATACAGACCCCGAAACGGAGGACCGAAAGAGGACCTCTGGGGCAGGGGAAGGCGCCGTACAGAGAGGGCGATGGCCAGAAACGAAATTCTCACAATTCTATACATGCCCACTCAGCAAAATACGTCCCATTGAACTCAGTGGGGCTTACTTATGAGTGGGCGTGCCTGGAACTGTGCTGCCAGTGTGGCTGCCATTTGCGAGTCTGATCTCATATTCGTGAGATCATTAAAGTACCCCAGAAGGAAGGGAAAATACTAGTGATGCAAAATGAAACCTGGCCGACGATGATATTGTTCTATTTCATTTTGTAAGCCACCTTGAGTCTCCTTACTCAAGACAAAAGGCGGGGTAAAAATATTTAAATAAATAAATAAATAAAAATATCCCTCTTTCCCTCGGATAACATGGAAAGCAGAGACGGAAGCACTTTTTCTCTTTCCCCCTCCCATTTTCTGCCCTAACCTGCCAGAGACGAGGTGGTGCCTTGTTTCTTTGTAAATTAACCGGGATACCACCGATAGGCGGGAGGGGGAGGCTTTCTCGTCCTCACAGCGTCAATAATTTGTGAGTTTTAAAACTACTGCAGAAGCCATTCTTGGCTGTTCCCTCCAACCAGGAGTCTCTTCCTCGCATGCTCACTGCAGATCTTATGGGGGGGGGGTAGTGTACAGCGCGCTAATCTCCCCGCCCCTCCCTCCGCCCCGGCTCTTACTCGCGTGCGCCCATGCACTTGCGGACACGAGAAGCCCGCCCTTCTCTGCCCCACCCGCGACACCGGGGCCGCAAACCGAAGCTCACGCCGCCTGGCGCCCCAAGGAGCAACGGGGCGCGGGGGTGCCAGACGGGGAAGCTGCCGAGGCGGCTCCCGAGCGCTGCGCGGGTCTACTGAAGCCCCCTTTCCTTTGCGACCTCTGCTCGGTGGCACTTTGCCCCTCCCCTCCAGGGCGAATGTGGCGGAGGACGAGGACGCGGGGGTGGTTCTGGCTAGGATGCTGGTTCTTCTTGACCCCCCCCCCCTGCTCCCAGCCTCCACTCCGCCTCGCCTTCTCGGAAAGGAAAACGAGAAGCCAGGCAGCAAAGAAGTCAGAGGCGAAGAGGGTCTTTTGCCAGACCGCGGGGGCAGGGCGGGGGTGGTCTGGGTTCTCGCTAGGAGCGCTGTTCTTTCTCGAGAGTTGACCTTGGGCGTGACCTTGCAGTTCTCGAACAGCCCCTCCGTACTCCGCTAACACGCACACCCCGACTCTAGCCTGCTTACTCAGAAGTAAGCTTCACTGTGTTCACGGGCATCGTCTCGTGCGCTCTTTCCCTTCTCTGCCGATCACGAACAGGTTTTCCCGGTGAAGAGTCTATTCAGGGTGAATCCGGAGCACAAGAAAGCGCGTTTCAACTAGATAAAAACGGGAGATTAGCAGAGAAGTGGCAGGTTGCTCGGAGAACTCTCCTGGCTCTTTCCGGGTGTGTGTGTGGGGGGGGGGGCTGAAAGGACACAACACCTCCCATTCTCTGCCCCTAATGTGCTCCGAGAGGGGTGCTTGCTTGCCCATGCCCGTCCAATACCTGGTACCGTCTGCAGCGTTCCTTGCCAGCCTCTGAAGCGACCCCTCCAACAGCTTGCCTTGAATCCAGTTCTTTGGAACGGTTCCAGTTCTTTGGAACGGCTCATGGACAGGCTTTTCTATCCATGGGAAGAAGTATCGAAGAGACATTCGCAGAGGCAAAATTTTAACCCTAAAAACAGGAATGGTTTGGAAGTAGACTTCTGATTCCGGACTCAGCTAACACGCGGTGTTCTTCACATAAACAAGCGAGAAGATAAAAAATACCATCCGGAAGCTCTTTTTGTTTGATTAAAGGCTCGAACTTCGTTTTTTATTCCTTCAATATCATAGCGGCAGGGTTCAATCCAATTCAGTTTTGCCAAAGAGAGAGTGCCTCTGCCCATATGAAGATTGCACTTTCCTCCTCAACAGGGGGAACTAAGGAAATGAGGTAGGTGGCCAACCTTTCAAACTTGAGGGCTGCCAGACCTGTGAGATGGAAAGCTGCACCGGCTGAAATTCCCTCTTCTACACAATTGTCAGGGTCTAGGAGTCCTAAAGGTGAAAGGTTAGCCACCCCTGTATTAGATTGACAATTAGTGTGGCTGGAGTGCAATCCTGAACATGTTACTCATAAGTAAGTCCCACGGTGTACTGTAAGGGTGTACTGTAAGCGTGCAGCCTAAGGCTGTGATCCGATACACACTTGTTTGGGAATACTTATCACAGAACCACATGGGGCATTCTTCCAAACATGTAGGATTGCGTTGTAAGAGACTAGAACAGACGTTCGCATCGTGTAGAAGTCAGTGTTGGGGTTGGGGGGACCCCGGGGGTCATGAAGCTCCCTGGGGTGCCTGCCTGGGACAGGTGTAAATGGAGTAAACGGTAAGCATGATGGGAAGCCACTTTCGTGGGCTAGCACAGCGGAAGGCTTCGGTCCGATGGGATCCGGACCCCTCTTTTTCTTTCTTCCCCAGGAGGGAAGGCAATCTCGGGAGCCGCGCAAGAGCCCCCCCCCCAGTGTTATTCAGCTGTATGTAGTGGGGATCTTTCAGTGCAAGCCTACATAGGTCGACTCAGAAGTAGGTTCCATTGATTTTTAATGGGAAGTGCTCCCACAGGGAAGGATTGGATTTTAGTCCCAGGTTGGAATGCCGGAGTGGAGAGCAGCCTCCAGATTTTGCAGAGGTACGATAGGGCAGGCAGTGGCTCCCAAACTCTTTAGCATCAGGATCCACCACCACCCCAAAACAAGTTTCACTTTACCAGCCGCTAAACCCTGCGTGGCTACAACGGTGATTGGGCTTCAGTGGTTCCCTCCCCCCCCCCAGCGACAGTAGCAGATGTTCAACCCTGGATGCACAGAGCCTGATCTGCCCAGTTTCGAGACCCACTGTGGGCCACCCACAGTTTGGGAACCGCTGGGATATGGGGGTAGGTAAAAAGGTGTTATTCGTTTTGCCCACCCCAGCCTGAAGATCAGCTTCTCTATCGGCTGGAGAGGGCGAGCCTCCGGATCCCAGCAGGATCACACGCAGACGCAGTTCTGCAAGGATAAGCGACGACAAAAAAGAGAGAATGTAAAAGTCTGACTCTGTTTTATTACACACAACGCAACACAACGAGGCTTTGGAGCAAGCAAAATCACACCGATCCAAAGCCCTAGGACTCAACCGTTCCCACCTGCCACCCGTCTCCATATCGCACAACTCATCCCACGATGTTGGGTTGTATGGACTGTTTCTTGAGTTTGACCAAGCGCAGCGTGCTCAGTAGGACACCTTCTTGCGAAATCTGATTTTGCAAGCGAGTGGGGACGGGGAATATCGGGACTTTGGCGTTATCTTCTGCTTTCCGAAGTCCTAGGATTACAGCGGCGTGTGGCGTCCATTGAAGACTCCAGCAGGAAACCGCTGAATGAGAATTATCAGGCTTGAATCGAGACCGCCGTTTCCTCTCCTACCACGGCGGTGAAATGAACTTAAGCCAGCTTGGGGGCGCAGTCCTAGCCAACTTTCCAGCATGGACACAGCTGTGCCAATGGGGCATGTTCTGCATTCTGCAGTGGAGTGGTACTCACAGAGACCTCCTCATGGTTGTTGGGACAGAAACAAAAGTCAAGAATTTCCAACTGCTGTAACAAAATAAGGAAGCTGACCAAGAGCATACGTGCTTGTAACTAGGTCAAAGGCTACGTCTGAGGGAAGGGAAATGAATCAAAGCATGCGTACTGTAGATAAGAGCATACGTGTTAATAGATAAGAGCTTAAAGTACATGCGTACTGTTCTGTTTCTGTACTGTCCTGCTTCTGTACTTGATGCAATGACATCTACGCTTGTGCAGCTGAACATGGGGCAATGCCCCAGGAAGACTATAAAAGCCTTTCTGTAATTTTGTTCAGGGCCATCCTTGCCTTGTTGGGGGCAAGGGTGGACCTCAGGCTGAGTAAAGTTTTTCTCTAAACCTCACTCTGTGTCTGTACGTATTCTATCCGAATCACATGGTAAAGGAATGTTTGTTCCCTTACCTTAGAGCGGCATTGCCCTTAGCCCGTGCTGGAAAATTGGTTAGGATTGCGCCCTGGGTGTTCCCGCCCATTATCGCATTTAGCCTTTAGAAAATAATTGCCACAGGCCAGGCGGGACTTGGTGCATGTGGTGGCCATTCGGCCTCGATCTTGACCTGTTTTCTTTAGTTTGGATACCACTTCCTCCCAGATGGGACTGGGAGGGCGGCGCAGGCTGAGCTAGACCAGCCCGTAAGCTCTTTTCTGCTGTCCCTGGGAACGACAGCCCAGCCCAGACTTGCCCGTTTTACAACCCTGAACGCTGCCGCCGCCACCCGAGCAACTTTTGGGGAGCGCCCCCTCGCTGACGCTTTATGGGGGGGTGGGCGGACATACCCGGGTGAAATCTGGATTAGTAAGGAGAGGAAGAAGCCGAATTGCGCGAAGGTTGAGAGATGCTGAGTGTACACGTGGCAGTGTGTGGCACTGGAGTTAGCGTGCAACAGAGCCCTCTCTTGAACAGTGCACTCATAGGTATGCTTACGCAGAAATAAGACCCAGTGGACTGTCTCACTGCGTTTGATGGCACTCGCTCCCGTTCTAGTAAGTGTGTTTAGGGCTGCAGCCTTAATCAGAAGTCAATCCTAGGACACTTACTTCCTAGTTAGTATGTATGGGGGCAAAAATCCAGCACATATTATGCCCAAATAAGCGTGCCTAGTAGCTTTCAGCGCAATCCTAGGCAACTCCACTCAGCAATAAGTTCCGTTGTGCTCAATGGAACTTACTCCCAGGAAAGTGTGGATAGGATTGTAACCTTAGTCCTCTGAGGCTGCTCCCATTCGTTCAACGGGATTGTACCCAGAGCTGCTTGAAACTCACGCAAGCAAATGAGAAAAGAGTTCTTGTTAACAATTCAAGATATGTGTGTGGATATCTGGAAGCCTTTCTCAGATGTATACATATAACACGTGAAATATGAAATATTATCGATTGATATATTATCCCAGACTCCTGTCCCTTTTTTTTTTGTAAACAGATACTTCCTATTGGTCTTCAAAACAAAAATGTCTCAATGTCTGTTAGCAATTGTTTGTTCTGTTTGTATGCTTACTGTATTGTTAAATGTATTTCTTTCACAAAAAATGAATAATTTTTTGAAAGTTTACAGCCTGACCCGCTGAGTCCGCTCCTTTCCCTTCCACTCCCGAATTCTTTGGCCCTGGGGCAATTCTCCTCAAGGATCTCGCCTCAGGCCTCTTTCCTTGCACAAAATGCCTCCGTAAGCAGGTGACACCTGAATGCGCTTGGGCTTGGGCCTCTCCCCATAGACACACAACCCTTCCGAGATCGGCCTTTCCTCCTTTCAATTAGCTGCTTCGAAGCCAGACGTAAACCTCCCCTATAACAATTGGAGCTGGCTTGTGCAAAAGGTATGCTGTGGAGATGAAAACGCATCTCAGGGCCAGATCTACAATCCTGTAATCTTATTTGAGCATTGGCACTGAGCGACCCTGCGGTGAGTAGCCCTACCATAGTTCTTGAAAAGTGTCTCTGCTGCTGCTGAGTTGGCGTGGCTGTGATCCTGCAAATGCTTACAAACCGCAGGCTCCAGCTGCTCAAAGCCCTTGGGTTGTGTTTGCGTGATCACAACAATGGGGCACTTTTCCAAGAACTGCCTCGCCAACTTCTGCCTAGGGCAGTTCTGCCTCACCGGTCCTCACTGCCTGTCTCTGCTGGCACCCCAAGGTCAATGGGCAAAATTGTGTGCTTCGGCAGGTATGAACACAGTGGTTTCCTCCGTTAAAACTGATGGAGCTTCAAAGCACAGGATCCTGTTCACTGTTCACATGAAAGTTAGTATGTGGATTTCAGTGGGACTTTCACCCAAGTAAATATGCTTAGTAAATGTTTGTGTTTAGCATTGCAGTCTTATAGCACATCCTATGCATGTCTACTCAGATGGAAACTCCATTGAATTCAATGGGATTAATGCCCATGTGTGTAGGATTATAGCTTTGGTCTTCTTACCTAGGCAGATATCTTGTGCTTTTGTGTTTTGTACAGTGCTGAACACACAAGAATGAGATTTCCAGACGAAATTCTGATGGCATGAAAGGGACATCAAACTTGGGTGGAAGCTGTTCCCAGGAGCCCGTTTCTTTGGGTTATTTTTGCACCATTTAGACCCAACGATATTGAGTGGACATATTCAAGTCCCATTGATATTGGTGGGTATTTGTTCCCAGATTCATTGGAGGGATTCAGTGGGAGGAATGCCCTGATGCGATTGTGCCAAAATAATTTTAAGGTCGAAGATGTGCAGTACTTGGTTTAAAAGCCTGGTATTTGGCATGCTTATAGCTGACCTTTAAGTGCAGAATTGCAGTATGTAAATAATGGAGGGTATTCTGTCAATGACTCTCCGCTGTGGCAGCTGCAGAACCCCCCAGGTCCAGAGGCAGTATCCCTGAGTACCAGTTTCTAGGACAAGATTGTTGCCTCCGTGCTCAGCTTATTGGCTTCCAGGGACATGATATGTGTTCCCTCTGGAAGCAGAATGCTGGGCTTGAAGGAGCTTTGGTCTAAAAAAGTGTTGGGATCAGAATGCACTTAATACTGAGAAAGTTTTGGGAGCATCTGTCGTGCTTGCCCCCAACAGCCCTGTGAAGTCAGCCACTCCGATTCCTACTTTACAGACACAAGTGTGCAAAACATGCTTTATTGATGTATTTTAGTTAGGAGGAGTTACCCTGACTTTAAGCTAAAAGCCTCACAAGGCTTACATGAGACTGATCTTCTAGATTCTTGACATCGCCATTCCTCACTGCCACTGTAATTATTTCTCTCTTAAATTGATAGAAATTGATAGCTTAAATTGATAGAAAATTGAATCATAGAACGATGGCCATGATCCAACAGAAAGATCTCCTGAGCAACCTCCCACTGAAATGAATTTGCATTCCTGGGAACAATGCAGTAAACTTAGCACTGGATCACAACTAAAATATATTGACAGTATGGATAGGGTTACCAGATACAAACTGGGACAGAATGCCTATACCTTTAATCATTGTATAGCAGCGGGAATTTAGGCAGGTGCAACTCATTATGGAAGGGTTTCAAAAGCTGCACCTGACAAAATTCCCTCTTCTATACAAACCTTAAAGGGATAGGCACTCTGTCCCAGTTTGTATCTTGATAACCCTAAGTATGGCAAAATAAAGTTTGGGTAGCAGAAAATCGCATTGTTAGGTTCCCAATCCTATCCACCTTTCTAGCACCCATAAAGGTGTAGTGCAGCACTGAGGTAAGGAAGCAAACATTCCCTTACTTTGAGGAGACCACTGTGGACCCCTCCCCCCACTTCAGGATGCAGCGAATGACCTGGCACAGCTGCATCAGTGCTGGAAAATTGGGCAGGATTGGGCCCTCTCCCAGAGGTTGGCATTTGGGCTGCCTTTTGAAATCCTTCTGCAGCAGTAGCCTGAAACACGTGTATTTGGAAGGAGAAGGAGAAGCCGGTCTACTCATGAAAGGTACGTGGACTGGAATTTTTTAAATTATTGGGTAGTTGTTCTGTTTTTAATGTTTCAATTTTTTAGCTCCCGTGATTGGGAGCTGCAAGAACGACTGTCCAATAAAATAACACCCAACATTTTTATGATGCCCCTCAATGTTTTTCTCTGTGCTCTCTATCAATCCACCCATAATTTGCCTTCCCCCCCCTTTAGAACGCGGAGTCTTCATACAGTCAGGTTGTTCCTGTGACTCTGGAGTGATAACGCTCCGGTTTGTATGAATTTACAGCATGAATGTCTCCAGTCGGCCTCCAAATCAATGCGCCGGGTCCTGATTCAGCGTGGCGATCGTGTCTTTGCCGCGGAAGGGTCTCCCAAGACGCCCGCCGTTGCCACCTGCTCAGATTTCAGTCTGGGGAGGACCAAGCGAGAAGGGGAGGACGGATGCTAAGACTTTTTGTCCATTTCAGCCATTGTATTGTTGCATCCGAGCTGGCCTTGGCACCGGGCCTAATTCAGCCGGAAGGTCTTCGGCACAAGCCCCATTGAAAGTATGTGGGTGTGTGTGGGTGGGCGTAGCGTCCTCCTCACGGAGCTCACAGTAATTTCCAGGAGGGAGAATGTGCCGCTGAAATGAAATACGCGAACCATCGGGAGGTTCTGGGCCGGAAATGTCTCGGGCCGCTCCAGACCCTGCAAATGTCAAAGGAGGAGGAACGAGACCTTCAATGCAGACTCACTTCCTGCCGACCTCCAGGCCCCGACCAGCAACTTCGCCTTGCACCGGCATCTCGCTCCGGCGGATCGCTGCCACAGGGGCGCTTTCTGCTAGTCTCTTTCCTGGCTGCAGCATTCCCTGTTCCGCGGCCGCTCGGCCTTCCAGCGGCAGCCGGACTCCGCGAGCCGAGCCGGCGCATCCCCACAAGCGCGGGTGTCAAGGCCCGTGACTGCCCTGCTCTCTCCCGGCGTGGATGCTTTTTCCGCCTGTCGGAGGCCTCGGATCAGCATGCCTTCGTTGGTCCCCCCTTTGCAGGAAGCAAACGAGCAGGGGCAGCCTGCGGTAGAGGCGGAGGGCCGGGAACAACGACGCGGAACCTCCTCCGAGCAAAGGGGACCTGGGGCAGCCCGTCCACCGCCCTCGCCCTTGAGGCTCATCCTTTGTCCGAGGAAAACGTCCACGGCGAGATCTCGGGCGAACCTGGAAGGCTGCACGTTGCGCGCACTGCCCACCGCGGCCTCCAGCCATCTCGCTCGGCCCGAGAGCCGTGCCCGGCCCAGCGCTCGGCGAGAGTCCCTTGAGCTGCAGAGGCAACCCGGGCCTGGCGCCCGGCAAGCGACCTGCCGCTTTCCCGAGATGAATGGCCACCTCCATACCTGCCCCCTGCGAAACGTTGCTCGGTTGTCGCCAGCCGCGCCGGCCAGCAACGCCGCCTCCCTCCGAGGCGCCTCCGTTTACCTTCTGAGGCCCGAGACGTTGCGAATACGGGCCCACGCCACGTACTGCAACACTGAACTAGAATCATGCCGGCATCTACGTGCGCGAGAGTGTGTAATAAGCTGCCTGCTCGCTACTGGTGCTATTTACACTGTGGCACGTCCGTAGTGGGGTTTTTTTTAATTGCGTTTTTATTGCGCATTGCATTATCTACAAGCCCCCTTAAGAACCTCTTGCTGGCCTGTGAAAAAAGGAAAGCGGTGTCAACACATACGTGGATACCGGAAACATTGGCAATGTTACATTGGGAAACAATGGGAGCTAAAGTGGACCCCTTTTGCGGCTGGCCCCGCCAGAAACGCCTCGAAGGCTCTCGGGGTGAGGCTTATCTGCTTCCGGGCTTCAGCGATCCTGCCCCACCTAAGGAGGCCTGTCCGGGTGGGGATGTCCTCGTTTGTTCCAACTCGGATGCGTCTCCTTTACACGTTTCAGCAGCATCCAGCCCAGTTGGTATCCGAAGGAATGGCACACCCACCAAACAGGCCCACCGCCCGCCCCGAAACATTTTGGGGCCGCAGGAAGCTGCCCTGCGCGTGTCCGATGGAAGCGCGGCCCTTGGCTACCACTTTGCGGGCTGGAAGTCTGCTTTGGAGCGTCAGATTTCAGGAGGACGCCTTTATGGCTGCCACCCTATAGACACACGTGTTGGAATAAGTCCCATACTGAGACAGGGCTTACTACTGAGTAGACTCAGATAAGATTGCATTGCCGGTGTTCTTAGGATAGGAGTCGCGATTGGTTTACATCCACCTTCGTGGTTTACCTGGGTTGTGGATCATGTGTGACAGGAGTGGGGGAATCTGAACTGGCCCGGGGACCTAAATACGCAAAAAGTGGAAGACAAAGTCAAACATCTTTATTAAAAAAAAAAAAAAAAAAAGGCGCGTGTCACATTATTTTAACACCCTCGCGCAAGACAGTGTTACAACTCCAGGGAAGAAGCCGCAACAAGTCCCGCAGTTCTTCCCGCCCGATTTGCTCCGCCTTTTTGGCCCCTGCAAAAGGTTGAGTTGTGCGGGATGCGAGCCCAGAACCACCTGAATTGGACCAGGCACTCGTGTCCAGGCTTGCCACGTGGAGTTTAACGAGCCCTGGATTGGGGCCCATGGCTCTCTCTTCAGGACAGAGGATCAGACTGAAATTTCGCCCCTTTCTTTCCATCGCAGGAGAAAGCGCGGAAAGCCCAGATCAATGCACGGTGTCAGAGCAAATGACCAGCCTTTCATCAAAGGGGGCGGGGCGAAGTTCCCACCTGAGGCTGAATAATTCTTGGTAAATCTAGAACGCTGCGACACTGACACATCGGGCTCTTCTCAGGAGGGGCCCCCTCAGCTGGCAAAGCTCTTTTTTTACTGAAACTGTCAAGGAGCCAGCACAGACTAGTGCTCCTGGCTGGAGTGGCGAGTGACCTTCTGAACGTTCGGTTCGAAACGGTGGGGCCAGCCGCTGCTGGAGCAACACCACACCGAGGCTGTTTGGCAGGCAGGGCCCATGCATTTCTGGCACGAGGAAATCATGTTCAGCAGATGCCATGACATGAAATGGACAATAATAATCGCGGGGGGGGGGAATGCAGACAGTGAATATTTTCTTTTATTGACAGTTGTGTGATTGTTTATATGTTTTATATATGTATATGTGTATTAAATATAAAACTTAGTAAGTTTGTATATTTATATTTAAGTTTGTAAATTCGCATATGTAATCATACAAATAAACCATTGGGAAATATGTTTCAAAGAAATAAGTTTTCTTCTTGATAAAGAAGTTCAAACATTTTGGGGGAGCCTCTGGGACGCTCCCCTGCAGCCTGACACTCCCTTCCGAAGCCACTGAGGAGCTGCATTTTCTCCAAAAGGTACATAAAACCTTTGCAGGAGCAAACCAGCTGAGACGTATTTACATTTTATTTATTCTGACTGTATATTCCACCAAGTAGTCAGGAATGGCTGTAGTAGTAATTAGAGGTGTGTGGCTAGAAAACAGACACACCTAAGCTTGGGCCCACAATTACACATATACACTACTTTATCAGAACATACATAGCACGCAGGCCAGCTAAAGTTCAGCAATTTTAAGACCCATCCATTTCAATGGGCAAGCGAAAGATGGGCTGAAATCTTCCTCATTGAAATTGGTGGGATTTCAGAAGACTTTATTTTGGTTGTTTCAGGCTCATGAACCAGCAAAAGGGTTTGTTGAAAGTCAGTTTGATTCCTCGAGGCTCAGAAGTGCTTTTATCAAGATGATGAAGAAGCAAAACATTGTGGGAGGAAGGAAAGAAGAATGTGGGATTTAAGGTGCTCTCGTGCACACAGTTTAGGAAGCAAATATTTTGGGGTAACTTAATTCCTCCAGGGACCATCTCAGTTATAAGCCCTGTAAACTCCACTGGAATCATAGTTCATTCCGGATTTAGGTCGCTTTTCCTGAAATTACTGCAGCGGGCCAAAACGGTCACAAATCCAATGCTGACTTTCAGCAAAAAGAAAGAGAAGCACAGCGGCATTCAGTTGCCTCTGGGTGTTTGAATTCCGAGCCCAGAATTCTTGGCTTTTCACCTGTAAAGAAGCGATTCCTGTCTGGACGTTTTCCGTGACTGATGAAGTCTGATCCCTGACTAAACAATATCTAAATTTTCCTTCGTTACATTTTTTTTTTCTAAATTCTGCCCCCTCTGGGTCCACGTTTTGACCCTAAACGTCAGCAAGCTTTTACTGGGGTGGGGAAAAACAAATTCAAGGAAGAGAGGGGAACATCAGCATTACGTGAGCACTTTTATTTTTATTTTTTAAGGAGCTTATTTTTAGAGATAGAAATCAACCCAAAATCCAGACCAAAATTCTTCGCTCCACCCTATTCTGTTACTACGCGTCCCGCTTTGCCCGCAGGGTGAACAAGAATCCTACTTCTTTGTCAAGAAAATGGAGAAGGGTTCCATCTTTCCTGCCCGCTTCAGCGTTTCTTTCGAAGAGTCCAGCTTTCAAACTCTGTTTTTCTGTCTAGTCTGTCTGCCTGTCTCTCAACCCTGGAAAGGCGGAGCAGAGAGAAACAAGAATGGAAGCGTGTGAGTGCGCGCTAGACATAAACCAGAAGGCTATTAATAGTCCAGCCCAGCGAGAAGTTCTCCTGCTCCTGCGGTGAAATGAGCTGCATTCTCATCTACTTTTCGTCCATTTCAACGGGGCGTTCGCAAGAGAACTGCCCTCTGATCGGATCCTCCCTTGGCCCAATTTCAGGCGCTCCTGTTGTGTTCCAGTTCTCCATAAGGTTAGGCAACATCGCGGACTATGAAAGCTGGTTCGTTTCCGACACGTGCTTGACTCACTCAAACCCTCTGGGACTGAAAATATCCTTAAGATTTAGAGGCCTATCTTGGATGGACGTCCCATTGAAGGAAGTGGGCTTTACTTCCATGTAGACAAGTACAGGCTCGGGCTACAACTCTGTATCATGCCCTCCGCGGAATAGTGGAAATGCACAAACTCCATCACTACCCGCACATTTCATAGCGTGAATTTGTGGAGGCGTCTTCAGGGCCGTTGGAGGGCCCGCGCGCACAGCCACGAAGTGTCATTAATCCTCTGCATTTCACACCCTCAATTCGATTCAAGGGCCGGAGAGGAATTTGCTGCTATGGACTTCCCCGAGAATCGTCTGCGGCCTTCGCTTTTGCAAAAGGGCTGCGGGCTTCTCAGAGCCAGGTTCTGAGGGCGTCTTGTCCAGGAATGGCACTCGTGCAAAACGACTTGGCGTCTAGAAAGCAAAGCCATCCTCTTCCTGGACTTGTCCTTGGCCGGCAAGACCCAGTCATGAAATAGAGGTCCCAATACATTGAAAATAGGTTCAGTGAAAAGCAATAGGGCTGCAGTTAGTCGTCGGCAGTTTGTTCCATCGGTTGCGATGGGGCTGAGTCCCCGGTAATTTTAGTTGGTTGGGGATTATGGTATTTCTTATGGATATTGGAACTAATGTCAAATATTGTGTTTTAACTTCGGGTTGTTCCCACTGCCTTTGGTTAAAACAAGATCGGGATCCTGGAATCTGCGAGTCTGCATATTTTCTTTCTTTCTTTCTTGTTTTCCCCGATTCCTATGCTCTCGTCCCCTAAACAAATCACAGAAGTAAATAGAGAGGAAAACACCAATTTCAGCCCTTTGTCAGTCGGGTGAATGTCTCTGTTCAGCTACACTGACGGGAGAATAACAGCTATTACAAAACACTCGAACGATCCATTTAGGGACCCATTCTGTGCGCTAGACCGGCAGGGCGAAGAGGAAACTCCCCCAGAGATGCTGGGGTGGCTGGGAAGGAAATGCTCCCCACCCACACTAGCCCGCATTGCCCACATTGTTCCCCCGCTTTTCCTGCTTCGAAATATAAAAAGCACGGCCCACTGTCGTGCCCCCCCCCTCGCGCTCTCCAACGAGCAGCTTCAGGATCACGCCAAACCTTCCATTTTCATTTCAACGCCGCAGCTAATCATAATAATCGCGGGTCCCCTAATGCAGCGAGAACAGAAGGCACCTTCCGAAGTGGGCGAGACGTTTTCACGCGCCTGTTCCAGCAGCAAAACAACCCCCCCCCCGCGAATCCCCCGTCACCTCCCCATCGCCGTCTCTCTGCCCGACCCTCCAGCGGGGCCTTGCGCGCGCGCTCTCGGGCTCGCCTTGCATTTTGCCCAGGCAGAGCCCGCAGCCACCGGCCGCCCCGGGCTTTCCGAGCAGTGGCCAGCGCGGGCCTGAAACCGATGGGCAGCGCACGGGATGAGAACAGCGGCTCGAGGGGGTGACCATCTTCAGCGCGGAGAACAAAGCACAACTTCCCCTTTTTTCTCAATTGGGTGGGGGGGAGAATCCTCTTGTCGTTGGTGTTTTTATTATTGCCTGCTCCTGGCCGAAGCGTCCTATACGAATTTAAGACCATCGGAGTTTTCTTTGGAATGGGGGGGGGGAGGCGGGAATGCGCGCGGAGCAGACGGTGCCGCTTTGTTTGCCAATGAATGGCGAGAGACTCACGGGCAGGAAATTGCGTGTGTGGCCGCCAGTCAGTTTAAAACTGCTCCTTTACTCCCATCGACCTCTCTTTATCTACATCTCTCTTTAGCTTCCTGGGCCCCACGTCCCCCACTGCAGCCTCCAGAGGGACTTAAAACAAATACATTAATAATGTGTAGGGATCCCCCCCCCAAAACGGAATTAGAGATAGAAAAAGCAGCGGTGGGAGCAGGAGAGGCAGAGAGAAATTATGGACTCTGGGAGCTCGCCGTCCCTCCTCCCCGCCTCCGCCTCCTCCTCCTCTGCACGGGCTCCCTCCCACTCCCCATTCGCCCCCACCCTCGCCTACCCCACCCTCTACATTCAGTCCACCCACATTGCCGAAGACTCATCGATCTTCCATCCGCAGAAAGTCCAACCTGGAAGGATGTGAAGCGGGAGGGGGCAGCGAGCGCGCGCGCGCGGGAGGGAGGGAAGGAGCGAGGGAGCGAGGGAGGGCTTGGCCAGCGCTGCGCTCGGATCTCGCGTCTGGTCCTTTCTGCCTTTGCTCATCAGAGAGAGACGGAGGCAGGGAAAGAGCGAGAGCGAGAGAGCGAAGAAGAGGCGCAGCAGAGGGAGAGAAGTGGGGTGGGGGGGAAGAGAGGCTCCGGCAGGCAGGCAGGCAGGCAGGCAGGCAGGCAGGCGTGAAGTTTTGCCCGGGCTGCCGGCGGGGACTTAGATGGGGGAGCCCGGACCCTGGCGGGGAAGGTCTTTAACTCTTTGGCTGCTCGACCGCCTACCTTTGGCTCGACCCCCCTCCTAATGAAGGGCAGAGCGTAGCACCCACCCCACCCCCACCCCCGCGCTTAGCGCCCTCCGTTTTAAAACCTTGGAAGACGCGGAAGAGTTTCTGGGAGGGGAAACTGGAGGGGGGGGAGGTTTGCCCCCCCACCATGGTGCTCGCCTGGATCATCTTTCTGGGCTTCCCGCAGCCGTTTCGCACTTGCTGACCCCCCATTTTGGGGGCCCCCGAAAGGGAGGTAGAGAGAGCAGGGTGGTAAGGTGGAGGGGGGAGCCTGTGGATGTTCCATCCGTCTGGGGCGCCCCCAGGCATGAGCGATGGGGGGAGCGAGGCTGGCAGGCGCGCCCTCCTCTTGGGGGATCCCAGCGGCCCCCCAGAGCGAACCCGGGAGAAGGAGACCCGGGCGGCGCTGGAGAGCGCAAAGTTGCGCGGAGGGACAGCCGCCGGACTCAAGGACCTGGCGCCAGGCACGTCGGCCTCCAGCCCGGGTTCCTCCAAGGAGTGCGCCCCGGAGACGGACACGCAGTCGGCAGGAGGAGAGGCGGATTACTGCCGCCGGATTCTGGTGCGAGGTAAGAGCAGGGAGACCCCCGCCCCGCCCCACCCCACCCCACCCCACCCCACCCCTGCTGCCCCACGGCCGCGCTGCCTCTCCCGCTTCCGCCTCACCCCGAACTCCCCCACCCTGGAAGACCGTGCCCGTCTCCGCCTGCCCCGCGCCGGGCTTCTCCGCCTTCTCCCCGGATCCTCGGTCCGCTTTTGCCGGGCCTCGAGGCTGCGCCGCGTTCGGGCTGGTGCCTCCTCGCCATGCCCCGCAGCTGCGCCTCCGAACTCCCCGCCGCCCTCCGGTTCTGGACGCTCTCCGCGGACGCGGACACCCCAACTCCAGCCCCGCCGTCCTCCTTCCGCGGACCAGGCGGCAGCTCTGCTCCCCGCTCCGCTCTTCCACCGCCCCGGAAGCGAGGAGCCTCTCAGCCGGCTGGTCCCGCTGACTCTCCTTCCGCCGCAGAGCCCAGGGAGTGGGTGCCCCGAGGACGTCCCGGCCCGGCTCGCCCCTCCCGCCGCCAGTCCCTTCCCTCGCCGGAAGAGCCGCCCGTCCTCCCTCCGGGTTCTCCGACCCCCGTCGCAGCCTTCTCGGGCCGCCACCCTCTCCCCCTCCAGCAGGGCTGGCCGAAGACGCGGCTCCAGCCAGGAAGTTCTTCCGCTCAGCCTGATGCGTTAGGGTTAGGAAGGTGGGGGTTTTTTTGGGGGGGGAGGGAGGGGGAGTATAATACTTCTTTGGCAGAGGATTTTTCCGGCGGGGGGAGGGAAGGAATTATGCAAGCAGCTTTGATACAGCAGCAGTGGGGGCAGGCGGACGCCGCTGCGTTTCCAACCCAAGAAGATGGTGATGGAAAGGATCAGACCCCTTGCCTCCCACTGCCCGGCACTGCAGTTCGTCTCCGATGGGAAACGTGTGTGCGTGTCTGTGTGTGTGTGTGTGTGTGTGTGTGTGTGTGTGAGAGAGAGAGAGAGAGAGAGAGAGAGAATAATTCCAGGTGGCTGCCCTGGCTTGCAAACAGTCGTCGCAGGAAAACAGCGTCACTACAGCATCAGCAAGTCAAAAGCTATTTCTCCCCCCCCCCCCAGCTCCTTCTCGTAGCACTTAAAGAAGGAAAAAGCGTCCCCCTGGATTTCCTCTCGCCCCTGTCCATCCCTGGCTCGGCCCAGCTCGACCAGTGGAGTCCCGGCTCGAAGCCTTTGCCCAAGTGCGGGCGGTGGGATCGCGCAGCGTGTGTCTGGCTTGTGTTGCGCGCGAGGGGCGATTGCGGCTGTAAACAAGTCAGGCGTCAGTGTTGGGGGGGAGGTGCATTTACCACAAGCAAACAAACAAACAAACAAACAAACAAACAAACTCAAGTGAGTGTCGCCATGAATTTGAATAAGGCCGCCGCCCCCCCAGCAGTTTACACTTGTAGGGGGTGATTGGTTTTCGTTATGCCTGTGAGGCTGTGCTCCGATCTGCAGTACCGGACAATAAGGCCCATTGAGTAACGATGTACACAGTAGTACAGTCTTGTGTTGTAAGCCGAATCTTGGGAAGGAAGGCACGCGTGGCTTGAATGCGTGAGACAAAAAGGCAGCGCTTTTCGGCCTCTCCCCCAAGGAGACCCACTTCCCAAGGACCGGCCGGGGAGGAGAGCGGAGCAGCTCCTCGCTCTGCGCGAGTCTCGCTTCGGAGAGGGTTCCGCTGAAGCCCCGCCGAGGAGTGCGAAGATCGAAAGCGTTGACCCATCCATGTCACTCTCCGATTACCTTTCCGTTTCCCGGGTTTATTCCTGTGCGCTTTCCTTTCGCACACATACAAGCCCCGCACCTTCCTTTTCTATGATTGGATGTAGAAATGTCGGTGTATTTAGAAATGGCCGTAAATTGCCACATTTCAGCTCCGTTTTGTGATCTCTGCGCCATCCAGGCGTTTAGCCGGTCTTCAGAATCGATTTGTTTGCCTTTGTAATTTTTTTTTTTTTGGCTTTCATTTCGGTGTGATAGATAGATAGATAGATAGATAGATAGATAGATAGATAGATAGAT
>JAJKFI010000063.1:5110766-5120969 GCA_029204185.1 Lerista edwardsae
TATTATTATTATTATTATTATTATTATTATTATTATTATTATTATTATTATTATTATTATTATTAGTCATGTTACAGTCCACCAGATATTTGGATTGGGATTTTTGGGTGCTCATTAGCTCAAATTCTACCCAGGAGTTTAAGACCTGGTGATATTTCTTAAGGGTCTTCTTGAGAATTCCACCCAGTGACAATGGCGGGGAGGGGGGGTTGGTTGGTTTCTCCCCCCCCCCAGGCTCTGTATTTCAAGTTCCAGGTCATTATATTTTGTTATCTTTTCCAATCGTTTCTCTGATTATCGATTCAATGACCTCCTGGAATGGCCACATTAATAAGCATTGCTTGTTTCTTCTCAACCACAGTTCTGTCAGGTGTGTTGTGCTCCCATTTTTTTATGTCTAGATTTTGACATTCTGCAACGTTGACCTGCTCATTTTCTACCACCTTTTCAGGCACGTCTTCTTCCATTTCTTGACTGATTCCATATTTTATTCCATATGTCTTGTAGAAATTTCAGTGGAGCATCGTAGTTACTTTATTATGGCATTTTTGGTAATCGCTCCGTGCAATTTTGCTGCACCCGCTGACAATATAGTCAATTGTTTCGTCTTTTTCTTTACAAACCCCACATTTGGCTTAATTCAGTATCTTTTCCACTTTCCCTGCATAACATGTGTTTGTAATGCCTGGTTGTATGCAATAAAATCAGCTCCTCTGTTTCTTTCTTCCGGCCGAGACGCGGATTTCGTTTTCTCACGTTTTGGGTTTAAACTGGAGACGAAATGGAGAAAACAAAAACAGGCGAGTTGCGGGATCGCAAGAGACCGACACATTTAAGGCAGGCAGGCCGCCGCCCCGTTATCTCCTGGAAAGGCGGAATGTAAATCTTTAAAATAAGCAAATAGAAAAGGAAATTCCCCGGCACCTACTGACTGAGGCAAATTACGTATCCCACTCTCCTGAAATCTTTCTATTTAAACCCAAGCTTCAGAGAGGCTGATTTATTCAAACTCCACCGTGGAAGCCTGAGCACACCAGATTATCCGCTTCTCCCCCCCCCCAAAAAAAAAAAAACCCTCACGGAACAAAAGCCCCGGCGTCATCCAACTGTGACTATCCAAAGGCTTCTTCGAAACAGAAGAAACGTGGCTCTGGGATTCGTGTCGCAATGGCGCGGGCATGCAGACGTACCGTGGAGGCACGCGAGTTTGTGAACTCGGATTTCAAGGCTCAGCTTCTCCGTTCTCACGTAACACACTGCCGGCGCAAACATTCCCATCCGCGACGATCCCATTGCTTACCGCTAAAAATCATGTCACTCTTCCTGGCCATACTCTTGCCGCGTTTTCACGCAACTGGACTCTTCTTCTGGCTTCTAAAAGGGAGCTCTGGGAGCCTGCCGGAAGTCGGCGGTCGGGAGGGTTCCCGGTTTCACTTTCGGCTTTCGTGGTGTCTACCCCGGGCCGACCCCGCTCCGCTGCCGCCCTCTCTTTCCGGAGGCGCGTGCATTCCTGCCGGGCGCGGCTGACGTCTTGGTGCGCGCTTGGATTCCCAGCCACCTCAAGAAGCAAGCGAGAGGAAAGGGGCCAGGCTAGCCGGTGTGGATGCCCCCTCCAAGGGAGACTTCGCCAACTGCGATCCAACAAAAGGAAATGTTTACTCCAAACAGAAGGGGGGAGGGGAGGGGGGAGGGGAGGGGGAGAAAGAAAGACGCGCGCGCACCTACAAACCGAACAAGGTACCCCGGGTTTGGAGGAGGAAAAAAAGTCTGCTGTTGTGTCTGGGTGTGAGTAGCGCATTCAGACGGGCGCCTGTTTTTGTCCTCCCAGATCTGCTGAGGCACACCTTGGCTTGTACACGCCGCGCTGAGAGAGAAGAGGGCGCCCGTGACTCTGCTTGAAAGAAAGTGCAGTTGAGTTTCCTTGGGGGGACGATCTCGTGCGCAAGCCCACTAAAAGGCACGAGAGCTGCAGGAGGGAGGCCTCCCAGGTGGACTGCGGATGGAGCAACTCGCCTCCGGTGCGGGTAAAGCTACTCCGTGGTAACAGTGTCGTTGCACACAATCAGCTCTCCTAGAAGGGCGGAGGCCATCGCTAGAGAAAGACGGGGGCTGACCGCCCCACAGATCCGAGGAACCGCCATCCAGCGGGACTTTCTCCGCCGTAAGCCCTACAGAAAGGAAACGCTGTAGATAAGAGCAGAGGTGTTAGGAAGGATCCGGGTGCGGGGCTAAGATCCCTTCCCCCCCCCCTCCGGAAATAATGGGACGCCGGATATATTTGCGGAATCTCCCAGTTAAATCCCTGAAGGTGAACCTTGGGCTTAAACCCGGAGTCTTTCCTCTGGAGGTGGACTTCTCCGTGCTTCCCTCCATCACAACGAATAAATACGTCTGGAAACGTGCCTGGGGAGGCGATAACTGCAACTCTGGGCGTGCCCCCAATTTCAATCAATCAGTCACTAGTATTTATATACCGCTTTTCAACACAAAGTTCACAAAGCGGTTTACAGGCAAATAATAACATTCAAGTTAAATGGCTCCCTGTCCCAAAAGGGCTCACAATCTAAAAGAATGGAGAACACCACCAGCAACAGCCACGAGAAAGACACTGTGCTGGGGTGAAGAGGGACAATTGCTCTTCCCCTGCTAAATATAAGAGGAGCACCCCCTGGAAAAGTGCCTCTTGCCCAGTTCGCAGGGGTATTTCTGCTAAATTTCTGGGATTTCTGTCCAAACAGACTCACGGGAAGAGGTGAATGGGCGTCTGTCCGCCAGACCTTCTGCTGCCCTTCCTTCCTTCCTTCCTTCCTTCCTTTTAATAAATCATTATGGGTTTTTTTTTGGGGGGGGGTCCACAAAATGTTCCCCAGAGGTCCTTTCCACATCCTTGCTACGAGTCTCACAGCTCACAAAATAGCTGTGAGCATTTTGCAGGGGTGAAGCGGGAGACCCGAGGGGGCAACACATTTTGCAGTTTTGCTTTAAGACATTGAACTCTCCCAACGGTGGTGAAGAAAGACGGTGGACATCACTGTATGTATACCATATACAGCATGCAGAGGTGCTCTCCATGTCCCCACATATGCAACTCTGAATGAGGTGAGAGGTGAAGCCCAGAAACGGGGTTCTGAGATGCCAGCCAGTACCCCTGCCTTGAAGAGCTGTCCAAGAGCAGTTCTAGGCCTCTCGGGAACACCGGTGGAGTCCTATCCAACTCGACGGGCCTTTGGCCTGATCCAGTGGGGCTCTTCTTCACTTTCCAGTGCTGATGTAGCTGTGCAAACTGGGTGTGCACTGTGGAGGTGCCCGCAGGGAGACCTGCTCAAGGCAGGGGAACTATTGTTCTCTTATCTCGAGGATGCATTGCAGCTACACTGGCACTGGAAAGTTGGATAGGATTGGGCCCTAAGGCAGCTTAAGAAGGGCTCCTTAGGAGTAAGGTCTTTTGAGCTATTGCATTCTACCTCCTGCCCTTTATATTTCCCACAGGCTACACTTTTTGATTGAGTATGCTACATACTCACCAGAATCACATTGTACTTTTCCATAGCATTCCATATAGAAAGTGTTTCACGGAGGGTGAAGAGTCCAGGCAAGCCTTTTGGTGAAAAAGATCAAGGTTGATTCCCTCTTTGCTTGAACATCCAAGTGTCTATTGACATGCACTCCTGATGGAACTAGTACAGTAATGGAAATATACTTGCATGTAAATTTAACGTCCAATATATCATTTTATCTTTATTTCATTGATTGATGAAATAATTGATTTCACCTGTGAGCTCGATGCCGTCTCAGCTGCGGTTAATCCTGCGTACTTGTTGGAAGGAGGTTCCATCACAGCAGCTGGGACTTGGCTCTGAGTAAATGGATTTAGGAGGGGAGGTCGGGGAAACAACTGTGCTGCACAAGCCGCACTGGGATAAGAACATGACAGCGCTCTCAAGCACCTTCACTGATTCCAACAGGGTTGATCATGTTTGAGCTGAGGTGCATAGGATTGTGCTGAGTGAGATGCTGTTGCATCTCCAGCGTTCAAAGTTGGGAAACACCAAAGTTTAACAAGAAATACAGAGCTCCTTTACCTGTTGTTGTTGTTGTTGTTGTTGTTGTTGTTGTTGTTGTTGTTCAGTCTCCAAGCCATGTCCGACTCTTCGCGACCCCCTGGACCACAGCACACCAGGCCTCCCTGTCCCCCACTAGCCTCTGGAGTTTGCCCAAATTCATGTGCATTGCTTTGGTGACACTATCTAACCATCTCATCCTCTGCTGCCCCCTTCTCCTCTTTCCCAGCATGAGGGTCTTTTCTAAAGAGTCTTCTCTTCTCATGAGGTAGTCAAAGTATTTGAGCTTCAGCTTCAGTATTTGTCCTTCCAGGGAGCAATCAGGCTTGACTTCCTGCAGGATTGCTCAACTGGACCTCCTTGCAGTCCAGGGGACTCTCAAGAGTTTTCCCCAACACCATAATTCAAAAGCATCTGTCATGAACGAGGGGGGGTTATAACCTCTGACCCCCCCACTCGGTTTTAACCCACAGCTGAGTGAGGAACCGCCTTGGTAGTTCCAATCCGCTGCCACCAGCCCAGGTCCCAGGTTGCCGGAGGAGTTTCCTGGGCTAAACTCCTCTCCTGGCAGAGGGTGTTACCTCAGGGCTCTCTCCACTCACCCTTGCCGAGCGAGGAGGCTAATCAATCACTGTGAGCCGGAACAAGGCAAGAGGGGTTTTCATTCAAAGATTGTTGAGGGTAAAAAGAGGTTAAAAATATAAAACAGTTTCACAGCCACTCAGGCAATAGGCTGGCAGGTGGAGCAAGGCCTGGCGAGGCCTGCACAGGCGTGGGCTAGCCCAGATTGCTCTGACGGAAAACGTATCACACACACGGCCTGGGAAGACACAGACTCAACAGAACCAGAACCCTGACGTGTTCTGACCACCACAGGGATCCAGTCTCTGCCTCTGCACTGCTGGGTGTCTCCCAGCAGCCACCCACTCTGCCTCCCCACAGAGCGGCTCTCCCCGCGACCCTCCAGTATCAAAGCCCACCGGGGGGGGGGGAGAGAGAGGGAGAGACTCTGCCAGTCCCCTGATCTCCAGCTGGAGACTCCTCCGATGGGCCGGCAGCCACTCCTCCTCCCCCCAGCCGGGACACCTCTGACAACAACAGCCCAGGCCCTTGGAAGGAAAACAGAAAGTATAAAACAGAAATAGGTGCATGAGACTTAACTGTTTCATCACAGCATCTGTTCTTCAGCGCTCTGCCTTCCTTATGGTCCAGCTCTCACAGCCATACATTGCTACCGGGAAAACCATAACTTTGACTATGCGAACCTTTGTTGGCGGGGTGATGTCTCAGCTTTTTATTGTCTAGGTTTTATCTAGCCTATGGTAAAGCAGCTGCACATACTTCTCAGTTCGCACCCTTTGACTTGGGTTGCAACAGATTGACTGCCATGCATTTATTTGCTGTCAAAGCGTCCTCAAGAACTGCGCTTGTTGCTGCAACATGATTGTTCTTCTGGAATTCACACAAACATGTGGTGGAAGGTTGCTCTCATTGCTTCATTGGTCATTAACTCCCTGCACAATTTTTAAATGGGTTGCGGTCTATTTAACAACATCTGCAATCATTCTGCAGGAATGCAGCAGCCCTAATGCTTGGGTCACTAACTTGCCAACATGTAGTGGGGGTGTGGGATGTTGCATGTTAAAACTGGACCATTGGCTTTTCTGCAAGGACTTGTTTGTGTACAGTAACACAGTAGCAATTGCTTAGCAATGTGTCAGTACACCTGCAAATTTTCCTTAAAGACCTATGTAGAAAAAGCCAGGGATGGCCACTCAACTCATCATGACCTGACTCAAGCTGTGGAGATGCTGGTTTTTCACAACTTGAGTCATGGACATCACTGTCTCAAATCCAACTCAAGTCTCAGGGCCCGTGACTCAGAAAAGAGTCATGACTTGCTCTCTTTCGAAAATCACTTCTGCCAAATTTCCGTGAGTCAAGTCATGATGGTGCACACTATAACTCACGAGTCATGGGGTCACTGACTTGTGTCTTGACTCGTGACAGACTCAGTGACTGGAGCACATCTCTAGAAAATGCTTCGTAGTATAATCATATTTTGTGCTACAAAAATTTTCAGGCTATTTGTGCATTGGGTTACTTCAACCACTAGGTGGCTCTTTGCCAGGCTCCTGTTTTTACAAGCATCTCCCAGATTAAGGGTATCTGAAACACTGGCTGAGTCTCACATCTTTTGATCTGGAAAAGCCAATCCACGATTATTTTCCCATGTGATCTTGCATGATGAGGCAAAGTGTTGGTGTGAAATAGCCCTCTCTGGGAAACACTCTTCACGAAGCACTTCAGAGGAAATGTTCACCTTTGTGTGTCTTCTCTGCCACTGCCCCACCTACCTTTGTTGTCTGGAAGGAACTGGGCTATGGTCGTGCTTGTTTACAAGTCCTGCTACCTAATCTGTAAAAGAGGAGTTCTCTGTGTATGATCAGATACTCTCTTTTCTTCTGACTAAAGATGCAAAGAACAATTGCCTCAATGCTAATGGAGTCTGGATTACTGGGTAGTGGAAGCTCTGGCTTGATGGCCAATATGGGCAAACCCACACTGAGCACTTGATGTGATTCTTTGTGGCATTTTGCTTCAGTGGGCCTTCAAAATAAGTAGATTTAGGCTAGAAATGAGGGAGGATTTCCTAACCACGAGAGGTGTCCTGCACTGGAACAGTTTGCCTCATGCAGCAGTGGACTCTCCCTCGCCGGTGGTTTCCAAGGAGCATCTGGACCAGCCACTTGTCTGGATGCTGAAACCATCACTGAACAGGGGCTTGGAGCAGATGAGCTGCAAGGTACCTCTCAACTCCAACACTCTATAATATTTCCCTGTTTAAACATCCTAAAAGGTAAAGGTAAAGGTTTCCCCTCGACCGAATGGTCTAGTCATGACCAACTGTAGGGGACGGTGCTCATCTCTGTTTCAAAGCCTGTAGAGCCGGCATTTTGTCCAAGGACAAGCTTCCGTGGTCATGTGGCTGGCATGACTCTACGCCGTAGCTCACGGAACGCCATTCCCTTCCCACCAAAGTGGTCCCTATTGATCTACTTGCATTTAGGTGCTTTCGAACTGCTAGGTTGGCAGGAGCTGGGACAAGCACCGGGAGCTCACTCCGTCGCGCAGTCTTGAACTCCCAACCTTCCGGTTGGAAAGCCCAGCAGCAGCGGTTTGACCCGCTGCACCACCATGTCCCCGTAAACATCCTACTGGCTTACAAATAGTGAATTCTAGGATCTGCTCCTGAAAATGTGGAGGAGGATTCCTGGGGCACCTTTAATGCAGAAATGGTCAGACAAGTGCCCCACCTCTGTCACTCATCAGACGCTTGCCTCAGTGTCAAACCATCAGCAGGTCTGTTTGGCCCATATCTTGCATATCTGACAAGCCACGATTACCAGTGCAGAGCAGTGCTTGAAGCATCACGGGTGCTGCAGCTGTCTATTTCCTGAGTGTCAACGTGGGGACAGCCAAGAGCAGGGAGACCAGGCTCAAATCTTCGCTCCACCATGGGACTCGCTGGCTGCCTTTGGGCCAGTCACTGTGTCTCCGTCTGATCTACTCTTGTGAGGCTAATGGGCGGGGAGAACCTTGTTGTGCCGTGCTGATTTCCTTGGAGGCACGCTGGGACAGAAATGTACCTAACAGCGTGATCCTAGGCACGTCTACTGTGTCCAATGGGCCTTACTCCTAAGGAAGTGTGTATAGGAGTGCAGCCTCAGGAGAATAAGCACATGCACCCAGTGATGTCATGCAGGGGGTATGCGGGGGTATGCGAGTACCGGTTTCTAGGATTATGGCTGGCCCCGCCCATTCGCCCGCCCACTCGTCGACTCCACCCACTGCAACGTTTGAATTTCCTGCACGTTTGAGTTGCCTGCACGTTCTCAGAGCCAGCCAGGCAGGCAGGCAGGCAGCGAGCGGAGCCTTGCCTTGCCTTGCCACTGAAAAATGAGCTGCTCTGGGGTTTTGGAACTGTTGGGTCACTTTAACATGATGCCAGGCCTCCTTAACATGTTCTGGGGGTGCTGTGGAATACTGTTGCAACTGTTGGGTCAGTTTAAAATTGTCTGAGGCCTCAAAAAGGGCTTTTTTCATGTCCCTTCCTGCCACGACAACACTTCCGGCTTATGACGTCACTTCCGGTGGGCGGGTCCTGACACGTGCCAATTAAAAGTGAGTACCTGTTCTTAAATCATTTAGATGACACCACTGCATGCACCTGATGGAGGAGGATCTGGTTTACACAAATCTGGGCTCTGGTTTATACAAACAAGTTACTCTCCAAGGTACCGCTGAACTCCAGCTGCTTTCTTCTGCTGCAACAGTTGGGCATGGCTCCTTCCCTCTCTTGGCAGCGGATCCAAGAGCAGCCTGCTCATTTCTGGGGCCTTGCAAGACACCTTGTGACTCACTGCCGTGGAGCAGGCAACACCTCACCTCACTGCCATGGAGCAGGCAACAAACTACTGCTGATGCTGGCCCTAGGCATGATCAGCAACAGGGAGCTTTCACAAAATCACAGTCCCCCAGGGCTGATGCGCGCCGTCTCCAGGGCTCAGTGCTGGAACGCCCTTCATGCCTCTTTCTTTGTGGTTGACCCTAGATGCCAAAGGGACCATCCGGGAGATTGTCCTTCCCAAAGGTCTGGACCTGGACCGCCCCAAGAGGACCCGGACCTCGTTCACCGCCGAACAGCTCTACCGGCTGGAGCTGGAGTTTCAGCGCTGCCAGTATGTTGTGGGCAGGGAACGGACGGAGCTGGCCAGACAACTCAATCTCTCTGAGACGCAGGTAAGAAGGAGCGAGCCTGGGGGCGGGAGAGTCTCACTCTCCCTGGGCAGCGCGTGGGGAAGGGGTCCAGTGATGCTGGGGAATTCTCACTCCCTGTCCTTTGTGCCATGAGCAGGTCGTACATAGACCACACCTCCAGGACCAACACGTCCCTCCAGCTGGCTCACCAAGTACCGGGAGGGTTGGTCACAGGGACAGGCGAGAACGTGTGCTGTGGTCCAGACCGGAAGCCAGAGGCAGGACTGCAGCATCCAAGCTTTTAAAGAAGTGTTCTGAGCCAGTCTCTGCCCCAGTCATTAGTGGCTAGGAATCCCAAAGTCAGGGGCATAGCTAATGAAAGTGTGGCCCTATGCAGAGGGCAAAATGTTGCCCCAGGAGTGACATCACGACAGGAAGTGATATCACAGTTGTATTTTCATTTTCTCTGGTCGTTTGGACAACGTTTTATAGTGTAAAGATATTACACTCCAGTTTGTTTCATTGTTACATTACCTTTCCAGTGATATATAACATGATGGTATTATTCATACATACCAAAGTTTTCACCATTTTGGCCACTAGTGTCAAGCGCAATCCTAAACCCTGCACAGCATCAGCGCCAACGGGGTTGTGCTGACGCTGTGCCCTTAGCGCTGATCGGCACTCCCGCGTCGGCGCTAAGGCAACAGGACTGGCGCTGCAGGCAATGCTGGCCCTGCTGTGCCCGCTCTGAGCCTCTCTCGCACCGACCGAAGCCGGAGGCGGGACCTGGGCATGACATGGGTGGGTTTGGGAGGTGGCCATATGGCCATATCCTAAGCCCATCAAGGAGGCTGTGTGGCCCTGATTTGGGCTGTGCGGTCTCCTCGGATCTGCGCCCGCTAAAGAGCGGACGCAGATCTGAGGAGCATATAGGGGAGGCTGGAGCCTCCCCTACTGTAAGGAAGCGCACTCTCCCTTGCTGCAGGGAGGCTCCAGCCTCCACCTACCCAGCACTGGATGGGGCGCTGGCTGACCGGCGCTCCTACTCCAGCGCTGGGTAGGATTGTGTCCTAAGGCTTGTTGCCCAGTGCAATTGCACCCCTCTGCACTTCTTTAGCTACACCCCGGCCCAAAGTTCACTTGTTCTGTGTGTAAGTCAATATTTCTTCTCTTTGTCTTGAATTTATTGCCAATCAGTTTTACTGAATTTGTGAGGGTGGGGGAGAAGATTGCTATGTTTGACGATAGGAAATTCAACTCTTGCCTATTATATAAAGTCGCCAAGAGTTGGACACAACCAAATGGATACTACTACTACTACTACTACTACTACAACAACAACAACAACAACAACAACAACAACAACAACAACAACAAC
>JAJKFI010000063.1:5120979-5134345 GCA_029204185.1 Lerista edwardsae
ACAACAACAACAACAACAACAACAACAACAACAACAACAACAACAACAACATTAAAAGGTCCTTATATAGGTGACCATTAGCATTTACAGCCATAGTGGCACAGGATTGGACCATCACAGAGACAGACACAACAAGCTAGCTGGAGAGCAGCCGAACTGGGGATCTCCCAGGAAGCGTCTTTTTAAAAGTGGTGAATTCTCTTCCAGAAGTACTCAGGTAGTTTATATTATCCTGGACAGTTTGGGATAGTTCGTCTAAGAGCTTGGTTCGGACTGATAAAAGGAAATACTTTTCAGTGGGTAATTACTCTGTGGAACTCCTTGCCCCAGGAGGTGGTAATAGCATCTGGCCTGGGTGCCCTTAAAAGGGGATTGGACAGATTTCTGGAGGAAAAGTCCATCACAGGAGGAAAAGTCCATCACAGGCTACAGGCCAGGAGGGCTGGTGCAACCTCCTCATTTTAGAGGAAGGCTACCTTGGAATGCCAGGTGCAGGGGAGTGGCAGCAAGAGACAAGTCATTTGCCATCTTGTGTGCTCTCTGAGACATCTGGTGGGCCACTGTGAGGTAGAGGAAGCTGGGCTAGATACAGTAGGCCTGATCAAGTTGGAGTGTTCTGAGGTTCTTATGTTCAAGTAGCCCCATGCAGGGCTTTTAGATTCGGGACGGGGGTTAGGATACTGTAGAGGGCTCTTCTGCTGTCCCCACCCCCTCCTGGGTCTGAACCACCCTCTCTGCCCTGCCCCCCCCCATCTCATTGCGTGTGTGTTTCGAAACCTTTATTGGCATATAAATAAACTTCGACAAAACATAAATACAGTTACAACAATGATCAGGGTAAACAGAGCAAAATAAATAGAGGAATGAGCTCGAAACAACAAGCAAAATCATAAGTTGCCTTCATTGCCTTCCAGTGGTTTGCTTGCTCCAGTCGGCAGGCACAGCTTAGCCCCAGTGGCGGTCTGCTGGTTGAGGCCTCTCTGCCAACAGCACTGGCCTCTGTGCAACCACAGTGCGCTTTATGGCACATTTGGAGCCAGCACAGGATTGGACTCTTAGACAATTGACAGCCCACTTTTCAACTGAATGGTCCTCAAGGCAGACTGCAATGAATGGAGGATAATTGGTAACCTCCCACACACAGAACCAGCACCAGCCAATGGCAGAGTGTAGAGATGCTTCTAAATTGCAGTCAGTGCAGAGCAGAGCAGAGGTCTATCTGCTACTTGCAGTTGCTCCTCCTCTGACCAGGGGCTGGGCTGGGCTTTTGTGTAGCCTATTTTTGTAGCCTGAAAGGCTCTCTGGATATCTTATGTGAGGGGAGTGATGCAATTTCTCTCTCTGGCTGTGGCTTCTCTGTGTTATGTTAACCTATCAAATATTGTCATCAGTTTCAGATGTTTGGGCAACAGCCTCCCCCCGCCCCATTTTGCTCATAGATGGAGGAAGGTCAACAGTGCCCCTCAACATGCACAAAGTGCTTCCCCTGAGCACCGCATAAGCACAGTCAGCTTCAGAACACCAGCAGTGTGGAGAAGGAGTTGCCGGGGCAAATGTGGTTTGTGCCTCCACAACTAGGAAACGTCCCTCGTGTTGTGCCAGCGTAAATCTACGTTGTCAGCTGCACTCGGGATTCCTGATGCTTCTGAGCTTGGGAGCGCACACCTCCGTGCACAAGTGAATGCTAGCGGCAAAGGGGGTCTGGTCAGGGTCTGATCCTAGCACAGGCTTGGTGCACTTCCTGCTGCTGGCACAAGCCACCTTCCTCGGCTGCTGTGTCTCTAACCTGGCCGGATTTCCTGGGCTTTTTGCCCCATGACAACATTAATAATGCGGCTTTTCTATCCTTGTTCATTAATGAAGAGCCCAAGCCACAGGGAGCTTTTCTTGGGCAAGTTGCATGGAAAAGAACCAAAGCTGTGCCACAGCCTCCATCGAAGCTGTGCGCGTGGTTCCTGGGTTCAGAGCGTGACAGCCAGCCCTGAACGTTGCGCCTGCAGTCCTGGCACCTGCTGGGGATAGCTGTGCGCTGCACCTGAGGGATGGTCGGCCCTTCAAGCAGTGAAAGCGCCAATCAGGAGTTGGGCAGGGATTGACGACAGGCCTCTTCTCCCTAACCCCTCCCGCACCCAAGTCTGTGGGGCACCCCTTGTCATGCTGCTGCCCCTCGAACGTGCCACTTGCCACGAGGGCTTCGGTCAGTTTCATCAGTGGGCCAGCTCCTCAGCTTGCCTCCCTCTCTTCTCCTTGCCCACCCAGCTGTTTTCCTTACCACCCAGCTGGGCAAGGAGGAAGAGGATCTGGTGGTACCACCCAACGGTGGTGGTGGTGGGGCAGTGGAGAGCATTCCTGCTGGGGTGGTGGGTCCTCCTGGGCTGCTTCTGGACAGAAGATTTAGGCAAAAGGAGGTCCTTCTTCACACAGCATACAAGTTATCTGTGAAATTTGTTGCCACAGGATGTGTTGATGGCCACTATCTTGGTTGACCTCCAAAGGGAATTGGACCAATTCATGGAGGGGGATGGGCCTATCAATGGCTACTAGTCACACTGGCTATGTGCCACCTCCAGGTTCAGTGGCAGTAAGCACCGAATAGCAGTTGCAGTGGAACAATGAGGGGAGAGAAGTCTGCCTTTCTCACCTGCTTGAGGCCTTCCCAGAGGTACCGTAGGTGGTGGGCCATTGTGAGAAACAGGACATGCAACTAAAGGCACCTTTTGCCTTATCCAGCAGAGCTTTTCAGCTGTTCTTTTTCTTTGGCATCATCCTCAGATAGGGCTGTTACAGAGCCCTGCTGGGGAGTTTTGCAAGATAGTATGGACTAAGAGTTGGCAACCTACGGCCCGTGGGCCGGATCTGGCCCACCATGCAAAGCCATCTGGCCCAGGCAGAGCTTGATCATTTCCAAACATCCAGCTCCTTGCCCGAAAAGGTCACCAACTCATGATGTCGACAATACAGACCTAGACCAACCAGCAAGCTATGGAGTCCATTCAAGGCAGCTTCATATGTTGGTCATATGTACAAATCATGCATTGGCCTTGCTTTGTATGGGATGGTCTTAGGATTCATTCTTCACTCGTGTCACAGAGGATAACCTGTGTCAACAGCAGGAAGACACTCGTGGTTTTAAAGTAGATTTTTCCAAACTACGAAGCTCCAAATACTGTAGCTTCTCCTGGCGCGGAAGATGCTCCAGCCCCTCTGATGCTTTTGGTTGCCCTGCTCTGCGTCTTTTCCAGCTCTACAACATCCTTTGGGGATGGTATATAAGCAGTGGTGTCATCTAAATGATTTAAGAACAGGTACTCACTTTTGATTGGCACGTGTCGGGACCCGCCCACCGGAAGTGACATCATAAGCCGGAAGTGATGTCGTGGCAGGAAGGGACATGAAAAAAGCCCTTTTTGAGGCCTCAGACGATTTTAAACTGACCCAACAGTTGCAACAGTATTCCACAGCACCCCCAGAACATGTTGAGAGTGTTGGGTCACTTTAACATGATGCCAGGCCTCCTTGCCTGACATCATGTTAAAGTGGCCCAACAGTCCCAAAACCCCAGAGCAGCTCATTTTTCAGTGGCAAGGCAAGGCAAGGCTCCGCTCGCTGCCTGCCTGCCTGCCTGGCTCTGAGAACATGCAGGCAACTCAAACATGCAGGAAATTCAAATGTTGCAGGGGGCGGAGTTGACGAGTGGGCGGGCGAATGGGCGGGGCCAGCCGTAATCCTAGAAATCGGTACTCGCGTACCCCCGCGTACCCCCTGCATGACATCACTGTATATAAATACCTGTTGGTTGGTTGGTTGGTTGGTTGGTTGGTTGGTTGGTTGGTTGAATGAATGAATGAATGAATGAATGAATGATGATGACCAGTATTCCAAATGTGGCCATATCCGATTCAGGCATGATGATACTGGCAGATTTGTTTTCTGACCCTTTCCCTGAGACCCACATTGCTGTGGAATTCGCTTTGCCGGTGGCCTTCCTTACATTAACACCATTGATTCAAACTTCAAACATATGCTGCCTATTTTTTTCTAATTTCTGAAGTGCCACATATAATTTATTCAGTTAAACAGACATTCAGCCATGCTCACGTCCAAAAAAAAAAAAAAAAAAACCTAAGGCAGAAACAAACACTGAAAACTGCTTTAGGGGGCGGGGTTGGATTAGTGATATCACTGTGTTCCATTGAGGGTGCAATCTTAACCTGGAGTTAGGCCAGCACAGTTAGACCAGCAATTTTGGCCAGCACAAGGGACACTCAGAGCCCACTCCTATACCTGCGTTTGCTGGCACTATGCTCTTGTGCCAGTCCAGTGCTGTAGCAAACGTGCTGTCAAGCGCATCTGCACCAGTGAGTCTGGTGCTAGACTGGCGCAAGCAGCAGCGTTGGCACACGGATGCCAGTCGAGCGCCATTGGCGCTTGGTCGGTACAGGACCTCTCCGAGGGCCTTCTAGAGGCATGTCAGGGGCATAACGGGGCAGCACAGTGGGAGGCAATGGGGGTGGTGACACACGATGGCCATAGTGCCACATCCTAAACCCCGTCCCCGGCCAGGGTGACCCCGATTTGGGCTGCTGCTGTGCACGTGCACTTGTGCCTGCAAAACAGCAGGCGCAGATCCAAGCAGCCCCATAGGGCTGGCTGGGACTTACCCAGGTGCAAGGGGGACACCTCTGCTGCCTCGGCTGGGCTACCTCGGCTGGGCTTAGGATATGGCCCTGCTATGTCGGCCTTACTATGTCGGCACTGCTTAGGATTTGGCTGCCCATGTTTTGCGCCCTCTAGGAACGCCACTGACAAGCATAGCAGCCAAAAACCTGCCAACCAGTTCAAAAGGGAAGACTTTTTATTTATTATTAAAAACTACATGAAACACAGCAAATGTGATTGAGCAATACTGTGGGTGATACAAGTCTCAGCCTAAGTATTGGTGTGGAATACGGCATAGAATGTTCCTAAAACCCTAGGGTTGGGTGGGAGCTTTTTTGCAGGTTTGACGTTATTCCAGTAAGTTGAAGTTGTTTAAAATGATTCATGACAATGGGGACCACTTTCATGTGTTTTGTCCACAGTTGTGTGATTTCAATGGCAGAAGTCTCGGTATTCTTTTCCTAGGTCTTTTTGGCAACTCTGGCATCTTCAGAGTTGGTTGTTGTTGTTGCTGCTGCTGCTGCTGCTGTTGATGATGATGATGATGATGGTACCTGTGAAGCACAGCGTGATGCATTCTGGCGGTCCTCTCCAGCCACTAGCTTGGCGCAGTGGCGTAGCTAAGCCATTTGCTATCCGGTGCAATGATGATTTTGTAGCCTCCCCACCCCCAAAACATGGCCCCTTCTGTATCCCCTTGTGTTCCCTTGTCTCTTTCGATGCCTCTTGCATCGACGCTACATCATAACGTCGACACAAGGGGTGGAGTGCCGATGCGGGGGGCGCCGATCTGACCCTCCACGTTGGCGCTTGAGCAACTGGACCGGCGCTGCAGGCAGCACTGGTCCTGTTGTGCCCACGCTGAGCCTCTCCTGTGTCGGCTGAAGCCAGTTGACACGAGAGAGGCTCCACTCGGAGGCAGCAGAAGGATTGGCGGCAGGAGGGAGATTGTGGGTGGGACGAGGGCGGGATGTGAGTGGGCTTGGGAGGTGGCCATACGGCCGCATCCTAAGCCCATTTGGGAGGCAGTGCAGCCCCGATTCGTGCCATGTGATCTCCTCGGATCTGCGAGGCTGGAGTCTCCCCTACAGTAAGGGAGTGCATGTTCCCTTGCTGTGGGGAGGCTCCAGCCTCTCCTAAGCAGCGTAGGATATGGCGCTGGCCCGTCGGCCTCGCCAGTCCGGCGCTGCTTAGGATTGTGCCCTGAGTCACACGGAAAGATTCATCCCCAAAGTACTGCCAGACTGTTACTGCCCCCCCCCAGCAGCCAGCAGTGTGTAGCCCGGTGCGGCTGCTTCCTGCTGCACTTAAGTAGCGACGCCACTGGCTTGGTAGCCGCACCTTGCACCAAGGGCAGTTCATTGCAAAGTGCATCACGACCATCCAGCCTTGGAGGTCTCTCATGTGTGAATGACCTCGGCCAGCTGGACCCCTCTTGCTGGCAATCCCATCACCTTTCTTGCCTCTGGCCCTCTTCAGGACCAACATGTATGCTATGGCCCCGTAAAATTCAATCAGTTGTAATGATGCTTATATTTATCAAATGCACGATCAGTTGCTATAGAGAGCTGGTGTCATGCAGCAGCCAAGAGGCTGCGCTGAATCTCGCCTCTGCCATGAACTCACCGGGTGGCCTCAGGCCTCAGTCACTCCCTCTTGGCCTCAGTCTTCCCCATCTGTAATATGGGGACAATAAATACTGACTTACCGTACAGGTTTGTTGAAAGGATCTCATCAAGAGAATCCATGTGATGTCCTCTAAAATCTCAAGAAGTATGATGGATAAACATGTGTCACTTTCATGTACAATATTGCACTCGTTAGAAACATTATAGAATGATTACGATCACTTTTTACCGTTGTTCTTGCAAAGTGGTTTTAAACGTGTCTCCACGTTTCCCCTTCTTTCACCATTCACATCGATAGTTGTTCTTTTTTGAAGATGATTTTATTAATTTTATAACTATAAAGATATAGGTAAGGATAGTAAATTACATAGGGTGGGAAAACAAAGGGTTGAACAATAGGAAAAGTTGGAGGCAGTTCGAGAGTTACAAGTATAAACAACTAATAATCACAACTACAATATGTTCCATCTGAAGGATAAAGTTACTACAACCATATTAAAACTTTATCTATTTTCATTATCAATTCAAATCTTCAATAGTTTCACCATTAGCTAACTCAAACAGAAACCAGAAATATAGTATCCATATAAATGCATATCTCTAATTTATACTAAAAAGCAAATAAAGTAAAAAGCAAATTCACATCGATAGTTAATCATCTTCATGTGGTCTCCATTGGTCAAATGCACCCACACTGATGTCGATGTCAGAGATTTATCCAGCGATCCTCCTCTCGGCTCCAGGGAGTATATAAATAGGATCCCAGTAAATAAAACCGGTGAGCTAAGAAGTACACCGCCCCTGTGCCTCTGTCCTTTTACTGGTCCAAGGCCTGATCCGGCCTCCAAGGAGATTGTACAGACTCCGTCACTCCTGCAGATCTCCTCCTCTGTGTTTCCTCCGGTGCGTTCCTGTGATTGTTCTCAGCCAGAGGCCTTCTGAGCTTGGCTCTTGAGATAAACCTCTCCTTAGCCACTCAGGTTGAGGTCGTCGTTGGGGAGTTTTCCCCCTGAGAGTGGCCCAGTTTGTTCAGAATATAGGTTGAGTCTTCAGAGCGTGTCCTCTGGTCCCTCTCGCCTGCCTCTGGCCCCTGCCGCCGCCGCCATTGTGTCGCAAGGCACTCCCTGACTTCACTCGCCCTTTCTGGAGTCTCTTACAATCCCCTTTAGCCCTCATTGACCCACATAGATTGGTGTCATCAAATCCTATTTATAGCATTACAAATCCCAGGCCAAGCAAGATGTTGCCGCTCTTCCCAGGCTGGGACCCTGGACTCAGCCAGAACCGACTGGCTGCAGCATTCCAGATTCTCAGGACACCGAACAAGACACACACGCACACCCGCCTTTGTTAGTCGCTTTTGGTTCTCAGGGTCAGACGGCACATTATGCTCAGCACATTGTTGGCACAATGTGAGCGCACTACCTAAGGGCAGCCATGGAGCACTGCGCATGTGGAGAGTTTTTCAACCCTCTTCTGCTGCATCACAGTCCCAGTCAGGGCCCTTTGCGCTGGGCCTGGAGCCAGAGGCGTTCCTATAGGGGGGCTAAATGCTACATTGTGCAGGAGCCTGAGCTCCTGTGTAAAGCGGGCTCTCCCCTACACTTCCAGAGCCATTCGCAGATCGGAGAGCAAAACCTCCAAGCTGCAAATGGCTCTGAAGGCAAGGGGGAGGGGCTGCTTTACACAGGAGCGCAGGATCCTGCAACACTTAGTGTTTTGCCCTCCCTGTTTGAACTCCACTGCCTGGAGCTGCTCTTGTTGCCCCTGAGGTTAAGAAGAAGAGCAGCTTTGGGAGCACCGGTTTTGCTAGGACAGCAGCACTGTGGGAAAAGATTAACTGTTTCCTCCCCACACACCCATGGCTGCGATTGCATTGCCACTGTATGAAACAGTGCCAGTACCCACCTGCTGGAATGCAAAGCCCAGTGTGGGGCCCCTGTGGCCCACTGGTGGGAAGCAAGGGGCAGTGGCAGCTCATCCTGCCCTCTCAGTTGGCCAATAGGAGCACCCTGCTGCAGTGCTACTGGGACCTCGGGGGCTGCTCCTGTTTGGTGCTGGGAGTGCTGGGTGCAGAGGCAGGCATGGCAAGCCTCTCGGCTGATTCATGCCACCACTGCCCTGGCACCGGGGGACTGTCAGGGCCCTGGCCCACCTCATCCCAAGGGGGGGGGATCCATGTCAGATGCAGTGGGGAGCAGTACATTGGGCTTCACTGTGCCCCCAGGAGCACACCACACAGTCCGACATTTCAGGAAAGGGGGCTGGGTGCAAGCCCCATGTGCAGAGGTGTCTGGTCCACCAAGCCCCTGGTTCTGAGCAGGATGCTCATGGGACTGTCTTGAAGGAAGAAGGAGCCCCCCCCCCGCCCCGGAGTGTGCGTTTCTGCTCTTGTGGAAGTCGACTGCTCACCCCAAAGGGAACTTACGGGCACAACTTAGTGGGCACTTTACTTCTTAAAGGTGGTTCGCAGCTGGTGGAACAACGGTGCACACACAGTGCTCACCCAGGGCTCCTCATCAACCTGGAGGACAGCTTTGAGTGGAGAACCAGGGCCTGATTCTCTTCAGCATCTCCATCAATGACTTAGATCACTGCTTCCGAAGCTCTTTAGCACCGACGGGACCCACTTTTTAGAATAACACGCTGTTGGGATGCACCAGAATCTGGAAGGGATGTCATGGCCGGAAGTGACAAAATATGACATAATCAAATGCCATTGAGGGTGCAGTCCAAGGCCCTGTCTTGGGCCAACGCCGGCCTTTTAGCTCACCTTTTAGGCATGACAACTTGTTGGGAGTTCCCTAAGACAAGAAGGGATGTCATTAAGTAGGAAGGAACATAATTGTGCCACCAGGGTTGGAAATGATGCCAATTGTTTTAATAAATCACACTTTTTAAGTAAATCACATATACTCCTGAACATCTACTTTTGGATAAATTGATAGAAAATAAGTGTAAGTGTGTGTGTGTGTGTGTGTGTGTGTGTGTGTGTGTGTGTGTGAGAGAGAGAGAGAGAGAGAGAGAGAGAGAGAGATTGCAAAATGCCCAATCTTGCTGTTGCTACATCCTGAAATGGCTAAGGTGTGACCAGTAAAACCATTTTTTTAAATGTTCTGTGCTGAGTTCTGCTCCCCCCCCCATGATTTCTATAGGAATTAATTTTCAGCACCCAGAACAGTGCCTGTAAAAAACATGTATGTAGACTACCATAGTTTACCAAATGCAACAGTTGTTTTCGGGTATGTGGAAATCCCTTGAAATTTGTTCAAAAGCACATTTCTGTTTGGAGGTTTCCTGAAAATGTTGCAAAAACAAAACTTTTCAGATGGCGCACAAATGCATCTTTGGTAGAAAATGGGCTCGTGACCTCCCAAGGGTGGAGCCCCCAAGACAATGGTAGCCACTGCCCCCCCCCCCCCCCCCCCCCCCCCCCCCCCCCCCCGAGATTCGACTGAATAGCCGGAAGATTATCTGAACCAGGAGAACAATTTGAAAATGGAACAGCTTATTGAGGGAACTGGTTGATTCTCCCTCGCTGGAGGTCTTCAAGCACAGGCAAAAGCTTGACAGGCACCTTTTGGAGATGCTTCAGGCAGGGGGTTGAGTCTTCAGAGCATGTCCCTCCCAGCTCTGCGATGCTATGATAACTCCAGCACCGAGGCACAGACTGTCTTTGGCGTCAATGTCTTTGCCACAAGGTGTGGTGAAGTCTGCAGACAGAGATGGCTTTAGGATGGGATTCGAGAGCTGCCTGGAGGAAGCGGCGGCGGAGGAGGGGGAGGTCTGTAGCTGGTCCTAATAGCCCAGTGAGGGAGTCTGTGCGGCGAGTCCATGCAGTGGAAGCCTCTAGCTCTCTCCCCCCAGAGCATCGCTTGGGCCAGCTGTGGGAAGCAGGACAGCGCCCGCTGGACCCATCTGGGTCTGATCCAGCAGCAGCCAGCCGGCCTCTTGTTATGCCTGCGCAGACGCAGCCGCGGGCTTCAGCAGCTCCTTGTGACCCCCCCTTCTCTCTCTGCCCCCCCCCCCCGCAGGTCAAAGTCTGGTTCCAGAACCGCCGCACCAAGCAGAAGAAGGACCAGAGCCGGGACTCCGAGAAGCGCGCCGCCTCCACCTCGGAGTCCTTCGCCACCTGCAACATCCTGAGACTCTTGGAGCAGGGCAGACTCTTGTCGGTCCCGGTCCCGGTCCCGGCCCCGCCCGCGCTGCTCTCCCCGAGCGCCACCCCGCTGGGCTCCTCCGCCTCCGGGAACGGCTCCGCCATGGCCACGCCGGGGAACACCTCGCCGGGGCTGAGCAGCGGGGGCAGCCCGCCGGGGACGGGGGGCTTCGCTCTGCAGGTCCCCTCGCTGGCCGCCTCCGCCTCCCCGCGGCTGCCCGCCACCCCGCTGTGCTTCGGCAGCCCGCTGCTGGGGAGCCTGCACGACCTGCCGGGCGGCTACGGACTGGGCAGCTCCGCCTTCGAGCCTTACACGCGGCTGGAGAGGAAGGACGGCAGCGCCGCCCCCAGCAGGAAGCCGAGTCCTTAAGCCGCGGCAGCGGCGGCAGCAGCAGCAGCAGCAAGAACAGCGTGTCAAACAAATGCCCCCCCCCCCGGGTCCTCCCCCCCCCCACAAGCGCCCCTCCTCCCCCGCGCACTGAAGTTTTTTCCACCGGGGGCTTCTCTTTTGCAGGTGGAATTGCAAAGACTGTTTACCAAACGTCGACGTGGTCATGTGTGCCTGTGTGTGTGTGCGTGTGCGCGTGCGTGTGCGTGTGCTCCTGTCACGGAAATTAAATGACAAGTACAGACAAGGCTGGCTCAGTATCGTGACGGGGGGGGGGGCAGCTTCACGCCCACCTGGGCTGCAAAGGTTCCCGTGGGCTACAGCTGGACGCACCTGGTGGCCTTGTGCTGCAGGCAGGCGCTGTCCACAGCGGCCAGTTGCGACACACGTTCATCCCGCTGTCTGCACTCCAAAGGGGGCACTCTCTGTACGCGGGCTAGAAAGCCCACCCCACCTGTTCTAGCATAGCAAGCAGCGGTGCACCAGGTCACCAACCGTCACCCTATCCACACAGAATGACACTCCACGCATGCCTGTAGCAGGTACAGTCTATACAGCTGTTGGTCTGTATGTGGGTCCAGTTGTCCATCTCTTATGCTCACTGCAGGAACTGCAGCACGCCCGGTCCGCTTTTGAAATGAGCACACGCGGAGTCCTTCACCCCAAAACTACTGAGTGGATGAAGAGCCTTCTTCCCTGTGAGCAGAGTGGCCACGGATCAGGACCAGTCCCCCACAGGCCAACAGTGCACTGCAGTGGCATACCCATGGGGGGGCTGGGGGGAACTGCCCTGGGTCCATGCCTTGCGGGGTTCCAACCTACATGCTCAACAGCAGACCTGGAGGCCTCTGAGGCACGAGTAAATCCAGTAAATCCAGAAGTGCCTTTCAGGGGTCTCCGGGGGTCCTTCTGAGATGGCAGGAGTTAAAATGTAGGGGCCCCAGGGAGCCTGATGCCCTACCTACCCCCTGGTGCGCTGTAAGGACAAACTCACAAAGTCACTCACACGTGAGGATGTGGGCATGTGTGGCTTGGAAAGTGGCAAGCGGGGCAGAGAGGTGTGGTTTCCTAGACTGCTCACACTAGGTGCTGGTGACGTATGTACCAGCTTATGCTCATACCTGCGATCCTTTCTGCTGCCTCTTCCTGGCCAACAGACTCTCTCACCTGGTCTTCTTTTCCACGAGCCGGTCAGCTTGCGCCAGGGCTGTGCCATTTCAGACTGCAGGGTGGTTGAAACTGTGCACGACGGTTTCCCTGCAAGTAGTTAACGTGCACACCAGCCTGCTCCCTGGCACACACATTTTCTATCTGCAGGAACCTTCTTGGGGGTGGTAATTGTTTTTACATAGAAAAGCGTTCAGCCACCGGCAGCCTGCAATGACCCACCCAGAAACAGGACCCCCCCCCCCGTGGGGCCTCAGCCTTTGCCTGCCTGCTGGGCTTCAGGTCTCAGGATGCTGTCACCCCTTGAGCATTCCTGCCATTGCTGCTACACTTCCCCAGGGGTGCCAACTCTCTGGGACTGACTTGGAGTCTCCAAGAACCTGCAACAATTGCTAGGTGGTGGCTGAAAAGTGAAAATCAATCGGGGGGGGGGGAGGGTAACAGACTCTCCTTGGCTTATGTCACATGGGAAAAAGAGCAAGAGTTGACTGAACCCTCTACCCATACCCTGCGTCCCGCATTGGGGGAAAAGGGGGATGAATCAGGTCCCCGGCTGACCTCCCCCTCCCCTCTTGGCAAATGGCAAAGCAGACCATGGCAGTGGGTGCCCAGCGGCTGACTCCCCAAAAGCCCCCCAAGAAGGCAGGCCAGAGCAATGACAGACCCAGCTGGGAGTGAGGAGAGGACACCCCTTGGCGTGGCCTGGGGCACAGCTTACAGCCCTCGTCCTGTTGGGCTCTGCTGCCAGAACTGGCATTCCGGCAGCAGGTTCTGCATTACAGCAGCTGCAAAAGACACTCCAGGTGTGCGCTGTGCCAGGAGCTGCTGGAACACAGGCTAAGAGCCAGAGCAGCCCTGCATGCGGTGTTGGGTCAGGGAAGGCCTGCCGATGCAGGGCAGGATGGGGCGGGGGAGGGTGGGGCAAGCGGGGGAGGAAGCGCGTGATGGAGGTGGGAGGGGTGGCACCTACCATAGGCACCCTGCCCCAGATGCTACCCTCTCTGCTAGCAGCCAGCAATGCCCCCCTCGCCGCCTCCAACTTACACCAGCTAAAGAGCTGGTGCAGGTTCAAGGAGACCCACAGGTGGAGGTGTTTCCAGTTTCCAGCATCCCTAGAGGGAGGCAGGGCGCTAGGTTGCAAAGCACCTTACCTTGCCATGTAACACCCCCCCCCCACTATCGTAGATATTCCAGGAGCTGGAACAACGAGGAGGAGACTGCACTGTGACTGCCTCTGCACTGTGTTCGCAGCCTGGAATGGCTACAATGGCAAGGGTAGAGGAGTGGTTTACACAGCAAGGGAAGAGGCACTGGAAAACACACACACACACACACACACACACACACACACACACACACACACAC
>JAJKFI010000063.1:5134355-5144623 GCA_029204185.1 Lerista edwardsae
CACACACACACACACACACACACACACACACACACACACACACACACGATGCTATGAGAGCACAATCCTAACCTGGAGTAAGGCCGGCACAGTTAAGCCAGCAAAGTTTGGCCAGCACAAAGGACACGTAAAGTATGTTTGGACCACTCTTGGAGTCAGAGAGGCCAGCGGACAGACATGCCCCATACTCCCAGAGTCCGAGAGTGGTCCACACATGCTTTATGGTGGCCCTTGTGCCGGCCAAACTTTGCTGGCCTAACTGTGCCAGCCTCACTCCTGGTTAGGATTGTGCCCCTAGGGTGCAATCCTAACCAGCTATCCAGCACTGGGGTCAGGGCAATGCAGCTTCAAGACAAGGGAACAAACATTCCCTTACCTTGAGGAGGCCTCCGGGGCGCCTTCTCCACTGCAGGATGCAGCACGTGCCCCCTTGGTACAGCTATGCTAGTGCTGCACAGAGCCCTTCACTCTCCCCTGGAAGCCTCAGCGCACCCCTTTCTACCTGCAGGATCCTGCCAGGTGTGACCTAAAGGGACTCCTGTCTACATTCAACTCATCCCAAAGCCCATGCAAGGAACCGAAGACCACCGGCTCATCCTGGACTGGATCTGGGGAGGCTGGGCAGGGGCTGGGCTACTTGCAGCCTGGAGGCAGGATTTCCAGCTACTGCTCTCCACCTGGGGGCTGCTGCCACCACCAGCACGAAGCCGGCAGCCGGGGCTCGTCTGCATCTCCCCCCTTTTTGCCTGCACACAAGCATGCGCTGGCACCCACAGCAGCGGGGGCAGGACCGTCAGTGCCATGAGAGCGTTAGAGCAGCCTTGCTGGGTCAGACCAAAGGTCCCTCGGACTCGGCATCCCACAAGGCTTTCCACAAGCCGGGCAGCAACCTGCCCGCGCACAAGTGCTTGAGGAATAAAGTGTTCCGAGCCGGCCTTGAGTGGGAGTGGTCCAGGCGAGCAGAGGAGACCATACGTAGAGAAGTGGCCCACTTGACTCCCCCCTCCCCAGGGACAAGGGTGCCTGCAGGGGCGGCGACATCACAAGGGGATCCAGATGACATTGTACGCTTGGACTCTCAAAAAGGACCCTGAGTCCTTTGAACAGTCACGGGATACAAGGACAGGCTTTCAAAGCGAATTGGACAAAGTCATGGAGGACCAGAGGTCTATTAGGACTGCTAGTCCCTATACTCAGCCTATAGTGGCATAAGCCCTCCAAGTACACAATAGCAGAGTTCTAGAAAACCTGCTTGCTCAACCAGCAAAAGCACTGTGTTCTTGACTGAGACCAAATAAAGGCAGAATCCACAAAGCAGAAGTGTTAAGGCTTATCTCTATAGAAAAATAAGGATTCCTTGAGGGAATCAAACAAAAGGAATGCGGTTTGCAGCAAAACAAGTACAGTTCATACAGCAGTTGGAAAAACATAGAAAAATACTTGATTAGATGGTTACTTGCAGCATATTCCCAAGCAGTTCTTTGTATCTTCACAAGAAGTACTTAATTGAGATAACATATCAAAATACACTGATACAATATCCTCACTTCTCTTCTTATTAAAATGACTTTAGCAGAGATACTCCATTATACTAATAAACATGGTGGTTAGCATTCTTTGATTAGCATATTCAAGCTGACTAGTATTAACCAGTACTACCTAGACTAGCTGGCTTGCTAGGCTAGGGGCTAGTAGTTAGCTAGCTGCAGGTAGCTTCACCTCACACTGCTTTTTATGCTACTCCAACAGTGATTCCCCTCAGGTGGGTGATTGGTCCACCTGATGGCTGTCACTTACATTCAGTCCACAACTCAATTCCTTAAAGCCATAAAAATTCCTTTAAGGCTTTTTCTGCAGCCTGACAAGGTCTACCAATGGCTACTTAACTAGTCAGAGGGTGATCTGTTACATCCAGGCTTGGCAGCAGTTTGCCTCTGAATGCCAACTGCAGGGATGCCACGTAGGAGGAGAAGGATGCCTTGTTCTCCTCTTGGTAAAGTTCCCGGTGAAGTTCCCTGGTGGGACACATTGAGAAACACAACGCTGGGCTGGACAGCTTCCTTTTATCCTGATCCCGATGGGCTTTTCTTATGTACAAATAGCACCAACTGCATTAAAAACCCACCAAAGGAGTTAATTTAATAAGGCACGATAGACAAGACTAGGTAGCGTTCAGCAGAAAAATGTTGTGGACATCATAATAATCATCAACAACAATGTCTCACTAGCTCCTAAATTGTTGGCTAGAATTTGAACCCATGAGAGTTCCAAAAATGCCCACTGAAACACCTGGGGGACTGTGAAAGTTTATAGCAACAACAACAACAACAACAAACAAACAACAAGCATATACATGATATAAATGCAATGCAGTCTCACCCTGTATTTCCAAAGGCCAACCTTGTCCTTGAGATATGTTGGCGTATTTCCACGTACCCCGGTGCAATGACAGTCCCACCAGCCAACGGGGCCCACCTGCTGATAGATATACCACAGACACTGGGACAACATTGGAAAATGCTCATACCCACAGCCACACCAGCAGGTGCCTGTGGTGCAGCAAAGGGCATGGGGTTTGTGTGGGTGTGGCCTGACATATGGGCAGCTGCACAAGGCCCCCTGTGTCATATGCCAGCCCAGTGATTGGCCCATGCATTGCCCCCTCTGATAGGTCCAGGTGCTTTGGCCTCCCAGCCAGGTGTGTCTGTTTGCGGAGAGGCAAGGTGAGTGAAAGGAAAGTATGATGCTGCAAAGAACGATACCGCATAGGAACCTGGAACGTCAGATCTATGAATCAAGGTAAGCTAGAGGTGGTCAAACGTGAGATGTCAAGACTAAACATCGACATCATGGGAGTTAGTGAACTAAAATGGGCAGGAATGGGAGAATTTAATTCAGATGACCATTACATCTACTATTGTGGGCAGGTATCCCTTAGAAGAAATAGAGTAGCCTTCATAGCAGAGGCAGATCTACAGGGAGGGCAAAGCTCTAAGTGTTGCAAGAAGCTTTACCCTGTCATGTAAATCCCTCCTCTCCCTTGCTGCTATAGCCAGTAAGCAACACCAAGATGTTGCTTTTCCCTGTGAGGATTGGCTAAAACGGTGCAGGAGAGGAGTGATTTCCACCGCAAGGTAAGGCTTCTTGCAAAACTTAGAGCTTTGCCCTCCCTTAGATCTGCCTCTGCTTCATAGTGAACAAGAGAGCGGGAACAGCAATACTGGGGTATAACCTCAACAATAATAGAATGATTTCAATTCGGATCCAAGGCAAACCTTTCAACATCACAGTAATCCAAGTCTACGCCCCAACCACTGATGCTGAAGAGGAAGAAGTTGACCGTTTCTATGAAGACCTACAACATCTTCTAGAATTAACACCAAAAAAAGATGTCCTTCTCATAATAGGAGATTGGAATGCTAAAGTAGGCAGTCAAGAGGTAATAGGAATAACAGGCAAGTTTGGCCTTGGAGTACAAAATGAAGCAGGGCAAAGACTGATAGAGTTTTGTCAGGAGAACACATTAGTCATAGCAAACACGCTTTCCAGCAACACAAACGGTGACTGTACACATAGGCTTCACCAGATGGTCTACACCGAAATCAGATTGATTACATTCTTTGCAGCCAAAGATGGAGAAGTTCTATACAGGCAGTAAAAACAAGGCCTGGAGCTGACTATGGCTCAGATCATGAGCTTCTTATTGTAAAATTCAGGCTTAAACTGAAAAAAGTACGGAAAACCACTAGGCCCTCCATGTATGACCTAAATCAGATCCCATACAAATATACAGTGGAGGTGACAAATAGATTTAGGGGCTTAGATTTGGTAGAGTGCCTGAAGAACTTTGGACGGAGGTCTGTAACATTGTACAGGAAGCCGCAACTAGAACCATCCCAAAGAGAAAAAAATGCAAAAAGGCAAAGTGGCTGTCTGACGAGGCTTTACAAATAGCTGAGGAAAGAAGGGAAGCCAAAAGCAAGGGAGAAAGTATACCCAACTGAATGCAGATTTCCAGAGAACAGCAAGGAGAGATAGGAAGGCCTTCCTAAATGAGCAATACAAAGAAATAGAGGAAAACAATAGAATGGGAAAGACTAGAGATCTTTTCAAGAAAACTGGAGATGTCAAAGGACAATTTCGTGCTAAGGTAGGCGCAATAAAGGACAAGAATGGCAAGGACATAACGGAAGCAGTTGAGATTAAGAAGAGGTGGCAAGAATACACAGAGGAACTATATAAGGCTGATCTAAATGTTCCTGATAACCACAATGGTGCGGTCCCTGAGCTTGAACCTGACATCCTGGAGTGTGAAGTCAAGTGGGCTTTAGAAAGCATCACTAACAACAAAGCTAGTGGAAGTGACAGCATTCCAGCTGAGTTACTCAAAATCTTAAAAGATGATGCTGCCAAAGTGCTGCACTCCATATGCCAGCACATTTGGAAAACCCAGCAGTGGCCACAAGACTGGAAAAGATCAGTTTACATTCCAATCCCAAAGAAGGGCAATGCCAAAGATTGTTCAAACTACCACACCATTGCACTCATTTCACATGCTAGCAAGGTGATGCTCAAAATCCTACAAGCTAGGCTTCAGCAATATGTGAATCGAGAACTACCAGATGTACAAGCAGGTTTCTGAAGAGGCAGAGGAACTAGAGATCAAATTGCCAACATTCGCTGGATCATGGAGAAAGTAAGAGAGTTCCAGAAAAACATCTACTTCTGCTTCATTGACTATGCCAAAGCCTTTGATTGTGTGGATCACAACAAACTGTGGCAAGTTTTATTTATTTATTTATTTATTTGAAGAATTTATACCCCGCCTTTCCCATGCCAAAGCAAATGCCCAAGGCAGCTTACATGAGCAGGCTAATCTAAACCACCATTTTTTTTCCAATGGGGTTTTTACAAATCTACAGTATTCTTGTGATCTGCCAATCCTCAGGCCCAGATGTTGCCTTCCCAGTGTGGTTCTCTCCTTTGGCTGCTGCCATCAAGCCTCAGAAGGCAATCGCAAGTCAAGCCTGGACAGGTCCTCAAGGTCGTATTCCCTTCTTTGCCGGCTGGCCTCCTCACACACTCCCCCGCAACTCACACTTGCAGTGAGCTAATCAGCTCCACAGCAACTCTGTTCTGTCACCACAGGTACTGCAGCTTGTCACAGCCTGGCATTCATCTCCCATCCAAAAGCAAACCACAGATTTTCCTGCTTAGCTTCAGGCAATACCAGCAGCTCAACCATTAGTCCACACCTCCTGAGATGGGAGTACCAGACCACCTGATCTGTCTTCTGAGAAACCTGTATGCAGGCCAGGAAGCAAGGGTTAGAACTGGATATGGAACAACTGATTGGTTTAAAATTGGGAAAGGAGTACAACAAGGCTATATACTGTCACCCTGCTTATTTAACTTATATGCAGAGTACATCATGAGAAAGGCTGGGCTGGATGATTCACAAGCTGGAATCAAGATTGCTGGGAGAAATATCAACAACCTCAGATATGCAGGCGACAACACTCTAATGGCAGAAAGTGAGGAAGACCTCAAGAACCTGCTGATGAGGGTGAAAGAGGAAAGTGCCAAAATTGGTTTGAAGCTCAACATTTAAAAAACTAAGATCATGGCAACCACTCCCATCACTTCCTGGCAAATAGAAGGGGAAGAAATGGAAGCAGTGACAGAGTTTATTTTCCTGGGCTTTAAGATCACCGCAGATGGTGACTGCAGCCATGAAATTAAAAGACGTTTACTTCTTGGGAGGAAAGCTATGGCGAACCTAGACAACTTAATAAAAAGCTGAGACATCACCCTGCCAACAAAGGTTCGCATAGTCAAAGCATGGTTTTCCCAGTAGCAATGTATGGATGTGAGAGCTGGACCATAAGAAAAGCAGAGCGCCGAAGAATAGATGCTTTTGAATTACGGTGTTGGAGAAGACTCTTGAGAGTCCCCTGGACTGCAAGGAGATCCAATCGGTCAACCCTACAGGAAGTCAAGCCTGATTGCTCCGTGGAAGGACAAATCCTGAAGCTGAAGCTCCAATACTTTGGCCACCTCATGAGAAGAGAGGACTCTTTAGAAAAGACCCTCATGCTGGGAAAGATGGAAGGCAAAAGGAGAAGGGGGTGGCAGAGGATGAGATGATTAGAGAGTGTCACCGAACCAATGAACATGAAATTGGGCGAACTCCGGAAGCTAGTGGAGGACAGGGAGGCCTGGCATGCTGTGGTCCAGGGGGTCGCGAAGAGTCGGACAGGACTTAGCGACTGAACAACAACAACAAGGTGTTGGATGCCAGCGGAGAGGCACATCGCTTGCCTTCTACTGTGGCTGGATGAAGTAGCTGGAGTTCTCGACCTACCTGGCTCCAGCTCTTCTTTTCCCCCCACAATGGGTGTTTCTGGCCAGTCACGCAGTGAGTGCCCTGCTAGTTAGAACACATCCCATGGCTGGGCTTGTAACTCTCTCCTGGTGTGTGTCTTTGAGCTACAAGAACCCTGCTTTGCCTGCACACTGTGTTGTTTTATCTCAAGGGTCTCTGCCTTTTGGAATATTTCTGCAGCAGAACTTTTCCACAGCAACTCTTCAGTTTCCATTTCAACCCTTTTTCTACCATTGTCCCTGATGCATTTAGTAGATTGCTCTGCCAATCTACTTCCTATTTTAGAGCCCAATCCTGTGAATATCTACTCAGAAGCATGTCCCATGATAGTCAATGGAGCCTACTCCCAGGTAAGTGTGGCTAGGATTGCAGCCTTAGTCTCTTACTTTCAAGGGCTGCCTTTGAATTTTGGGGGGCATCCTTAAGTCTTGAAAAAATACAGATGGGAATCTGAGGTGGAGATCGGGAGACTTTTCACACACTCAGCTTCAAGTAGTTTTTCCTTCAGCCAATTTGTAATGCAAATGGAAAACCTATGTTGGCCGGATGGCTCAGTTGCATTACAACTTCCTCTCCTTTACAGTAGCTGTGATCAGACCTCAGCCATCAACCTAAATAGCATAGGAGAAATAGCTATTTTAAGAAATAGCTCAGTTTAAGCCTTGGGGATGACAGCACTTAGGCAGTTGTCACAAGGCTCATGTCAGAGTTCCCTGGACCCAGGCTCTGTCAGTCCTCTACCAGCGCCGGTTGGAAGTGCTTCATAGATGACAAAATCCATAGAGCCTCTGCTTTGGAGACACTGTGCAAATGGCATATACAGTACAGTGCATGCTGCCACTGAACCTGTGAGTTTCTGCTGCAAGTACATGCAGTGTAACTGTGCTCACAAGAAGCAGCTGAGACTTCCAGGGCATGTTGATGCAGCAAAAGACATCCTTGTGCAATAACCATACGTGACAATGTATATCTGGCTGGTACTTTTGCTCTCAGAAGTGCCTTCCTTGTGTGTGGTTGATAATGTGTGTCACAGCCCTTTCTGCTTAAACATAAAAGGAAAGCCCTGCTGGATTAGGCCAAATTGGGGGGGGGATGCATTTAGTTCCCCGTCCTGCTCTCTGCAGTGGCCCACCAGTTGCCTCTGGGAAGCCCACAAGCAGGAGAAAACGGTACCTGTCTCCCCCATGGCTGTAGTAGGCCTCTGAATGCAACCAGTATTCAGAGATCTACAGCTATGGATGCAGGAGACGGCACAGAACTATCAAGACTAGCAGGAACAGAGAGATACGCCCACTGGTCTAGTCTCTTCAAGCCAGTGGCCATAGACTATGTGCTGTGTGAAGTTGTACTTCCTTCTGTCCTTGGGGTGATGGAGAGTTCTTGGTCATATTAAACAAATGGAAGGAGGTGAGTTTGCCTCCAATGGTCTGGTTCTCAAAGACCCACTTGCCAGTTACCAGCCAAACACAAGTTTGACCCAGTAATGATTGAAGGCCATTTCCTGGCCTGAGTAAATGTGGGACAAAGGGGGATGCTCATTGTCATTCCTTGCCAGGAAGCTCTATGAATTTTTAACTCCCTTCTTTTCTCTTCTGAGCCAATGGCAGTTTTATGGATGGACAAACCCACGGGCCTCAATTTTTCAGCTCCTGCTAAAATACTTCTGCAGGGTAAAAACAACAAAGAGCCTTGCGGCATCTTAAGGCTGAACCAATTTATTTCAGCAGAAGCCTTCGTGGGCTGCAGCCCACATCATCAGATGGAAAGAAAAAACGGGGGAGACGTTTGCAATTGGCTGACCATTTAACAGCCCGCAGATGGCGGAAAGGACTAGCTCAGCCACTGAGTTCTTAGCAACGCTCCTCTCCTGGGACCAGGCAGAAGGAGAGCGTGGAACTCCTGAGCCACTTAGCAGGATGCCGTGGCCGAGGAAGAGCCTGCCATCGAGCCAGTGTCACCATGGCTGAGTGGGCAACCGGCACTTCCTCCAGGGTTGTCTGCGGCAAAGCTCTGCAGCTCCATGCAAGAGGTGCTAAAAGCAAACCCCTGTCTGGCAGCAAACTCCTTGGCAGAGATTCCTGCCTCTGGTGTGCAAAAGGACTAATGCAACCCGTAAGATAATTGAGCATCCCGACCTAGTGAGGGGAAGAGGCTCCGAGTGGGGCAGGACACGCGGCAGGTGGTAATGCACACTGTTCCCATGATGCACTGTTCTTGGATCGGGGGAGGGGGCATTTCCTCAGAAGCCTTGAGGCTCTCAGCATGGACTGGGTTTCCTCCATGAGAAGATCAGCAATGGTGGAGGAGCTTCCATGAGAGACCGTTTCCCTGTGGTGATGGCTCTTCTTCTGCAATGTGCAGGTCCTGGAGAGTGCTGGTGCTTCTTTTCAGGACTTATGTACTTAAGAAGAGCCCTGCTGAATCAGGCCAAGGCCCACCTAGTCCAGCTTCCTGCATCTCACAGTGGCCCACCAAATGCCTCAGGGAGCACACAGGACAAGAAGAGGCCTGCATCCTGTGGCCACTCCCTTGTATCTGGCATTCTGAGGTAAAATTCTGAGGTAACTATGTGGTAAATAAAACAGAATTTGCTATCCTGACTGCGGGGAGGGAGCTATAATAACTTGCAACTCAATCCGAGCCTTAAGAACGTAAGAAGAGCCCTGCTAGATCAGGCCAAAGGCCTTTCTAATCCAGCTTCCTGTATCTCACAGCGGCCCACCAGATGCCTCAAGAAGCATACAAGACAACAAGAGCCATGCTTCCTGTTGCCACTCCCTTGTTCTTGGGGTGTGTGGGTGTGTTGCTGTTCTCCAACACGCTCAGGCTGGGGGAAAGGGAACCATTCTTATTATTCATGTCACGACCATTACTATCTCTCAGCCTTACCTACCTCACAGAGTTGTGAGGACAAAAGAAGGGGAGGAACGATCACACCACCCTGGGAGGAAGGGTGGTATAAATATGAAAATAAATAAATAAATAATGTTGTAGGGGGATGTCAAAGATGTCTGGGCCCCGGGTGTCAAATGACCTAGCGATGCCACTGCAGTCAGGGAGCACATCCGGTAAGGAGGCAGCCTCCTGCTCCAGGCAGAGGAGTCTGGGATCACCTGCTCAGTAGGGAGACGCGGGTGAGAAAGGCAAGAAATGGCATGAACCCATGCATGAAACCCATGGCAAGAAATGAGAACACTTCCAAAGTGAAGTCCTCCGTGGTCAGAAGTTCCTCCTGCTGCTTGCAAAAAGCCTGCAGCTCTCCCCAGAGGAGACGACGAGGTCATTCCACCATCCAGCTAGAACCAGCCCCTGCCCGAGAGTTTACAGCCAACACACTCTTCTGTGTGCAGGCACAACAACTAGGGGGGGGGGGAAGTGGCAGGGCAGGGATGGGCAGCAGGCAGGCAGGCAGGCAGGCAGGTATAAACTCCCCTGCAGGAGGCTCCTGCCGGCTCGCTGGCTTCTTCCTCGCAAGAACGTAACATCAGAGCACAAGAAGAGCCCCTGTGCTGGATCAGGCCAAAGGCCCATCGAGTCCAGCTTCCTGTACCTTGCAGCGGCCCACCAGGCGCCCCAGGTCCTCAGATCGGGCGAGGACATGGCCACCAAGGTCGAGCTGAGAGTTGGCGGGCACCCGGGGGCTGTGGCTGGGGCGCGGGAGCACATCCAAGCCGTGACGAGGAACTACATCACCCACCCAAGGATCAGTGAGTATTCTGGGGGGGGGGGCACAATAGCCTGCGTGTCTTGCAAAGAAATGATGCTCACCCACCAGCTTCCCTAGTGTTGTGCTTCCAAAAATTGTGCTCAGTTTTTGAAAATTGGAAAAGCAGGTCAGTGAGGAATCTCTCTCTCTCTCTCTCTCTCTCTCTCTCTCTCTCTC
>JAJKFI010000063.1:5144633-5201254 GCA_029204185.1 Lerista edwardsae
CCCCCCGCTTCTAACCTTTTAGACAAAGGTCTCAAAGTGCTCCAGGGCGGTCACACAGGGCCACAGCCAGCTTCTGACTCCCAGGTAAATGGCTCAGCGGTTCACCCTTTCACAGGCTCCAAGGAAGCAATAAGCTTATTGCTGCCTTATGAGGCAGCGGCGTGTGGTGTGGGGGCAGAAGGTGAGGCAGCAACACCCCGTCAGGGTTCTTTGAAAAGGGCCGGCCTCTGCCCAACCTATGAGTAAGGAAAGGTCTTGTCCGAGGAAAGCCAGGATCCTGGATCGCAGCGAACGTGTGTCTCTTGGCACCCTGGCTTTCCGTGACTGCATAATAGCTCAAGAACAGGACAGGGAAGGCACAAGACGTAGGGATCAGAGGAAGGTTTCTCCCTTCAGCACAATCCTGTGCATGGTTGCTCAGAAGCAAAGCCCACTCAGTGGAGCTTTCGCCCAGGTAAGTACGTGGCCCTGGAGAAGTCAATGAAGAGTTTGAACGACGGGGGCGAGGAATCAGGAGCAGTAGGGGGATCTGCAAATGAAGATGTGGAACACTGGGCGGGACTTAGGCGAGACTTACGTGCGATTGGCTGCCGGTCCGCTCTGTTCCGACACCCCCCTCTCGCCACGTGGGGTGCCCTGGGCTTGGAGGGGGCGCCTGCTCGCAGGCGCCCCCTCCGAGGCCAGGGCAGCCTGCACGGCGAGCGGGGGGGGCGTTGGAATGGAGCGGACGGGCAGCCAATCAAACGGTAGTCCCGCCTAAGTCCCGCCCAGCGTTCCACGTCTTCATTTACAGATCCCACTGCTGATCAGGAGGGTGGTCTGGGAGGATGAGCTCCTGACTGACACACCCTGGGTGGCTGCGTTGTCTCCCTCACAGGATCGAGCGCATCATCACGCCCCGCCTGGCTCTGACCACGGCCGAGTTCCTGGCCTATCAGTGCGAGAAGCACGTTCTTGTGATCCTGACGGACATGAGCTCCTACGCGGAGGCCCTGCGGGAGGTCAGTGGGGCGCGGCGTGGCTGGGGCAGTGGACAGGCCAGGAGCACCTAATGTTGTTCCAACAAGGTGCTGCTGATGGGCAAATGCACAAATCCAGCAGCCCGTCATTCTTGCTCGCGCCAACCCACACATCCATTGATATTTAGCCCCCAAACGGAGCACATGAGAACACAAGATGCCTGCCTCCTGTGGCCACTCCCTTGCACCTGGCATTCTGAGGTAGCCTACCACTAATGTAAGGAGGTTGCACCACCCATCATGGCCTATAGCCCACAATGGACATTTTACCTCCAGAAATCTGTCCAGTCCCCTTTTAAAGGCATCTAGGCCAGATGCCATCACCACCTCCTGTGGCAAGGAGTTCCACAGATTAATTACCCGCTGGGTGAAAAAGTATTTCCTTTTATCTGTTTTAACTCTCCCAACACACAATTTCAGTGGATGCCCCCTGGTTCTGGTATTGTGAGAGAGGGAAAAGAACATCCCTCTATCGACTCTATCCCTTTCGTGCATAATTGTATATGTCTCAATCATGTCCCCCCTCATGCGCCTTTTTTCCAAACTGAAGAACCCCAAACGCTGCAGTCTTTCTTCATAAGGGAGGTGCCCCAGCCCCATAATCATTTTTGTCACTCTCTTCTGCACCTTTTCCAGCTCCACTATGTCCTTTTTGAGATGTGGCGACCAGAACTGGACACAATATTCCTGATGCGGCCTTACCATTGATTTGTACAATGGTATAATAATTTTGGCTGTTTTATTCTCAACCCCTTTTTTAATTACCCCAAGCATGGAATTGGCCTTCTTAATTGCTGCCGCACTCTGGGTCGACACCTTCATTGAATTGTCCACCAGCACCCCAAGATCTCTCTCCTGAGCTGTCACAGACAGCTCAGAACCCATTAGCCTATAGGTGAAGTTTTGATTTTTGGCCCCAATGTGCATCACTTTACACTTGTCCACGTTGAAACGCATCTGCCATTTTGCTGCCCATTCCTCCAACTTGAAGAGATCCTTCTGAAACTCTTCACAATCCCTTCTGGTTTTCACCACCTGGAAAAGTTTGGTGTCATCCGCAAACTTGGCCAACTCGCTACTTATGCCAGTCTCCAGGTCTTTTATGAACAACTTGAAAAGCACCGGCCCCAAGACAGATCCCTGGGGTACTGCACTTTTCACCCCTCTCCATTGTGAAAATTGCCCACTGACCCCCATTCTGTGTTTCCTGGCCCTCAACCAATTCTGAACCCATAAGAGGACCTGCCCTCTTATTCCTTGACTGTGAAGTTTCTTCAGCAGCCTTTGGTGGGGGACTGTGTCAAACGCCTTCTGAAAATCCAGGGATATGATATCCACAGGTTCACCCACATCCACGTGCCTGTTGACCTTTTCAAAGAATTCCAAAAGGTTCTTGAGGCAAGACATACCCTTACAGAAGCCATGCTGACTTTCCTTCAGCAATACTTGTTCCTCTACGTGTTTTAGGATTTTATCTTTGATGAGGCTTTCCACCATCTTACCCGGAACAGACGTTAGGCTGACCGGCCTGTAGTTTCCAGGGTCCCCCCTTCTCCCTTTCTTAAAGATTGGCGTGACATTGGCTATCCTCCAATCCTCTGGCACCGTGGCTGTTTGAAGGTACAAGTTGCATACTCTAGTTAAGAGGTCGGCAAGAGGTTCATTCTTAATTTAAGAGGTTAAGAGGTTCATTCTTTAATTCCTTGATAACTCTTGGGTGGATGCCATCTGGGCCTGGTGACTTATTTATATGTAATTTATCAATTTGATCTAAAACTTATTATTAACCATTATCTGACTTAAATCCTTAGTTAGGAGAGGCCGTTCGGGCTGCAGTATCTGCCCAAGGTCTTCTGCCATGAAGACAGATGCAAAGCATTCATTTAATTTCTCTGCAATCTCCACGTCCCCTTTTATCTCCTCTCTCCCTTCCTCACCGTCCAGTGGGCCGACCACCTCTCTGGCAGGTTTCCTGCTTCTAACGTATTTGAAAAAGCTTTTATTGTTCCCCTTTATGTTTCTGGCCATGCGTTCCTCAAAGTCTTTCTTGGCCTCCCGTATCATCCTCTTACATGTCTTTTGCCAGAGTTTATGTTCTTTTTTATTCTCAACATTTGGGCAAGACTTCCATTTATGGAAGGAAGCTTCCTTGCTCTTTACGGCCTCTCTCACTTTATTTGTCAGGGAGCCTTGGGCTCCTGAGGGTCACTGCCTGGGAAGGGGAAAGCAGTCAGACCTCCCTGCATCCGAAGCCTTGTGGCAGCCGCTGAGCTTTAGCCACAACAGGTGAAAACGATGCTTAGAACATTTGCTAAGCTGATTTTAGCTTTAGCCACCACAGCACACGATATGTAATCCAACCATCCTGTAAAGTTAAAAAGACAAATAGCAGCGACATTCTAAGGGGATCCTCCAGGTGTGGCGTTTAATTAAAGTGCCGTCATCCACTCACTGTCTTTGCACAGTAAGTCACGAGCCAAATTGCACTGCTGCTTCCAGACTTTCCACTACTGGTGCACTTTCCAAAACTCTCTTTCCTCCACATCCATTGGCACTTCTAGTGCCTGACCACCACCAGCTCCTCCCTGGCCTTCTCCCTTTCACCCCTCCTTTGCTCCTGTCTCTGTGGGCATGACAGGGGCTCAGGGAAAATAAATCTCCTTACTCCCAAGTTGCACAGCAGCCACCTCCTGCCCTGCACTGAAAATGGCACAGGCCAGTTGTCCTGCCTTTTCCAGCACAGGTTAGGATTGGGCTGTAAGTTTTAGCATCAAAGTTTCTGTTCTGGATTCATGAAACCAGTTTTTCTAGGTCAGACTGCAAATATTTTACCAGGAGCATAACCTGCACGTGTGAAAAACAAATTGAATTATTAAGTGTTCCTCCCATGTTCCTCCCATGCTTCTACCAGTACAAAGCTGTGGGCAGGGTGCTGGGACAGTATGCGCAGGTTGAGCAGCACCGCGGGTGCAAGCAAGCACTTCCCCCCATCCCAGCCAGTCCACCTCTGTATGCTCCAGTGGGGTCTTGCATGGACACAGGTGAGAGCTTGGCGCCCCAGCCAGCTGCAGGCAGTGAACCAGCGGACTGACTCCCTTTGCTCCAGCAACTCTCGCCTCTTTCTTTCCCCGCCAGGTCTCGGCCGCCAGGGAGGAGGTCCCTGGCCGCAGAGGGTTCCCCGGCTACATGTACACCGACCTGGCCACCATCTATGAGCGAGCCGGACGGGTGGAGGGCAGGAATGGCTCCATCACGCAGATCCCCATCCTGACTATGCCCAACGACGGTAAGGAGACGCCAGGCGAGAACCTGTTGAAAGTCAGGTTAGGGAGCGTGAGGGGAAACCGTGCCGGGGGGGGGGTTAAAAGACCCCAGCGCTTACTAGGGTTCTTCAATCCTCCCCCCCCCAAAAAAAAACCCAATCAGGCACTACTATAACCTGGAACAATGCCCTGGAAGTGGCTGTTGGGGGTTACAAAATGATAGTCCTCCCAAGTGACTCCGTGGATGAGGCTGTTCACACACGGAATCAAACTGCTGGGCTCAGTGGGGGGAGACGTTCCCCAAAGTCAGGCCGGACAGGAACCTAGAGGACACGTTGCCCCCCCCCACATTGCTTGCTTGGGATCTGCCGTATTTCCTTGGCAGGGATCCTGCTGAGGTAGTTTTCACCTGCGTGGGTGGGTGGGAGGGAGGGAGGGCAATGCCACGCCAGTCTGCCGCTGCTCCTGCAAGTGGCTCTTGGCGGCCAGGCCACCTTCTGCTCAGCGGGGTGAGGTGGCCCTTGGCTGCCCCTGGCGCCTTGAGCTGCTTCCCAGAACGCGAGCAGGTGCCATTTATCTCCTCCCTGAAATTCGGAAGGAATTTCTGTGCCAGCTGTCCTTAGAAGAAGAGTCCTGCTGAATGTGGACCGAAGCCCCTCTGCTGCCAGGTTGCACTTCCACCGTGGCCTGCCAGCGCTTCTGGAAGCCCCCACGCGGGAGAGGGAGGAAGGCCTCCTCTTCTCCAGCCACTGCCCCCTGCAGCTGGCATTTTGCTGCTGAGCCGGGAGGTGGCACAGAGCCATCACGAGCAAACCTGCCCTCCGTGAATTGCTCCCATCTCCTTTGCAAGCCACCCAGCTGTTGAGCCTTACGCACAAAGCGTTTCCTTCAGTGTCTGGTTGGGAGGTGCGCCGTGCAGATGTTCCCTGTGGGGCACGGTGAGCAGAGGGCAGCCTCGTTCCCCACTGCACAGCACGCCAGGAGGGTTCGGCTGCAGGCCCATCCTAGCCCCACTCTTCATACCCTGGGAGGAAAGTTGAACTGAAACTGCTCCTCATTTGACCTGGTGAGTCCCTTGATGGGGGCAGTGAGAAATAGGAACTGAGCCACTGACAGCCACGTTCAGTTCCTTATTTGACATTCCCCGCATTCTCCCAGTTCCCTGGGTGTGTCTGTCTTCAAGGGGGAAGCCTGACTTAGGGTGCAATCCTAACCTGGTAGGCCAGCAAAGTTTGGCCTGCACAAGAGCCACCGTAAAGCACATTTGGACCACTCTCAGAGAGGCCAGCACGCAGACGTGTGCCAGCTTTCCTGACTCCGAATGTGGTCCTTTTTACGGTGGCCCTTGTGCCAGCCAAACTATGCTGGCCTAACTCCAGGTTAGGACTGCACCCTTAGGGTGAGATTTGTGGGTGTTCCTGAAGAAGAAGGAGGGGGCAGTGGCTGCAAAGAAGGAGGCCGATCCAGCAGAGATCTCCACACCGTTGGCAGCTGGCCACTCGCTTTGGCAGGAGGCCAGGGTCTGCAGAGAGTTCTCCGGGGGAGGCTCAAAGATCTGCATCTTGTGTGGCTGCACAATGCTCACAGCTACATTCTGGCACAATGCCCAGGGATGTTGTACTGCTGAAGAAAGGCCTTCTGGACAAGGTGGCAATGGAGAAGGTTCCCAAAGCACGTGAAAACCTGGCACAGACTTATCGCGGCACTGGGAAGGGGCACGTGACAAACATGCTCTGCCAGACCAAGGAGACCGCATCTCACGCAGCACCAACCTGGCTCAAGGGGCTCACCTCCACCTGCTTTTATCCCCTGCAGACATCACCCACCCCATTCCTGACTTGACCGGCTTCATCACCGAAGGGCAAATTTACGTGGACAGGCAGCTCCACAACAGGCAGGTAACTGGCCCAGTGTTTGCCTTCAGTGTTGACCCTGCTTTGGGCTGTATCAGAGCTGGGGGAAAGGGGGCACAACCTTCCTGCTCTGGACCCTAAACCACTGGACCCCCTCTGGAATATCAGTGTTCCACCACCCTAGACTTACAGCCAATCCAGTGGGCCACGCGGGCCACCGTCAAGGCATGGACAAAAGCGTACAGCATCTGCCCCTCCAGAGCGCATTACCACTCAGCGCATTACCAGCAGCCACTTTAGAACAGCTGCTGCAAACAGCTGCGGCCAGCTACATGCGCTACGTGCAGCCAGCTAAGGTGGCACAGGAGGCAGGCAACAGATGGGGTAGGGGGCAGAAGAGGGAGGGAGGTCAGGCCCACATGCCACCCTCCAAATTAAGCAGCGGTCTGCCTTGGAATACCAGTTGTCGGAGAGCAGTGGTGGCGGCAGGGAGGGGAGAAGGGGTAGACCTCCTCTCCTCCTTGTTCCCCGGCATCTGGTGGGCCATCGTGAAAACAGGATGCTGGATTAGCTGGGCCCTACTTTGGCCTGATCCAGCAGGGGTCTTCTGACATCCTTATGTCATCACATATTCCTTCATTGTGGGAAATTTTCAGAAGGATTCTTGCTCTTTCTGGTTTAGTTTTCTACAGTTATGCACACATGTGAACACGAGCATTCATGCATGCATACACACACGTGTGCACGCGCACGCACATGCACGCACACTTTGACAAGACAGGGGATCCCGGGGTTCTGTGTTCACACCGGTCTTCTGCTGCAGATCTACCCTCCCATCAACGTGCTGCCTTCCCTCTCCCGCCTGATGAAATCTGCCATTGGAGAAGGCATGACTAGGAAGGACCACGGGGACGTGTCCAACCAACTGGTAAGCATCTCACCCTCCACCAGAAGGGGCTCCCTCTTTCTTGCCACCCAGGCAAGGTAAAAAATGTTCCCCTTGTGTTGAAAGTGGCATCTGTAGCTGTGGAGGGGCTGAGCCGCCCCCATCGTGCACAATATTGGTGTGATGCTTTTCTGCACCGCACACCCGATGGTAACAGCCCACCTTTCCTCTGTGCTCAGTATGCCTGCTATGCCATTGGCAAGGACGTTCAGGCCATGAAGGCTGTGGTGGGGGAGGAAGCCCTGTCGGCAGACGACCTCCTCTACTTGGAGTTTCTCCAGAAGTTTGAGAGGCAGTTCATTGCACAAGGTAGGGGCTGGCCGGGAACCTGGCCCTCTGCATGTGTGTCCGTGAGAGGGGGTGGGGACAGCTGCCTCAGAATGTCTCCCCAGGAGAACTGCTCCCCCAGACCCCAGGGCCCCCGCGGTGTCTTTCCCAGGCCCCCCCCCCCAAACATTGCTTGTGCTTCTCGGTCTCGTCATAGCCGTGCGTTGGCAACAGGCCTCAGGAAGTGCAGGCCCCGATTCTGCAGAGCGCCACACTGTGCCCGCTGTGCATTGCTCAAGTGGCACCTTCTGTCCCTCAGAGATGCCCCCCCCCCGTGAAATGGGCCCTGGCTTCTCCCCTCCCCTGCCCTGGAGGACAGATTCTAAATGCAGAGGTCTGGTTATCTAGAGTCAAATCTGAACAATGGTTGGTGTATGTGAAACCAGACAGGGAATTTTTAGTTGCATTTTCCAATGTACTGTTTTGCATCGCTATACTTAGATGGTGGTTTAAGTATCGCAAGCGAAAACGCACGTTTCCCTCCCGGAAAATGCACAGTGTCCCTCGCCCTTCCAAAACCTCGCCCTTCTAATTGAGTTTGCAGCCCTTGTGGAGGTTCGGTTTGCTTGTCAACCTTTCTCTGGGCTTCCCAGGGACGAAGGGCCCATGATGTCTCTTTGCTTTACGATCCTTCCCTCTCACGGTGCTAACGTGCTCCTGGCGTCCGTTCCTCGCAGGGCCCTATGAAAACAGGACTATTTTTGAGTCCCTCGACATTGGCTGGCAGCTGCTCCGCATCTTCCCCAAGGAGCTGTTGAAGCGGATCCCAGAGAACATCCTGTCGGAGTACTACCCGCGCGAGGCCAAGGGGGCCCAGAGCTCTGCTCTCTGAGGGGGACCAGCTGGAGAGCCAGCCATGCACATGCAGACCGAGAGCGGAGCCTTCCTGGGTGCCTCCGTAGGGCACTGTCTTCTGCATCCCACGTGCCACAGAGAAATCTGTCCCAAGGCCACGCCCAGTGGTGTCATGCTACCGGTACACTACTACCGGTACCGGTACACTACTACCATGCTACCGCGGGGGCGGGGAATATGGCAAAACGGAGTGTGACGCAACGGGCGGGCTGCCGCTCACCCGTTCCTCCCGCCCAGTGTACCGGTAGCATGACACCAGTGGCCACACCCCTTTCATGGCCTTTCAGCCCACTGTGCATGGTAACCTGATGCAAAATAAAGCTGCATTTTTTGGTGAGTGTATCTGTGGGTATAGCCAGGGGCATCATTAGGGGGTGCCGGGGGGGTGACCCCCCCGCAGGGGGGGTGTTTGACATCTCTACTGGCCAAAAATGGTAAAATTGAATAATTATTCAAAAACTATTTTTGAAAAATACTATCATGTTACATATCATTCAATGTGGAATTTACAGCAGAATGCAATGAAACAAACCTATCATAAATATATCTATTCCATCAAAAGTACAGCCTAAAACCCCAGGGGGAAAAACACACACAACTGACTTATGGAACAAAGCGTGGATTTTCTTCACTCAAAACTGACAATGAAACTGATTGTTCAGAGAGCCAATGAAGTGTTATTAAGACACAGCAGTGAACCAATAAGATTTTGTATGAGTCAGCTCATTTCCATGATTCAGAGCTAATATAGAACTCATATTTAGTTGTTTTGAGAGAGTGCAATCCTCACCTGGAGTGAGGCCAGCATAGTTAGGCCAGCAAAGTTTGGCTGACACAAGGGACCCTGTAAAGCATGTTTGGACCACTCTTGGAATCAGGGAGGCCAGCACTTGGATGTGCGCCATCCTCCCTGACTCTGAGAGTGGTCCAAACACACTTTATGATGTCCCTTGTGTCAGCCACACTTTGCTGGCCTAACTGTGCCGGCCTAACTCCAGGTTAGGATTGTGCTCTGAGTGTTATCAAGTTGGCCACTGGTTTTTTGTTGGTTGCAGATTTGTTGAGCGACCTTTATTGTGAAATAAACTAAATAAATAAACCCTAATGATGCCACTGCATTTAGGTTGTATGATATTGTAATTTTTTTCTGTCTGGTCTGGTTCAGGGGGAGCTCCATCACAGGTGGGGAGATGCAATGAGCTCTTGCTGTGGGTGACACAAACCTTAGTGACACCACTGGGCTTAGCAGAAGACTGGTGCTTAAGTGTGGGCATAAACTGGATCAGTAGGCACAGAACAGGATTCTGCAAACAGAACCTGTGAAAAACCTGTGTGCGTGGGGTGGAGGAGTGCTAGTCAGAACTGCTGCAAACCTAGAAGAATTCAGAAGGCCACAACACACAGTAGAACAACAGGCTTCAACAATTAGTTTTCCAAGTTGCACACGCATGCACAGTGAGCACCTCCACTGCTATTATCTACTAAACAAGTCAATGCGGAACGAAAACTGTTGGCTAACCTGGACGCAGAGCAGAGACACGTCAGAAACGGAGCAGGCAAATAAGCTTTCCCATGACGTGTTTTTTCAGCCCACCTCTCCACATTGGGGCCAGAAGAAGCCCCGAAAATGCTGTTCTTGTGCCCGTTCATATTAACACAGCTGGTGCAGGAAAACTTTCCCATGGATCGTGCCCCCCATCCTAGGCTTCACAAAAGCCGATCATGTTTTGGGGGAAAAATTAACACAATCTCTCAAAAATCCCCCAATGAACACTACACTCACACACACTTCTCCTAAAACTGTCCTGTTGAAGGAAGTTGGGAGAGGAAATGGTGGATGTTGAAGGAAGTGAAATAATACATATTGTGGAGGTGGGGGGGGGGGCTCCAACAGATCTAAGATCTCCCGTTTTCCAGAGTTCCTGAGCCTGCGTGTCTGAGGGTGGGAAATGCCAATTGGCCAAAAATGATTCTGGACCTTCCCTGATGAGCTACATGAAGAGTATTTGAGAGAGAGAAATGACGACAATTCCAAGGCAAGCTGAGGCTGCCCAGGTCCGTAAAGGTCCAGGGTTCCAATGCCTTGAAGAGCTCCATGCAGACAAAGAGGCTTTACTAAGCAGACTCTTCCCACATTTGCTCCACAAGGCGTGGTGCTGGCCATGAACGCGATCTCTCTCAGAAAAGCAGGTCTGAATGGTGATAGTGACTGACCCCCAACTGAAAAGGTTCGCCTGACTTGAGCCAGGCAATTTAAACAAAATCCTCCAGGTTTCCAGTCGACTATTTTTGGGCAAGGTGTGGGGACAGACATCACAATGTACTCCAGATACGTTCGTATGGAGCTGGGGATTCAGATCCATTCCAAGCTGCTTCCCGGCTAGGCTTTGGGAATCTTGGTTGCTCGGGTACCCTGTGCCAGGAGGCAGGCGGATTGGCGCAACCACGTTGAGTCGCTCAGCTCTTTCAGTGGCTTTCTGCATGACCAACCATGGTGCCTGTCCGGATGCCTTCCTTGGAGGGGATGTGCCGTCCGGGGGGATTCCAGCCCTTCTTGGAAGGCCAGTTCCAGGAGTCACACGTGAGCACCACTGATTTGCTCCATTGCGTTCGAGGGTCCTTTCTGCCTCTTGCACTTTCTACACGACAGTCTCCGCATTCGGGAATGGTCTTCTGGCGGCTGGGCTGAGGGGAGAAGAGGATGCTGAGCTGCAGCCATCTATCCCCATTGCCAGCTCAGATGCCAAGGAAGCAAAGGCACCCTTGGCGCAGTGTTTGCGGGCAGGCTTGGGCAGTCTGAAGCTTAGGGCAGACGTGGCAGAGGCATGCAGTGGAGTTTGCTTTTCCACGGTGTGCTCAACACAGTTGTGTCGCAACAGGGGCCTGGAGGGGCCGGGGCCGTGGGCACCACATCCTGAGGGGTACCTCCTCCTGCACATACCCATGGACACGTGGGGCAGTTGCGAGCTACTCTGAGTGGCTGTCTACTTCTTCCAATACCTCTTTCCATGAAAAAAGTGGTCGGCCGCTCAAAGCAGAGTGCAACCACCCCAAGTGCCTGCAACCTGGAAGCAACTGGCATTGACGTCGTCATATCACCGCAATTACTTCCAGGGCAGGCACTTCCAGGCATCGTGGCCCCCGGTGCCAGACGGGCCAGCTGCATCCGTGGCTCAGTGCAGACCGCACACCCAGAGTGTGGACAGAGATGTGCTGCCTTGGTTCTGAATCAGCGTGGGAGCAGAACTTTTAAAGCACACACAGCTGACGTTTGGGAAGGCCACTCAGGTCCAGGCCAGGAGTTTGGCCCCCAGCTGGCCACCCAAGTGCTGGAAAAACAGCACAACGCACCGGATGTCACTCAAAGCCACGTCGCGGGCTACCCCTGGGCATTTTCCAGCGTCTGCCCAGAGCCCTTTTGGACATGAGGCAACTGCAGCCAGCCAGCAGTCACGGCCAGCCTCAAACAGGAAGGGGAGGGTTTCACTTCTCGTTGACTCAGGCCGAGGCCCTGTGGGGGTGACAGACAGCGCTGAGCCCGGGAGAACCGACGGGTCGTGGCCTGCCACCCACCCACCAGCTGAGACCGGAATGGCTTTTCCCCAGGAGGACTCCAGCCAACTTGCAGGTAAGGCAGTGCCAGAGGACTGGCTCGAGCGGAACCGGGAGACAGGTGGAAGCATTCCAGTGCACCAGGCAAGGACTGCTCTCGGGCAGTGGCGTCTCTACAGGGAGGGCAAAGCTCTAAGTTTTGCAAGAAGCCTTACCTTGCAGTGGAAATCACTCCTCTCCTGCACCGTTCTAGCCAATCCTCACAGGGAACAGCAACATCTTGGCATTGCTTACTGGCTACAGCAGCAAGGGAGAGGAGGGATTTACATGACAAGGTAAGGCTTCTTGCAAAACGTAGAGCTTTGCCCTCCCTGTAGAAACGCCTCTGCTCTCAGGAGCACCGGCCCAGGGTCTGAGCAGCCGCAGGAAGACCGAGGAGGAAGACCCGTCACGGTTCAGAGGATGGTTCAGAGGATGGAGGGCTGACAGCTTGACAGTGCTCGGAAATGCAGCCGGAGGCCGTTCAGGGTTTTGCCCGGCTTTTGGAGAGGCCCACTTGGGGGACGCGGCTCTCTCCAAGCCACTTGTGCCAGCAGCAAGTCGTGGGAGAACACAGGGGCCCTCTTCTGCCCGGACAACTTCTTCTCTCACACCGGAGAGCGCTTTGATCTGTCACGCGTGGCAGGCGGTCCTTCCTTGCTGGTCATGTTCTGTGTGGACCTGCCACAGTCCTGACCCGCGCTGCACCCTTCAGCTCAAGCAGGGCCGGGAGGGAAGCTGTCGCGACAGCAGGGTGGGCAGGAGCTCCGCTCGCCTTCCAAGCGCAGAAGCTTGTCTTGGACAGCATGTCTGGTTTGACCTTCATAAAATGACCACACCGGTTTCCGCTGAGAACTTCACCGGGGTTTATTTAATCTCACGGTGGATTTGGCTGTGCTTCTTATAGAGCAGCAGACATTCAAACACAGTTGCTAACATTTATTGTCGGGGGGGGGGGCAGTTCTTGATAGGGGGCAGAATGAGTTAAGTCTCCTGTGCATTGTCAGCATCTGAAAGCCGTCTCCAAAACCTCCCTCAGAGGCGGAAGAGGGGAAACGGTTGCCAGGGATGCCTGCGAGGGGAGGGGGACGGCCCCAGGCGCATAAGGGCAGTTGGCACCCACTGGGGCAGGGGAATCTCCACGCGGGTTGTGTCTGTTTTTATGTTCTATAGCCTACATCGAACAGACATCGACAAGGGTCTTCAAGGCCAGGCTGAATACACGACGTGTGCGTGTCTGAAGACCTGGCAAGGCATCCAGTTTAGAAAGCTGACAATTTCCAAGAGGCAGAAAAGGGGAAATGCTTCCAGAAGCCTCCTCTACGATACGCACCAGTAATGCTCATCACCACTGCAGAGAAACTGACAAAACATTTCTCCTCCTGGTGAAATATTCCTTTCACGGAAATGTTTGTTACTGGTTGTCATGAAACTGTAGTTTCCTGGAAACCTGGTAAGTTTTAAGAGAACTACTCGTGTGTAAATGCCTCAGGTGGGGGTGGTTAGTTTATTGAGCTACAGATAAAAGCCTCAAGGAATAGAACTTTTCTCTCGGCTCTCAGGGAAGGTTAACTCCACGGGTTGGTGTGGAGGTTAAGTGTAGTTAGTGAGGCAAAGCTCTTATAGGTATTCTTTTTCTTTCTGTCTTCCCTGTTTCCTGCTCAGCCAAGTTAAGTAGAGGGGTTGATCATTGTTATTTTAAGTATTCAGGTTTTATTACGGAGTCTCTGTAGTTTTATTTGTAAATTTTAATGTATATGAATAAAATTGGATTTTTATTTTTATTTGGCTTTTTTTAAAAAGGGGGTTTTGCCCAGGAGCTCCCCTTTCTTTTACTAAGTCTGGGCTGGTGGCAGCGGTAACTACCCCAGGGGAGGGGAGTTGCCCCCCCCATCATAACACTGGTCAACAAACAAGTACTTACAGTCCAATCAGATGCGCAGAACGTCCTCCTGCCCAGGACCTGCGGAGGTGTCCTTGCACAGCTCCCCTTTTCACTTCAAAGGGGCTTGCACAGAAGCACTCGGCCGGATTGGGTCCCTAGTGGGACAGTTGCCATGGGCTAGTGTCCTGGACCAGCCACACCCCAGCGCTTCTTTGTGTGGTTGCCTGACCATTTTCTCTGTGTTTCTTTGCAGCCATTTTGGAGTCTGGCAGTGATTCAGGTTCCGAGGAAGATGAGGATGGCAAGGTATGTGGGCAGCTTGCCTTGGGCATGCCACTCTGCCTTTCATGGCTGGATGCAGGGAGAGAGACAGCAAAATTTAAGGAAGCTTCTAGTCTTCAAGGAGAAAGAACAAAAAACTGCACGTGTTGGCTGGCCAGTTAGGCAACAGCTTAAACTAGGGCTTAGCCCTGGCAAATCTCAGCTCAGCTTAAGTCCCATGCACTGTTCCTGCCCTCCCCTGCTGCCCGGTGACTTCTATCCTTGGCCTCCATTTCTTCGTCTTGGCAAGCACCCTGGAGAAACTGTTCTGCACGAGCAGCGGTGCTCAGCCCGGCACACACACACACACACACCTTCCTGGCACAGCTTGTGCCACAGTCAGGACGACAAGCAGAGGACGTCTGCCCTGCTCTGCCGGCTGAACTGGCAGGACGGAGCGTGGCAGACGACGGCTCACCCAGCCCTTGCGTTCTTCCTTCAGGAGGAGGCTCTTCTCCAGGAGAGGGACGAGGCCAAGCAGAAGCTGGCAGAGCTTGAGTGCGGTGGGTCCAGCTGCCCTCCATCCCAGGGTGGGAGGCCGGCCGGGCGCCCTGCCCCCTCCTGGTGCTCACCCCGACTGCCACCCTCCTCTCCCCCTTCCCAGCCTCCCAGGCCCTGCTGGTGGAGCTCCTGGCCCTGGAGTCCGAGTTTGAGATTGAGAAGTCGTGCCGGAGGCAGGCAGAAGCCTACGCAGCCCAGGTGAGCTGGGGCCGGGGGCACAATGCCAGGGGCTATGTTGGGGTGGGCGCAGTGCCCCCCAGTTGCCTCTGTGAGCCCACCCACCCCCAGCAGCAGAGGGGTGTGTCCAGTGGTGTCATTCAAATGATTTAGGAACAGGAATTCACTTTTGATTGGCACTTGTCGGGAACCCGGAACCAGCCACGGAGCCCGTTAGGATCCGGAACGCCCGTTCTGGTCCGTTCCCCCTAAATGACATCACTGCCTTCGCCCTCCTAGGAATCTGGAGTCGCTCCCTTTAACCCTCTGAGTGCCGGCCAACCAAGAAGAAAAGCTCTTTGCAGAGGAATTGGGAGGGGGAGGAGGGAGAGTGAAGTGGGCGGAGTCAGCCCTAATTTTAACTAGTGGAACTGAGTTCCCCCGTGTTCCCCCTGCATGACACCGCTGGGTGTGTCCTTTTCTCCTGCCACGGCTCTTCTTGGTTGGGGCCAGCAGAAAGCTGCTGGGAATCTTGGCTGCAGGTCTCCCGGGTCCCCCCCCCCGAGAGTCGCCCCTCCCCGGCTCGGATGCTGCCCCTGTCAGGGCCCTCCTCACTTCTCAACATCCTCCCCAGGTGAGCAGGGACCACAAGGAGCTGAAGCGGATCAGCGTGGCCTTCCTGCCCCTGCTCAGCCGCCTCCCGGAGGACCGCGCGGGCGATGGGGGCGAGGTCCCGGCTGAGGCCGGGCCCGATCCCCTGGGTCAGTACTTGCAGCAAATCAAAGGTGAGTCTGGAATCCCTCCTCCTCCAGTTGGAAGTCAAAGCCCAGAGAGGAGCTCCTGGGTGGTGGGAGGGGGCTGGGCTTCTCATGCAATGCAAGGATGGGCAGGCAGCAGGGAGACCGACAGTGCCCAAGCATCATTTCGGTGGGCTTGGTCCAAATGTGTCCCCCCTTCCCACCATGAACGGTCTTGTCCATTGTGAAAAATGGAGGGGGGGGGAAACTGGTGTCCTTGAGTTTCTTTCAGTTCCCTCGAAGCTCTGGGCAGTTCTGGCTGCCTGGTTGGCATTTCTAGCCGGGCCTGGCAGAAGAGCATGGCTGCACAGACGCGTTATACGCACATGCCTTTGACTTCATACTGCCCTCCGCCGCCTCTGGGGCTCAGTGCCGACTCTTCCATGGAGACCAGAGACCCCCTGCTCTGCTTGCCCCTCTAGGTTCCGCTTGCCCCATGAATCCTGCCACCAGCATGCAGTAGCTCCCTCCACTGACCTGAGGAGGGTTTCAGTGCTCCTGACCCTTCGGGTGCTGGTCCCTCGCTCCTGCTTGCTGCCGGAACATGGAACATGTCTGCAGGAAGCACTGAGGCCCGCTGGACGTGCAGTCCCGGGGGGGGGGGGCTCACATCATGTGCCTCTGCCTTCAGAATGCAAGTCCCAAAGTTCAGGGGATGCCCCCACCACCACCCACACACCATTGGCGCAGAAGAGGGCAGGGGCCCGCCTGCCGCTCCTGCTTCCCTCTTCCAAAAGGTGCTCGCTTTGCCTTCTGTTCTGAGGCTGTTTCTGAGCAGCTCCAGGAAGTCTGGCAAGATCCAGGCGAGACCAGGCCAGCCTCACCGGGTACGGGGAAGCAGCCGGATTGGCACAAGGAGCCTTTGCCCGTGTCAGTTGCCCCTCCGTTCCTCCCATACGGGAACAGGCCTGCAGCTCAGGCTGGCCTCCCTCCAATCTCCATTGGCAGGCGGGGGACGGGGTGGGTGGGTGGGGAGCCCTGCCGCCCGCTCACCCTCTTCTCCTTCCTTCCGCCAAGACCTCCAGGCAAAGGCTTCCTGGCTGCTGGACGAGAAGAAGGAGCTGGCCGTGCGGGAGAAGGAGCTCCAGGAGCAGGTGCTGGGGCCAGCGTCCAGGGAGGGAGGGAGGGGCCACTCGGCCTCAGGGCCTGGGTGGGGAGTGGTCCAAGGGGCACCCTGAGGTGTTCCCCTCACATCTGCCCAGTGGTGTCATCTAAATGATTTAAGAACAGGTACTCACTTTTGATTGGCACGTGTCGGGACCCGCCCACCAGAAGTGACATCATAAGCCAGAAGTGAGGTCGTGGCAGGAAGTGACATGAAAAAAGCCCTTTTTGAGGCCTCAGATGGTTTTAAACTGACCCAACAGTGGCAACAGAATTCCACAGCACCCCCAGAACATGTGAAGGAGGCCTGGCATCATATTAAAACCCCAGAGCAGCTCATTTTTCAGTGGCAAGGAAAGGAAAGGCTCCGCTCGCTGCCTGCCTGCCTGCCTGCCTGGCTCTGAGAACATGCAGGCAACTCAAACATGCAGGAAATTCAAACGTTGCAGAGGGCGGAGTCGACGGGTGGGCGGGCGAATGGGTGGGGCCAGCCGTAATCCTAGAAACCGGTACTCGCGTACCCCCACGTACCCCCTGCATGACATCACTGCATCTGCCTCGTTGGAGGTGTGGAGCAGGCATGGGCCTCTCCTTGCCCCCTGGAGCCAGCCAACCCCAGACGCAGACCCTGAGCGGGGACTTCTGCCGGCCACGGGGGCTACAGCGGTGCAGACCGAGGAGGGCAAGGCTGAGCCGGGGGAGCAGCAGCAGGGGGCCTCTGCCCTGGGGAAAGGGGGTCGTGGCACGGAGCCACCACCACAGCCTCATCCCGGCTCGCATGCGCCTCCGCCTGCCAGCTGCACTCAGAGGCCTCGGAGGCCCTGCCCCGTCTCCCTTCCCACCCGAAACCCAGCTGCTGGAGGGGCGGGATGGGGGTATCCATTGTGGGGCCCCCTGGGGTGCAACTTCCTGCCTGGAAGCCCCCCCCCCAGCTGCTGAGCTTTCCACTCAGGGCAGAGGCGATCCTGTTTCCCTGGCGAACGACAAGGTCTGATGGGCGATCAACCCGTGCGTTTGCCTGGCCGTCGCTGAGAGGAGAGTGCTTGTTTGCAAGGACCACTTTACCGCTGGGGTGTGGGAAGCCCCTAGCAGTGTGCCCCCGGAAGAAGCCCTTCCTGGGAAGCTCGCCTCTGCCGCCAGCCGAGCGGCTCCTCCTGCGGAGTCTGCTGGGCTGCTTCTCAGGGGATCTGGAAGGGATGCTGGCGCCACGATGCTTGCGTGCAGCTCATTCCGGAGCTCCTGCACTACACAGCACAGGACTGTTCCTTAATATAAGGAGACCCTCCTCTGTGCGCAGCTCGAAGAGGAGCGCTCCGAGAAGCGGTGCCTGCAGGCTGCGCTGGAGCAGACTCAGAGGGCTTTGCAGAGGGTCAAACAAGGTGAGTTCAGGGCACGGGGCGGGGGGTGGAGGGGGCCCAGCGGAGGCGCTCACTGCTGCAGGAAGGACGGGCCCTCTGGACAGTGCAGGATTGTGGTCCCATAGTGTCATCCCCCTACCAAACATGCCCTTTGTGCAGAGGTCATTCGTTGGGAGAGAGGCGTTGGGGCTCTGCGCAGGCATTGGAGGGGGCAGGGCAGTGCGCGGGCGGGGGGGGGGGGCTGTCCCCAGCAGCAACTTCAGTGGAAGGACCACCGGTGAGGAGGGAAGGAGCAGCTGCCAACCCAAGGGGACAAGGCTGGGCTGGACGGGGCCGGCTCCAGAGAAGGCATTAGTAGTAGGCGACTTCAGAGTACCGGATGCAAGGGAGTGGCAACAGGATGCAAGCGTCTTGTTGTCTCATGTGCTCCCTAAGGCACCTGGTGGGCCACTGTGAGATACAGGAAGCTGGGCTAGATGGGCCTTTGGCCTGATCCAGCATAGGGGCTCTTCTCATGTTCTTAAGGCAGCTTCCTGGGGTCACGCTGGACACTGGCTGCTCTGGCCACGCGCCCATTCCTGGCCAGCCCAAGGCCGCTGACCTTGGGTGCCTCTCCTGTCCCCTCTCCAGTGTCCCGCCTGGTCACCCAGGAGTATGGGGAGATGGCTCGGCAGCTCGATGTGGAGCAGGACCTGAGGCAGCAGGCAGAGGCCTTTGCCCGGCAGGTAGGAGTCCCAGGGCAATGGGGGAGCAGCCGCTTCTCTTGCACTCTTTGAAGGAAGCGAGGTGGGGAGGGGGGCCACGAAACCGTCCAGCAAATCCTCCAGCGATGACCAGGACTTTGCTGAGGGCTCCTGACAACGGACCCTCCAGAAAACGCACCCAGACGTGGCTGAAAGCAATTTTCTGTATCGCACTGTGTGACGAAAACGCATGCAGAAAACCTTCGGGGTTGCCTCCAGTGGTGTCATTCAAATGATTTAGGAACAGGAACTCACTTTTGATTGGCACTTGTCGGGAACCCGGAACCAGCCACGGAGCCCCTTAGGATCCGGAATGACATCACTGCCTTCGCCCCCCTAGGAATCCGTAGTCGCTCCCTTTAACCCTCTGAGTGCCGGCCAACCAAGAAGAAAAGCTCTTTGCAGAGGAATCGGGAGGGGGAGGAGGGAGAGTGAAGTGGGCGGAGTCAGCCCTAATTTTAACTAGTGGAACTGAGTTCCCCCGCATTCCCCCTGCATGACATCACTGGTTGCCTCTGCTCCTGTACCAGGCGTTCAGCTTTCAAGGCTTCAGTTTCCAGAGATGTGTTTTTTTAAGCAACAGTTGGGAGGATTTGAGAAAGGCGGGGTACACGGGGTGCTGACAGACGGGGCCCTGCCCCCACGCTGCCTACAATCCCAAATGGACCGCAGGAAAAGCGAAGGGAAAGGCGGGCGTGTGAGGGGCAGGCAGGGGAGAGAATGTGATGCCGGGGGGGGGGTACCCAGAGCATTGACGGACAGGCCCCTTCCCCTGTGGCACTTGCAATTTTCCCTTGCAAAGAGAGAAGCAGAAGGAACGTGGGAGTGTGGAGGTGGGGTGGGCAGTCACACAGGGTTAGGGTTGGATTTCAAGGAAAAAGCGGGGGGGGGGCCCAGAGAGGGGCCCAAAGGAAGGAGAGGCAGCACCATCTCCGTGGCTAAAGGAGAGCGGCCAGGCATCAGGGCAGGGTGGGTGGAGTCTCTCGACCGGCTGAGGTTGCTTGTGCGTTTTCAGAGAGAGAGAAACACAATAAAGCACAGACATTGCGTCGCCTTCTACATGCAAATTCTTGACCTTGGAGCTGCGCAGGGCTGCCCCTCTTAGTGTGGAGTGTCTGCACACATTGCAGAGCCACTGAACCAGGGTGCCCAAGACTGGCCCAGTTTCCTGGGGGGGGGCACAGCAGCAGCCGCCGCCCAGGAAACCTGCCTCCGGCTCCCAGACCTCTCAGCTCCTGTTCTCATCTCTGAGTTTCCTTTCCCTCCTCCTGCCGTGCCACAGTTGCTGGTGAAGCAGAAGGAAGCCAACCGGCAGAGCAGGATCCTGATCCAGAGCACCGGGCCAGATGCTCAGCTCCTCCAGGCCCTGGAGGACATAGCCAGGATGACCAGGGCTCTGGAAGAAGCCGGGCAGGAGCACCAGGACAAGGTGAGCCACCGCCTGCCCTGCCTAGACGCCTGCACAGGGAGGGGCCTTTGCAGAGAGGGAGGAGGAGCCAGCAGTCATGCAGAGTCACAGCAAGAAGCCTCATCTCTCTTAATCCCTGTTTGCAGCCACCTAAGCAGTGGCCATAGGGACGTGGTAGCGCTGCAGGTTGAACCACCGATCTGCTGACCAGAAGGTTGGCAGTTTGAGACCAGGCAACCGAGTGAGCTCCCGTCACGTGTCCCAGCTCCTGCCAACCTGGCAGTTCGAAAGCACGTAAAAATGCCAGTAGATAAATAGGGACCACTTCGGTGGGAAGGGAACAGCGTTCCGTGCACCTCGGCGTATAGTCATGCCAGCCACATGACCACGGAAGCTTGTCCTCGGACAAACACCGGCTCTTCAGTTTAGAAACGGAGATGAGCACCACCCCCTACAGTCGGTCACGACTAAACCATTCAGTGGTGGGGGAACCTTCGCCTAGGCAGTGGCCATCGCCCCAACTCCTGGCTCCACTCCCTACTCACAATCAGTGGCGTTTCTACAGGGATGGCAAAGCTCTAGGTTTTGCAAGAAGCCTTACCTTGCAGTGGAGATCTCTCCTGCACCGTTTTAGCTAATCTTGGTGTTACTTACTGGCTACAGCAGCAAGGGAGAGGAGGGATTTACACGACAGGGTAAGGCTTCTTGCAAAACTTAGAGCTTTGCCATCCCTGTAGAAACGCCTCTGCTTCCCAGTGCATCAGTTTGTAACCTTTGATCCAAAGGGATGATCCTAATTTGCTTTTGGAGCCTCCAGACACTGTTTGGTCTCCAGGTGGAGGATCTGGAAGCGCAGTTGGCGGTTCGGCCGCAGATGAAGGAGCTGCACGAGCTTCAAGCTGCCCTGGCCCTGGCTAAGGATGAGAAAGCCTGCCTGGAAAAGCGCCTGGTCCACTCCGAGGAGAGGAACGCTCTGCTGGAAGAGACAGGTACAGCTGCCAGACGCCCTCTGGTTTGGAGCATCAGAACACCCGAAACGCCCTGCTGGCTCAGGCCAAAGGAGGCCCACTGAATCCGGCCTCCTGCATCTCACCGTGGCACACAAGGCAGTGCCTCAGGGAACCCACAAGGCAACAAGACACCCATATCCTGGTGCTGCTCCCCTGCGAAAGACTTTCTCGGTCATCATGTAACCTGGGATATCTAGTTTCCGCCAACAATTTGTCCAACCTCCTTTTAATGGAATTCCTGGTTCCTTCCGGAATTCGGAAACAAAAAACCCTTTAGGTCATGGTGCTAAAGTGACGGGAGGAGAGGAGGCTGCGGAGCGTGTCCAAGGCTGGGTGCCTGCCACATTCCCGCCGGAGGATAGAAAAAGTGGCCAATTCGGCTGAGAATCTCAGCTTTAATTTTGCTCTAAGAACAAGCGCCGAGACCTTTGCTTGCAGCTTTAGGGTAGAAAATGGGCAAAAAACAGACCTGCTGAACTTCCTGTGGCTGGAGAACGGGTGCCGGGCATTGCTTGAGGGAGCACAGCTCTTTATCCACAGCTGGCAGAGCCAGAATGAAAGCTGAAAAACAGCAAACAAATGCCAACTGTGAAACTAGGAAGAATACGAAAAATTATGCATACCCGCATAAGTTATACCAATTGCAAAATTCCCCCACCCTAGGAACGCCACTGGCCCTAACAATCCCAATTTCCAAAATCCACTGCCCCTGTTGGTGTTCAGGGGCTGCTGCCTCCCCAGACCATCCTTGCGGTCCAGTCTGCTCCTGTGCACCAGCAAGGAAAAATGCTGCCTGCATGTCAGTTCCTAAGGCTAAGCCACTCTCGCTCTCGTTGCAGTGAAGTCGCTGGAAGAGAAGGTCAAGTTGATGGAAGCTCCGCCTCCTGAGCTGTGCCTCCCGGCTCCTCCCCCTCCCCCTCCTCCCCCTCCCCCTCCTCTCCCTCCTCCTACCTGCCCTGCCCTGGTGGAGTAAGTATCACACACGACAGAAGACAGGCTTTCAAGACATACTTGATTTCAGGATCCAGGAGGCTCCCTTGCTGAGGTCACAGTCTGGGCTAACTGTGCCCCCCTCCAGAGTCACAGAACTCCGAAAGCAAACGGGGGAAGCCAGCAGAGGGGGAGGGCAAAGTCGGAGCCTTTCTTCCTGAACAACCCAGTGCAGTTCTCCATGTGCAGGAGCCGTGGGGCATGTAGGAGTCTGCTCACATAGGCCTTTTCCCTCTCCTGCCCTCCGCTAAGCTGCACAGTTCGATCTTGCTAACTTGGAGCTTGGCTCTTGTGGGAGGGACACCACCTAAGTGGCAGGAAGTAGGGGAGAGGGGTGTGTGACTGGTGGGGAAAGAGGTTCCAGCAGTGGGGAACGGAAGACCAGCAAAGGAGTGCCAAGGTGCGTTGCCTGGCTTGGCCTTTCTCCCCTGTCCTGCTCTTCCTCTGCAGCCCCCTCTCAGCCATCAGACAGCGGAGGGGAGCAAGACAAGCACAACCGCGTAAGTGGGTGGGAGACTCTGGGGTGCCGCTTGGGGAGGGACAGCCCAGCTGGATCCGACACCTGTTGAGGCCATCGCTGGTGCGCCCCCCCCCCGCCAACTTTCAAAAAGTCCAGAAAAGATGCAAAGTCCATCACTGCGCCGTCTCTGCAGCCAGGACTCGAGCACCGCAATTTACTCACAAACGGCATGAAATGAGCACCTGTAAAGCTAAATATTGCCCTCAGTGGCAACATCCCCACCCCAACGGCACCCTAGCCCAGGGTGCTCAGCAGGGTGCTCAGGGATGCTGAGGGGGGCCTCAACCTCTACCCCCCCCCGCCATGACCCAATCCAAACTCCTGAAGCCGCGGTTAGCTGCAGAGGGGGAAGCTGTGCCCCTGCAATCTCCTCCTCCTCTGCGAATACGGGTTTCAGGAGGACGGGGAGAAGCCAACAAGGCAGAGCAGCAGAGACGGGCTTCCTTTCCCTTCTGAGCAGATTCTGCTGTCGGGACTGACGACCTCAAAGCCAAAGCGATGGAAGAAATGATGGCCCGGATCCGGAGCGGGGTGGTGCTCCGCACAGCAAAGCAGGATGCCGGAGCCTTGTCCAAGGTAAGCAAGCAGACCTGAGTGCAGAGCAGGGAGCGGACGGATCGGCCCCCACCAAGCCGTGGGCTGAGAAGGCACCAGGTGAGGGAAGGCTGGCTGGGAGCATCCGAGGGGCCTCTGCAGGGCAGAGGAATCCTGCTGGTCTCTCGATGGGCCCAGTTCAAAGTGCTGGGCTTCACGGAACAGGTTTGGGACCCCAGGGGGCCTCCAGGACCCCCTCCATCCAGAGAAGCCCCCACGTTCCACATTCAGCAGGGAAGGCTCTGCTCTATGTCTCCCCCCCCACACACACACACACGCACACACACTGAAAAACATTTAAATGAGATGGGTGCTGATGGGAGCATCCGGGCCCTAGGAAATCTCCGTTTGCAAACGTCAGGTCACACACACCCCCAGCCCACCCCAGCCTCTGATGGGAAGGTGGAAGTAAACACACGGCTGCTTCTGTGGGAGGAGGTGTGTCTGCTCTGGTGCCCTGCTGGTGAGATTTGTGCACAGGGCTGGGGTGCTGCATTGCTTTCACACTGCTCACCCTGTTGTTGGCTTTGTTGTGACGGTTTGGGCACTGAAGAACAGGCCACTAAATAAATGGAACGATGGGACGTTCCCTCCCCCGCTTCTCTAGGCACAGTCTGCAGCCGTGACCAAGCGCAGGAGCGCCGTGATGGAGCTGCAGGGCCTCCTGGTAAGAACCGCCTCCGTCCAGCACCACGGACACCATCATCACGGGGACGTCTCCTGGCCCTTTGGGTGGGTCTGCAGAGCGCGAGGAGGTCAGGCGGCGCTCACTGGCCCTTCCCGTGCCGTTGCGAGGCCTGCTGGGAGGCACTGGGCAGTGGTGCCCTGGCCAAAGCACCCGTCAGCCTGGCCCTTGGCCACCAGCTCAGCATCTGGCCGGAATCCATCGTCAACTCAAAAAAACCCAAAATGCGACTGTGGCCACAGTCCTGCTCTGCTGCAGAGTTGCCGGAACGTGCCTTCCAGCGACGCAGTGCCCTCCACAGCAGTCGTAAAATGCTGCACTTCATAGAGTGCAGCCTGGCCACTGCCACAAAGGAAGTGTGGCGGCGGCGGCGGTGGCGGCGGCCACAGTGGAAGCCAGTTGTGTGGTGGGCAGGATGGAGGCGTTGGGGGCAGACTGGGGTGAGGAGGGGAGTGTGCCAAGGGCAAGAAGGGGGACGTTATTGGCCGCGGCACTTGCAGCTGTATCCTGCCCCCCTTCTGGGCCTTGATCCACCTCCAAGGGTCCTCTTGGGACTTGGGCCAGCACAACTGCTGATGCAGGTCCTGTGAGCCTCCTGGCCCATTCCGGCTCTCTCCTGCCCAGAGTACCGTGAAGAGGCCTGTCAGGAAATCGAGCCGCCGTAAAGGCAGTCAAAAGCGCCCCGACAGCCAGCTGGAGGCCCTCCTGCAGAGAAGACGACGGATCGTGGACTGCCCCGGCCAGCCTCCGGCCCTGCGCCCACAGCAGGCTGCACACGGCCCGCCCACCCCCTCTCCAAGGCCCAAGGCGGAGCCCCTGCGGCGGAGTGCGCCTCCCAGCATGCAACGCTCCCCGGAGTCCAGAAGGAGCCCTTCAGGTTGGAAACGGCTCACCCTTTCATTCACGCATTTTTAATCTGCGCACAGGTTTCCGAGAACACAACTGAGATGTGCTGAATGGCGGCTGTGCCCCGCTTCCTTCGCCAGTCCACCCCCCTCTGCCTTTTCCCATACAGGGAGTGGATGAGCCCCCGCCCCGCCAGACTGCTACCTGAGGCAGCAGTTTCAGCTGGCCTTGTAGGTGGGCTGCCCGGCTTCCGTGCTGAGGTGTGCAGGCAGCCAACAGCAGCTGGACCGAGATGGGCGAGGAAGGGGGGCTTGAGCCCTACCATCACCACCCCGAGTCTTGACTCAGGCCAGTCCCTCCACTCATGACCCCCTCGCTCGCACCAAGCCCCCCCCCCGCCTGCCCTGTGGTTTGCTGTCCGTGACCCAGGCCCAAATGCGCTAAGTGCACGTCCTGTGAGGCGTCCTTTCACTCAGAGATTGATGCCCTGCACACGCAGCGGTCCTCAGCCTCGGTCTGTGGCACCTCTACGTACACCCAGCCAGGCCTCACTGCTGGGGCCCTGGGGGAACCCGGCCAGCTGATGACAGGGGGACCTGCGGCCTGACTCCAGTTCACGCCTTGGCTGTCCACACAGCAGCCTGTGAGGAGGAGGGCAGGCAGAGGCTCGCCGACATCTACCATCCGAGCAACACTTACCTTTGAGTAAGCCCCACTGACTGTCGTGGGACCTCCCTCTGAGCAGGCACGCATAGGATTGAACATAAGAACATAAGAACATAAGAAGAGCCCTGCTGGATCAGGCCAAAGGCCCATCTAGTCCAGCTTCCTGTATCTCACAGCGGCCCACCAGGTGCCCCAGGGAGGCACGAGACAACAAGGTGCTTGCATCCTGTTGCCACTCCCTTGCACCCGGTACCAGTAGCCCACCACCTTTGTAAGGAGGTTGCACAATCCATCATTGCCTATAGCCCACGATGGACCTTTCCTCCAGAAATCTGTCCAATCCCCTCTTAAAGGCATCAAGACCAGATGCCATCACATGGGTGCTAGGGTTGCTCTGTAGCAGAACAGGGAGCCGATTCTGCACCTTTCCTGGGCAAGGAACATTTGGCCGCATGAGACGTTGACAGGCACTTCTCATTGTTTTTCAAGGTGACTGTGACCAGGCTGCAGCCCAGAGCCTGCCCCTTGCCGAGGAGAGGGACGCTGCTGTGACCAGGCGCCCACAGGAAATAGCGCACCTGCAGACAAGCAGGCGGACCGCTCCCACCCCAGGGGCCAGCGGCTCCCACTGAAGCAGGGAGAACAGTCTGGAAGGCATGGCGGCCCTCCAGTGCCCTTTCCACACATGCTCTTTTGGAAATACAAAGAGAGAAGACAGACCTCTTACTCTGAAGTCAGAGCTCTCTGCAAGTTCTTCAGCTTTCTCCCAGCTGATCCCACGGATGTCAGCGGGGCCTGCGCTGAACTGCCCGCAAATTGGGTCCCCTGAATTTGAAGGTGCTGCCGTCTCCTTTCCCGACAGACTCAGGTGTCGGTTCACGTGGCGTAACTGTGATGGAGAATTCGCTGCCACAAGAGATAAGGATGCCTGTGGATTTAGACCAGTGGTCTGGGAACAGGGGTAAATTACCCCAAATGGGGTAAAAATGAAATTCCTGGGGGTAATGGACAGTCACGCTGCTGAGACACAGCCAGGCATGCATATGAATCTATATGCATGCCCGGCTGTGTCTTGGCAGCGTGACCGTCCATTACCCCTGTTCTGGTTCCGTTGCTGGCTGGCTGGCTCTGTTCTGTTTTGTTTTGTTTGTTTTGCTCCGCCCACTTTCGCTGGCCTAATTGGGCAATAGATGTATTTGTTTTGCTCCCATTGATCCTGTTAATATTTAAAGTGGAGAGGATCTAATTTTTTACATTAAGAGATGTTTGTATGAGGCGAGCTGAATCTCCTTACCTACATGCACATTCCTTGTGATGTAAAAATGAGGTATTCCCTTTGACAAGTGCATGAAACAGATATCTACATAAAAAAATGGCTACTGCTATCATTTTTTGGTTTGATCCAGAGTTGCAAACAAATCTTTTAAATTCTGAAATAAATCTTTGGAGACTGCCCCTTTATCTTACTTTCTGACCTTAAAAGTGTTTTTCTTTTGTTGTTGTTGTTCAGTCGCTAAGTCGTGTCCGACTCTTCGCGACCCCCTGGACCACAGCACGCCAGGCCTTCCTGTCCTCCACTAGCTTCCGGAGTTCGCCCAACTTCATGTTAGTTGCTTCGGTGACACTATCTAACCATCTCATCCTCTGCCACCCCCTTCTCCTTTTGCCTTCAATCTTTCCCAGCATGAGGGTCTTTTCTAAGGAGTCCTCTCTTCTCATGAGGTGGCCAAAGTATTGGAGCTTCAGCTTCAGGATTTGTCCTTCCAGGGAGCAATCAGGCTTGACTTCCTGTAGGATGGACCGATTGGACCTCCTTGCAGTCTGGGGGACTTTCAAGAGTCTTCTCCAGCACCATAATTCGAAAGCATCTATTCTTCGGCGCTCTGCCTTTCTTATGGTCCAGCTCTCACAGCCATACATTGTTATGTTTTTCTTTAATCCAGTACAATGGCTCTCAAACTTTTTATCACCGGGGCTCAAAAGAAATGTTCATCAAGTAAGAACATTTTAACACCCCATATGACAAAATCAAATCTAACTAAGCAGGTTAGATATTTACAATAAGAGTAAGTTTAAAAAATATTTAAAGAACTTTCCTAACTCTCCCAAACCCTTTACAACTTCATATTTACATTGCATTAATTAAGCTCATTAATTAATCAAATAAAAAGCAATGGGTTCCAATATGTAATTTTTTTCTTTTGTTCTGGCGGCGGAGGGGGGGGTAACGTCAGCGTATCTAAATATATTTTGGGGTAAAAGGTAAAAAAGTTCCCTGACCCCTGATTTAGACGGCTTTCAGAAGGACTAAACACACCCAGGAAGCAGCAGCAGACATCTATTCGTGGCTGCTGCCCAAACCGAGCACACACCTGAGTAGCAGTTGCAGAAGAGCAACGGCGACTGAGGACTCTGCCCTCCTGCCCTCCTTCCGGCTTCCTGGGAGAATCTGGTTGGCCACTGGGGGAATCGAGGATGCTGGTCTGGGGAACCCACTTGGGACTGCTCCAGCAGGGCTTGCTTTGGCTTCTCACGTTCACCCCTTGAATGCCTCATTGGCATTCAGCTGTGAGGAAGCCTTCATCAGGCTTTATCTTTCCTTTATCAGCTGGCAAGACAAGGCTGGGTGGGGAAGAGACCCGGAAGTAAAAGGGTTGACTTAAAGGCTATTGGGTAACCCCAGGAAGACCTTGGGGTGCCACTGCTCAATCTGTATGGCTGGAATAACTGTTGTGTGGAAATCACCCTGTGAAGAGAGAGATTCCTCTGAAGGCTCCTGTCTCTTTAAGCAAGAGAGAGAAGCCCGCCAGATGGAGGTTTCTTTCCCCGGCGTGCCTTATCTCCTGTGAAAGTTAAGCCAAATCTTCCCTAAGCCAAACCTTCCCAAAAGCTGGAAGTCAACAAAAAGAATGCCAGCTGGACTGTGATGTTTCCAAAGAACAATAATTTTACTGCAATAAAATGACACAGGATGTAAGCAGCATACCATGCAGAAAAAAATGACATGGACCTGTGTCCTGATACACAGTTGCAACGGGCATTTATACGGTTTAGCATGTAAATGGGGATACAACCAACCAACCAATCATACACTTGATTATTGCAGGCTGGATTATTGGTGGGCCTGGGATTTGGGGGACGCTGGTTGGTTGGTTGGTTGGTTGGTTGGGACATTGTGGCTTTTGATTGGTTGCTCCCTGCTCTCCTCCCCCCCCCCAGGTTGAGCAAGGGGAGATTTATGATAATTGATGGAACTGGGTATGGCTCCACAGTGATAAAGGGGTTGATCACTGTGATAAGACAGCTGAAGGCTAAAACAGTAGGCGAGAGGTGGACCTATTGGGTTTGGGAACACCCTACAGTCCTAAAGACAAAGAAGGTTCAATGGGTGATACTGAGCTAAGGGGGATATGTGGGGAAGATTGAGATAACTATACAAAGAAGCACTATATACGGTTCATGTGCATTGCTGATGGAGTTTTCTGGCACAACGTCTTGCTTCTGACTTTGGTTCTCTTCCCTTCGCCCAATCTTCTGATGTCCATTTTATCAAGTTCTTGAAATGGTTGGGAGGGGAAGGGTGATGGGTCATAGCAGGAGATCCACCAGGCACGAAACTCTTCGGGGTCCCCAAGATGGAGGGAGGGCTGGGGAGGATGGAGAGAGAGAGAGCTGGACCTGGTCACCCCTTACATCATCACCATGGCAACTGCAGACAATCGTAATTCTATTTTGTAGATTAGGCTGAAAACCTGAAAGACTTGATTTGGATAACAATTTCTGAATTAATTAGGTGGAAAGCATAATTAATCCGAAGAATCAGCAAGTCTTGGTTTATTAAAAAGCTTCTCATATCATAACCCACAACAAGTTAATAAATCTGAGTTATCCTGAGAAAGAAACACTTTAAGCCAGTCTTGATTTTCCTCCTGGTTTAATTGGTGATTGTTTCCGACTCCCAAACCACGTTGCAGTTACTAGTCATTTCCTATGAAGTGGAAAATGAGACCGATCTGGAAGTGAGAGACCATCTGGGTACTACTTGGGCTCATCCTGACTGATGCATTGCTCTGGTGAGTGATTAGATTTGAGAAGGAGATGTGGGATGAAAAACAGCGGTGTGTCCCCCCGTGCAAAATCCCCCTACTGGAAATCCCATTTTCACAACAACCGCTGCCAGCTCTGCCTCGCTCTTCTGCGTTGGCGGGGGGAGCAGACACCCCGTCCGTCACTGCCGGAGCAGCAGGCAAGGCCCTGGTGGCGCTTGGGGTTTGCACACATTTCAGTGGGGCCTGAGCAGTTCCCACGAGATTGCAGCGAAAGGCTGGGCAGTGCCGTGAGTTGAACAGGCCCAGTTGAACCTGACCCTACAAGCAGATCGGAGTCTTCTGTGGGTCAGTAGCATTCCTAGAGGGGGGTGAAGACAGGGAGAGAGGCTCCTGCGACACAGCCTTTCCCCTTGGCCTGACCTGCTGCACCCTGCTGACCCTGCCACCAGGGAGGGCCGGGCGGGTGCTGGAGCGGCAGCAGGAAGAGCCTTGCGCTGCCGCCGCCCGCCGCCAGGGGGCGCTGTCCTGGGAGGCCGGAGGGCGGCGCGCAGCTGCCGGAGGCGGGAGCCGTAACGTCATCAGTCCACGACCTGTGGCCGCGCCCTTATGTGACGTCACCAGGCCACGCCCCAGCCGCCATGCCCGCTCCCAAGCGCGGCCGCCGCGGCTCCGCCACACCGGCCACGAGGGTGGGGAAGGCGGGCGGTGCCCCGCCCCGCGCCCCGCCGCCCTCCCTCGCCCTCGCCCCCTCGCTCGTGCTGGCGAGCGTGTCGGCGGAGGCGCGGGCGCGCGGGGGCCGGCGGCAGACGCGGGGGCCGAGCGCGGGGTCGGCGTCGGCGTCCTCGACGTCGGGGTCGGGGCCGCGCTCCGGCTCGAGCCTCAGCCCGCAGCTCTCCAGGAGCCACTCGGGGCGGCGCGAGGGCGGCGGGGCCGAGCTGGGGACGCTGCTGCGGAGCTCCGAGCACGTGCGGCCCGCCGTCAGGATCGCCTCCGCCAGGTGGGGGTAGGGGAGGGCCGCCCCTCCCCCCCCCGCTCCCATGGGCCGCGCTCCCTCCGGGGCCCCCCAAAGCCCCCTCCCTGGGCTTCAAAGAGCACAAGCACAACAGCCAACCGCGCGGCAGCAGGACACCCTGGCTGATCCATCCGGGGAAGGGGTGTACCTGCCGCAGTCTGGGGGCTGCCACGGAGGATGCCCGCCCAGCACCAGCCCTTGCCGGGGGGGGGCAAATCAAAGCCACTTTTTTTAAGATAGCAAAACAAAATTACCCGGCGCCCTTTCAGCCCTGTTTTGCTTTTCCCCTGATTTTTTATTAGTGCTAGGACACTTTTTAAAGCATATTTTCAGTTCTTTCGAGTAATACTACCAAAGACCTGAAATGAAAATGCATTTCCATGCACATGACACATTTTTAAAAAATAAGATTTTTCCACATTACAAGCTCAGGTGAGGTGCCCCTTTCTTGCCAGCCCACTCTCTCGTATCCAGGGGCATGGAGGGAGCCCAGCTGGAGCCTCCCACATACTGCAGTGCTGGGAGATGCCTGCCTGCAAGGCCTGCTACGGTGGAATTCCTCAAGGGGCTCAAGAAAACAGATGGGTGGATGGAATGATTAATCGCCATTTACCTTTGTGTTTAGTACCATGAAAACGGTCAGGCTCCTGCCCCCACTGAAGCTTGCAGCTCACGAAGAGCATTTTGCTGCTAGCACAGGACAGACAAACTGGCTCCAGATCTGCCTTCAAAAATCTGAAACGCCAACCCAAGCTGATATCAATGTAAATCCTTTTGCATGGTTTTGGGGTGAGGTGGGGTGGGGGACGGTGACACACATTTAGAACATAGCACCCAGTTTACCTGGGGCTTTGGGTGCCTGGGTGAGGCAGCAGCAATGCAGAGGAGCAATACTTTATATGCCTTGCATCCATCCAAATTAAATGTTACCTGCTCTTTCAGAAAGAGGAAGCACATCTGATACAAGCAGTTTGAAGTGAAATAGTGTATGCTTATAAGTTGTGGTCTGGACACAGCCTTAGTTGGTGAGAATCTGGCTTGCAGAGTGGCTCCCTGCTGTCCCACAGTGAGCCTGCAATTGACAGAACAACTCTAGAGCAGGGGTCTCCAAGTTTGTCAGTTTTTGTGGACCCCGGTCATCAGTTTCGTGAATGAAATTTTAGCTAAGTGAATAAGTTTTTTTGCATCTTTTTTGTAATCAGTGTGATTACAGAACAAAAGAGAAATGTGACATTTGCAAAGAAACAATGCCATGCTTAAACTGAGAAATGATATATAATGAGTAAAAGTGTCAAATATTTTAAGTTACTGTAGGCCAGATAAAGTCTTGTGGTGGGCCAGAGTTGGCCCCCAGACTGTAGTTTGGAGACCCCTGCTCTAGAGGACAGAGCAGAGAGCGCTGGTGTATTTGCATGGGGTTTCATTAAACATACCACCTCTGTAGGCGTTTCTAAAACGTATCCATTTTATGGCCTCCATGTATAGGGCATTCTGCAAAAAAGAGGACTCGCATCTAGATACTGACATGAAACAACAGAGGAAAGGGAAGGGGCAGAGGCGGGGTCAGCAAGGGAAGGGTGGGCCACAGTTTCAGTGGCTTTGTTGCAGTAGGGAGCGGACAAAGGGCTCCATTGATATTCGTTGGTCACTTTTAAGAGCAGCTGTAATGGCTAAGAGTATCCGCCTCCAATGAAAATCTGACATCAGACAGCCGTGACAAAAGCACCTGACTTCTCTGCTCCCATCTGCAATTTGTTATAATGGGGGTGGGGAGACTCGGGGCAGCCCAACTTCTTACAACAACCCTGTAAGGTTGATTAGACTGAGATGGTGATTGGCCCGAGGTCACCTTGTAGACTTCCTGGCTGGATGGGGGTTTGAGCCCAGGCCACTAGAACTTGATTAACCTGTGAAGTAAACCGAGGGGTGCCCTCCTTGTGTGGTTACAGTACAGAAAGCAAACATTCGCAACTGAGGAGGTCAGCACGACCGACCGACGTTCTGTCCGACAAATCAGTCTGTGATTACTACTCAGGCTGAGGCTGTGGACCATACTGGGGGAGCCTTGTTCCAAGTGGAGGAGCCTCGTTTGGGGAGCAGGAGAGGGCGAGAACGGCTGTGTGTGGCCCTTTCCTCAGCCGCAGCCGGGCTCTGCATGGGCCCTGCGGCTCTCATGGGCATTGGGTCGCCTGCAGACCAGAGTGGGACTCTGAGGCTGACCGGCCTTCCCTTCCCACGCAGGGCTTCTCAGCACTGCACCTGGCTTCTCTGCACGGCCGGCTGGACTGCATGAAGATGCTGATCGAGAGGTACCACGTCGACATGGACCTGGTCAGCACGACCGGCTGGAGGCCCATCCACCTGGTGATGGGCAGGGAGAGCGAGGGCCGGGCCCTGGAGTGCCTCCAGTACCTCATCAGGAAAGGCGCAGAAGTCAACGTGTAAGCGGGGGCCCTCCGCGGCTCTTCTCCCACCCCCCTCTGCAGAGCCAGCAGTCTGGAGGTGTTGGCAGGACACAGGACAGATGCTCCTTTCCTATTGCAGACTGTATTCAGTGGGGGCGGGGGGGGAGGAGAGGCCAGAAGTTGGCTGGTTTAATGATTTCTCTCCATGCCCTTAACAAATGGGCTCCCTCTTTTTTCAAGGAAAGGTAGCCGATGCTTTCCAAATTATTCCCACAAAATAAAAACAGGAAGTCAACCCTGGGCAGTGCTCCCTGAGGCATCTGGTGGGCCACTGTGAGATACGGGAAGCTGGACTTCAGATGGGCCTTTAGCCTGAGCCGGTGGGGCTCTTCTCATGTTCTTACGTTGGCAGCGCAGTTCAGTAGAGGGCAACAATCAGGAAGGCCAGTCCAAGCCATGTGGGCAGCGCTGGGCCGTTAAAACGGGCCACAGCAGGAGAAGCACCACTCGGGGCCTTCATTGACTGTATGCAGTGCAACGGTGGGACTTCCAGGCTGAATGGGTATCTGTTGTGGGAGGGGGGCAGGGCACTAAGCCATGCCTGTCTTTGCAGGAGTATCCTAGCCTCCACCCTCAGCCCTGCAGATGAGGCAGGGCTTTTTAAACTTCATGGGAACCACCCCTCAACAGATTGCTCAACAGGACAATGAACGTTTTCTGCCCTGTCTGCAAGGAACTGGAGACCTGGAGGAGCAGGAAATCTCTGTGGGCCGAGGGCCACTCCCTGCTCCCTGCAGCACTGTCCTGTCCACCCCCTGACTGTACGTCACCTGGGCCCCTCTGAGTTTAAAGAAGTGCGCTCAGCAGCTTCAGTTTTGAGCGCTAGCTAGTGCGGCATAGTGGTGACAAGACAAGGCAGAGCTGTGAGCCAGGAAGTCCGCAGTTTGAATCTCCCCTCCACCTCCCAGCCTCCCCCAGCGGCAATATGGAAACCATGCGCATTTGCCGTCAGAGTTTTTGCACGCATCGCATCCCGGGAACACGGGGCAGGCGCTTGCCCTGCTCAGAAACATGATGGTTCTAGTGGGACCACCATGTGAAGCTGAAGTCCCGCACTCCCATTTCTCAGGAAGAACCAGAATGGAGTGACCCCCCTTCACAAGGCAGCCAGTGAGGGGCGTGAGGACTGCATCAGGGTCCTGATTGAAGCTGGGGCTGATGTCCACGCCAAGGACGCGGAGGGGCAAGAGCCCATTGACCTCTGCAAAATGTGGGGCCACAGGGCCTGCGCCAAGTGAGTACTGCCAGGGCATTGTGGGCCGGGGGGGGGGGGGCGTGTGGTGCAGTCGGTGACTCCTAGCTGTGCAGATACTCACTCGCCCTCCTTGTGTGGGTGGGAGCCCTTACGGGGCATTTGCTTCAGGGGACTTTGTGGAAAGCTTTTCAGGAGGGCAGCCTGATCCTTGAACAGCAAGTTCTTGAAAAGAGATCCCCGTTGAAAGAAAGGCTGCTTGTGGGAACCCTTCAAAGCACCTCAGATCCAGCCAGCATCCTTTGCTTAGTCAAGGGATTCTTAGTCCCAAGTTATATATTGACACCGAAGGCAACTACACGCACCTGTCCAGGAGGCAGCCTGCATACCGCATGAAGGTGGTCGCGTGCGTGTCTGTGTCCCTGTGCCTCTCGCACCACCCCTCCAGCCACCTGCCTTCCCTGCTGTCTCCGCAGGTGCCTGGCCAGTGCTATGTGGAAACGGGACAAGGCAGACTTTGCTCAGGAGGTCAGGAGGCTGAACGAGCTCAAGGAAGAGTGTCAGATCAGGGAAAAAGACTTCCTTAAAAGGGAGCAGGTAAGAAGCACCACACGTGTCTGCAGGTGTGCAGCCACTCCAAGCTCCGCCCTGAGTTTTCCTGTTTAGGGAGGCACCTGAGCGGCTCGTTGAAAGGCAGGTTGGAGGATCAGAATCTGCCTTGGGAATTCCTTCTGGTGTCTGTATTGACAGGCACCAGCTTCACAACTACCTCGCTTGGGGTACTGGGCGTCTGATCAAACTGGTCGCAAACAGCTGTAAGCACACAGGGACACCCAGGGCAACGTCCACGCAAGGAAAGCCGACTAGACCACACTGAAAGGGTTGGGGCGTCACTCTCAGCGCAATCCACCCCCAGGCCGGAATAGGCAGGCCGACATGCCGGCCCCATATCTACCCTGGGGCTTGGAGGTGCTGCAGTGCTGACCATTTCCCCTTCCACCAGGTAATGTGCAGCAGCCCCAGTGGGGCCACCCGGAGCTGCGCTGTCAGGATCACGGGTGCCACTCCAAGTGCCCAAATCAGGGCGGCCTGGGCTGGGAATGGAGGTCAGGATCCAGCCCGAGGGCCACCTCCCCAGGCCTTTGCTCGGCCCTCCAGCCACCCCATTTCGCCCATCCCCTCGCCCTGTGTCGCCTCCCGGAGTCCCGGTGCGGGCCTCACCTTCGGGCCTCCAGCCTGAGCAGTGGAGATGGCGCACCTGTCCCCAAAATGGTGCCACCGCGCTTGCCGTCACATTTGTGACATTTGGAGTCCAGCACACACAATATGTGCCGGCCTGGAGCGCAGTTTGGATGGCGCTCTTGGTCACAACTAACTTCTCATGGAAGCTTCATCATCATAGCTAACTTTCTTTGGCTATAGCTGCTACATCCCACAGCTGCTAGGACCGATGTTCCCTTTTATTACTGTTTCCAATGCATGTCTGTCTGTCTGTCTGTCTGTCTGTCTGTCTATCTATCTATCTATCTATCTATCTATATTACTGTATACACACACACACACACACACACACAAGCTACACTGGAAACACCAGGCCCCTGTGCACATGTGTCTGTCAGTACTGTCTGGCTTATATGGTTTAGGTATTGTTGCTGAAAGTTAGACAAGCACCCTCTTTGAGATGGCCTGCTTCAGACAGTGATTATGTTGTATGCTTTGCACTTTCCTAGCCCTTGAAAGCAGGCATGCAATATGCCAAACTTGAGCCACAAAGTATACTGTGAAGGCGCACCCCACATTTCAGTGTACAAGGGAGACGCTACACTGTTCTGGGTTTTCTCTCTCTCATGGCCCCTTTGCGAAAGGCAGAGGAAGTTCAACTGAGTTTTGATCTCAAACGTACCGTGTGCTGAATGAAGTCTTCCAATAGCTCCGTCCTCAAGTGATGCTGCATCACTGTCAATTTCACAACTCTCCTCCTGCCCAAGAGATGTGGGGACTGAGCTGGTTTCTGAACTTGAAATGGTGTCTTAAACAAATGTAGCCAATTTTATTCCAACAGCACCATGATCACAACTGATGTAGTCACAAGCAAAGAATCCCAGAAAGGGAAATTAAATGAATGCCACCTTATTCTGATCAGCCGTCCTAAATGAGCTAAAAGCTGTCACTAAATGGGCGATAAGGGTCAGCACGGAGCTTGCTTGATTTACACAGTGGCCTATTGATCTCTGGGTTCAGTTCATGGTGCTGGTTCTCACCTTTAAAGCCCTCAGTGGCTTGGATACTGTAAGGACCACTTTCATCCACTGGTACCTCCTGTGAACCCCACCTGGAATCCAAAGCCCTCTGTCTCCTGCCACTGAAGTGTGACTCCTGTCCACTAGGAACAAGACCTTCGCACAAGCAGCACCAACCTTATGCAATGCCTCCTCAAGGAGGGCCACCTCCTGAACCCCGAGTGTCTTGCAATCTTGGGCTGAAACCCATTTTTACCAAGAGGCCCCCGCAGCAATTCTCTGCTGGAAAAGGAATTTCTCCCTTTTGGTAATCTGTATCCAACCGGGGCTATTCTGTTGATCCTTGTTCCATTTTGCTGCTGTTGTCCTTTGGTTTGTGGGTTGATGTTTATTTGCTGTAAGATGCTTTCAGTTTACTGAAGATACACATATTTCAAATAAGAAAATAAACCCTTTGCAAGGCTCCTCGGCAAGTGGATTAATATCATCACGGCAGAGGTCAAATCATAGATCCAAAACCTCTGCTCCTTTGCTAGCTCACTCTTACCAAACCAGAGCTCCTGGCTGGCTCAGAGCTACAGGGCAGATCTTTTCTCCTTGGCCAGCAAGCTAAGCAGGTATTAGACCCAGGCTGGGCAGATCACACCTGAGCAGTCACCCGGTGCACAGAAGGCAAGCCCAGCTCCTCACCTGCTTCTCTGTGTGTTTTGTTCCAGAGGGAAATGGATTTTGTTAACAATGTGGCATACACGCAGTGGCTAGAGAAGAAGGGCTTGCCTGCCCCCTCAGACCGAATCCTGGGCTACCTCAAGAAGAAGAGAGTCCAGTCAGTGTCGCTCCGCCAGCCGACAGAGGGAAGGCTGAGCGCAGCAGCCTCCCCTGCTTCCAGGGCTTTAGGGGTCCTGTCTGAGGCTGCCATGCAGAAGGACCAGCTACGGCCATCCTGGAACATCAGCACCAACGTCTGCTCGGCCCCAGCGACCAGCATCCTGCGGCCAAGCACCATCCGGGTGGGGGTCCAGCCAGAGAAGCCCCTCGAGCACGACTTCACCTCCTTCCTGCTCCTCTTCAGGGACAGGTCCGGGAAGCCGGAGATCTACGTCAACGACTGGGGCAAGGTCAGCACGGTGCCCGACCTGCCCTTCGAGGTGGTCCAGAAGAGCATCTACCCCCACGCCCAGATCGCCCGCCTGGAGGGCGCCCAGGACTTCCGGCCCAAGCACATCTTCGACGTGGCCTCCAAGCGCCACCCCAGCCCGGAGCACTGGTGGACGGACCAGATGGCCCTGAGCCTGCGGGAGACGCTCGACCCCGCCTTTGTCGGCGCGCTCCAGGCCCACCTGGCCACCTACACCGACCCCAGCGCGGTGTTTCCGGGGCTGGCCCCCGACAGCACCAGCGGCCAGGAGTCCTCCACGCCAAGCCAGGCCAGCAGCCAGCCCAGCTAAGCGGCCCTCTCCGTGCTGCCAGGCCAGCTGAGCGGGACCACGTGCCGTGACGCGCCGGCTCCTGCTCAGGGCCCAGCACAGCCCTGCCCCCTAGGCTGGCGTGTGGGTGTGTGTGTCGGGGGAAAGGCCTCAGCGTCCCTTTAAACCAAGAGGGGCATTAAACCAGATTTCTCACGACTGACTACTGCCCCCCAGCTCGTTCTGCGGCCCCAAGTGCCGGACGTTCAGAGTGCCCGCACGTCCCAGGCCAGGAGCCTCCACAGCCCCCAGCAGCCTTTGCACTTCCCCTCTTCTGAAGAAGCTGCTCACAGCCCTGGGCTCATCGCAACACACAGGGTGCGGGAGGGAGACCCCCAGCCCTGGGCTGCCTGCCAGGAGCTTGCTGTGTAGGGGGGTTGCCATTGCCAGAGCACAGGAGGAATCTTTCGGGTTCCTCCCTCCCCCTTCTGTTTTTGGAGGGCTGAGGAATGCATTGGAATTTTTAGGCATACGCTGATCTTTAGGCATACACCGCGCCACACAGCGGAGCTGGAAAAGGTGCAGAAGAGAGCGACCAAAATGATTACGGGGCTGGGCTCTTACAAAGAAGGACTGCAGCGTTTGGGGCTCTTCAGTCTGGAAAAAAGGCGCCTGAGGGGGGACATGACTGAGACATACAAAATTGTGCACGGAAGGGGTAGAGTCGATAGAGGGATCTTCTTTCCCTCTCTCAAAACACCAGAACCAGGGGGCATGCGCTAAAACTGAGGGTTGGGAGAGTTGAAACAGATAAAAGGAAGTACTTTTGTGGGTACTTAATCTGTACCCAGCGGGTAGTTAATCTGTGGAACTCCTTGCCACAGGAGGTGGTGATGGCATCTGGCCTAGGTGCCTTTAAAAAGGGGTTAGACAGATTTCTGGAAGAAAAGTCCATCGTGGGCTATAAGCCACGATGGGTGGTGCAACCTCCTTGCGTTAGTAGTAGGCTACTTCAGGATGCCAGATGTGAGGGTGGGCAACAGGCTTCAGGGATCTTGTTGTCTTGTGTGCTCCCTGAGGCCTCTGGTGGGCAACTGTGAGATGCAGGAAGCTGGACTAGATGGGCCTGATCCAGCAGGGCCCTTCTTACATTCTCAGGCAAGTGGCTGGTGGACCGGGCTCTTCTGCCATGCCTAGAAATGCCAACCACCAGAAGTAATTTCCATGCCATGGCGCTATCCCCACAGTGGTGCCTGGTATGCTCCGAGTGGTTGCACACTGCTCTGAGCAACCACCCACTGTCTTCAGAGCTACATGCGGCCACTCCAAGTGCCGGCTGCTCGGGGGTAGGTGTCCCTGAGCTGCTTTCACTTCTCCAAAAAAGTGGCGGCTCCAAGTGCAGCAGAACCATCAGCAATTGCTGTGAAGGCAGTGGGTGGCCGCGGTGCCCCTCCAGGTGTGCCGCCCAGGGGCTCTGGCCCCCCTGAGGTGTGCTAGGGGGCAGGAGTGTGCACAGAGAGGGGCAACCAATGCGTCTGCACAAATATTCTTATTTCCAGTCCTCAGGTTTGAGGACCTTGTCTCCTTGTCATGGGGAGAGGTTGGGAAAAGGAGCTCCAACCATCTCCACAGCTAGGCCATCCTCCCCCCCCCCCACACACACACACCCAGGTCTCAGGCTGACAAAGGTCTTCAGCCAGGCCTGCTGTCAGAGCTCGGGTCACCAGAACGACTAGGAGGTGAAGCGGAGCCCCGTGTGCTGAGAAAGGACGCTGCCCTTTCCACAGGACATCCCAGGCACCTCCCTGCTGTCCCCAGCAGCCCCAGAGGCAAGTAAGACTTCCACGGGGGGGGGGGAGTGTAACAAGACCACCTGCTCAGGATGCCCGTGCAGGGGAAAGGCCCACTCTGCCCCTCCTGGCAGGCAGGCAGGCGCTGCCCTGTAGTTCTGGGCTGAGCCCGTTTCAGAAATGGCCCCGGCCCCCCAGGAGGCTCCCGCTCCTCCCCCCCCCCCGAGTCATCGCCCAGCCTCTTTGCCACACACGGCCTCCGAGAACAGGCTGCACTGCTTCCCACCCTCTCTCCAAAAGCCCAGAGGCCTGCCTGCTGCAGTGGCCGGAACCCAGGACTGTGGCGCCAGTGAAACACCGGCAGGAGGAGACAGCTGGACGCCCTGCGTGGCTTTTAAGGCAAATTTCACCTAACACCTTTATTAACACAGACCGGGTGCTCAAACAGAAATCAAACTTGCATTCATTTAGAAGGAAACGAAACGACGTCCTCGCCTGACTCCCCCACCGCTTGCAGCACCCCTCGTCTTTTCCGCTGCTCCAGTGGCCTGGACCGCCGGGCGTGGAAGCAGGTGCCACGGAGACACCCCCAGAACTGGAGTCTGTTTTTGCACAGGAAATCTTTGCAGCCGGGGCACGATCAGCAGCCTCTCTGCATCCCTTTGCAAGAAGTGATTCACCTCCTTCCCCCGGATCCTCCGGCACAGGCGCAGTTTGCTTGTCCCTCAACACGGCAGGCTGAAAACCCTGCAAGCCAATGTGGCAACTATCTTCATGTTTGAAAAGGGGCCTCAGTTATTTTACAGCAGAGATCTAGGAAGTCTGTGCACACAGTCCGATACAGATTGTCTGGAAGTCTGCAAAGTGAGGAAGGGGCGATGCCCAACGACTTTCCTCCAGGACTCATTTACACAAACGCGGATCGCGCCTTTTGCCTCCACTTGAAAGAAGCAGGCCTCAGACCCACCGCGGCACCCCAACGTCAGATATGTATTTAGCCAGGAAGCCCACGTGGCAGTCGGAGCTCCCACTGCCGACAGATTTCTACGCGGACGTGCTCCGGAAGAATCTGGGAGTGCAGACACCAATCCCAAGCCTGCCTCTGTCCTGGGTGGATGCCACGAGCCTCTTCGTGTCAAGGAAAAGGAGGGGTCTGTCTACGAAGCAGCACCTTGCGTGGCAACGCTGTGGCTTGAAATCTGAGCGGCCAGGGCAGCTCGTCCCGGGGCTCCGGGCAGGCGGCAGGAGAGGCAGCAGCGCCACCCCCCTCCCACGCACGCCGGGAAACTCCGTGGCCCAAGAGACGGTCCCGCCAGGGTCTGGGCTGCCGAGGCCGGAGGGCGCAGGACCGGCAACTCCCCGCGGGCCCTTCCCGAAGGAGGAGAGGCCGGCCCAGAGGCGCAGGGGGTGGCGGCCCCCGCAGCAGCCAGAGGCGCCAGGAAGTGCTGGGGCAGGCTCAGTAGATCTTCTGGCGGCTGGGCAGGACGGCCTCCTTGACGAACGAGAAGACCGTGAGGATCCCGGAGCGCTTCCCCCGCTTCCCCTTGGTGAAGTAGTTGGACACCACGTCGTCTGCGGAGAGAGGGACAGGAGGGGGTCACCGCGACGCCCAGGGGGGAGCAGAGAGTCCAGCGTGGAACGCAGGCGCAGCTTCTCCTCCGCCCACTTGCAAAGGGAGGAACCCGCATTGCTGGCAAGTTCCCCTGTTGCCCTGACGCGCCTCGACCCACCGGCTCATGCCCCTGTGGGCCACCAACTCCCCCCCCCCCGCCCGCCCGTGCAAATGAATCTCAGACGCTTTGACTGAAGCCCTCCCGCCACTGTCTCCGGGCTGCCTGCGAACGCTAACAGGAAGCAGGCTGAAGGGCTGACAACAAGACAACGCCAAGCTTCATGTTGTTCTGTCTACCAATCGACTCCCTGTTAGCTCGTCCCGCCCCCTGTTGGCATTTGCAGGCAGCACAGAGTCAGACAGACAGACAGACAGAGACGGGAGGCTGCAGTCAGTCAAAGGTAAGTCATTTGCATGATGGGGGATTTGTGAACTGCTTCTTGCTGTGTTTGTGACTATCCAGTATCTGCGACAGCAGCTGGAACCTTCCCCCCCAAGGATACTGGGGGGCACTGTATAAGCTAGGACTCGGGACACGCCACACCCCGTCTAAAGAACAGGCCCCAGGAATTTGGAGGGAGGAACTGCAAAGCAGCCCCAAAAGTCAAGTTTCTACTCCTAATGGTGAGAGAGGTAAGCTTAAGGCAGTGATTCCCAAACACGTTAGCATCGGGACCCACCTCAAAAAACAAGTGTTATTTTCCCAGACGCTCAAGCCTCTGTGGCTAGAACAGTGACTGGGCAGCAGTGCTCTCCCAGTAGAAGTTTGCTTAACCCTTGAGGAACACAGCCTGATCTGCCTTGTCAGTTTACAGCCCATCCAAAATTGGGTCACGACCCACTGGTGGGCCACGGACCCACAGCTGGAGAGCCGCTGATTTAAGGGTAGCATCTGAGGAAATCTAAAGCCACCATTCAGGCTGGTGGAGGAGACGAGCTCTGCGGCTCCAAAAGGCAGGTGACCAGAGTCCTGCCCCGCAGCCCCCGTCTTCACAGCTCTCCTCCCCAGCAGGAGCTTCTCTGCAATTCCTGCTTTGGAACTACAACTTTGCACGATGAGCCAATAAGCTTCAGCAGCATCACTGGTGCCTCTGCACTGAAGAATCCGAGGCAGTCTGACCCTCCCACCACACACAGCAGGATCTCTGCGATTCTGCTGGGCCAACTCACCTCCCGGCTGCATGGTGGAAGGCAGCACGTTCTCCCCAGCTGACAGGGAAACAAAGAACGCAAAGGGGATCAGCCACAGGCAGAAGGTGAAGTAGGCAAGAACCTGCGGGGGAGACACAGAGAGCATCAAGCAAAGCTGCCGTCCGCTTGGCCCATCAGACTTTTAAAGGAACTGTCCCTTTGGCTCCAGGACCCACTCATATTTAGCTGCATGTCCTGGGCGTGACCTCAGGGATTGGTAGCACTTTGACTTAGGCTTGTTGCTTTCACTTCTTGGTACAGGAATTGCATACGGGCCACAGTTACCCCCTGTATTTTAACCCCCAGAGTCCTCCTGAACGATAGTCCGAGAGGGAACAGGCCCTCTGCCTGCTATGCTGCATGCGCCACTTTCGTGCCGCGGCATCTACAATCAACCTCAAAAAGCCTCTTGGTTGCTGCAAACACCGGCTCTAGAACATTAAAGGGGGTGGCTAACTGGGGTCTCATCTCTGCCCTGCCCTGCGCCCCCAAACGTACGTACAAGCCCCACGCGATGCCCATCATCGTCTCTTACCTCCGAGAATGGATAATACTCTTCCGCAAAATACTGGAACGCCAAGTAATGATTCAGTACCACCAGCACTGCCAAAGGAAACAGCAAAGGGCCAGGTGAGACTCAGCCCTCCAGTGCCTTTCCAAGCCACCCCAGGCAGCGGCCTAAGACACAGGGAGGGCATCAGAGAGCGAGGAGGCCAGTGGGGAAGGCGGCTTCTAAGTTGGCTGGCTGGGCAACTCTCTGATGGCCAAATGCAAATACAGATGTGCCCCGGTATCCACTGATTCGGTATCCATGGTTTCAGTTATGCATGATACTGGGACGCCTATTTAAAAGATAGGGGAGCATTAAACCCATCTCCTTTTTTACCGTGTTGCAGCAAAGCCACTGGTGTCCCCCTATCTTTAAAAAGGCATCCCCTTTTTAGGTTTCCGTGGGGTCTGGAACAGAACCCCAGCGGATACTAGGGAATGCCTGTCCCTGGCTTTCTGAGTCTAGACTGAGTTTAGACTGAGTCTAAATAGTCTAAATGCTATAATGGGACCATTATAGCATTTAGCAGACTGCCATATTCCCTCCCTACAATCTCATGTCCACAGACTAATTAGCTTCCCTTTTAAACAGCCCAGAACACCTTAGGCGCAGCCATCACGCCAAGGCTGAAAGCAGTTGGCTCACCTGCTCAGCCGCACCAGCCCTCCTTCCTCCTCCAGCTGGTGGCTCCAGGGGCAGGTCAGCCACCCACTAGTTCTCCACAACCTCCAATAACAACCTCAGTTCCTACAGCAATCTCCAAGCGTCCTCTGTTCAGTCCATTAGTCAGTCACACAATCCGTCTGTCCATCCAAATCAACAGTCACACTTCCAAGCTCCTTCCTCCCACCCTTCTCTATACAAATGTCCTGCTCCTACACCCACAACACTGCTCTTCCCAGGAGCTACTTTTACCCCCAGAGCCCTTGTTGTCCCCAATTGGCTGCAGCTGTAAACCAGCTGCAGACAAAGGCCCTGGGGTTAACCCCGTAATCCCTGGCTGACAGACAAGGAGCCACTGCGATACCATCCCTAGCTCCTCCAGGTAATCTTCCGCAATTTGCATAACAGCGCCCAATCCTATCCTTCTCCGGCTTCCTGTGCGTTGCCTTCTAGCGTTCAGGCTGGTTACCGGCATGCTCAGCGGCACCGTGGCTCAGCTCCTAGCTAGCTGAGCTCTCGCAGACCCCAGTCCTCCACGTAATTGTGTGGCGCAACAGAGACCAGCTTCCTGGGTGAGAGCCAAACCCCATGACTGCTGCAGGGCACTTCGTCGTGAGAAGTGCTGCTTCTCTGCTGCAAGGCCAGAAATCTCTTCTCAGGGCAGAGGCTCAGGTGCTCGCGATCACGACAGGGATCCCACCAGCCCCAGACGAGCAGGCTGAGCGCCAAGAATGCAGAGACCAGGTACTCACCGCAGGACAGGATGAAGTTGGGAGAGGTCAGCATGATGAACGGGAAGGTCTGCAGCAGTCCAAAGTAGACCAGGTTAGTGAAGAGGCCCACACCAACCATGGCCCCAGGGAAGTGCTCAAAGAGGTACAGTCCAACCAGCACAGCGGTGGAGAACTGGAGGAGAACAGACCGTTAGACCCGCCTTCACAGACCCAGCCCCCAGCAGGCCACCAGGAAGGAGGGCTGCACACGTCCCTCAAGAGCCTGCCTAGGAACGCGTGGAGCGGCCTTCTGCTGAGTCCATCTCACTCAGTACTGTCTACGCACTGTCTGGCTGCAGTCCGTCCTCAGACCCAGAATGCAGACAAGGACTGGACCAGGATTCTTCTCCACACAAGGCATGCACAAAGCATCTAGACCTGGCCCAGTCTGCTCGCTTCCGTTATAGGAGTGATGGACACTCCTGGGAGGATGATCTACTATGCCACCACGTCCATGTCTACAAAAAGGCGCCTGAGGGGGGACATGGTTGAGACATACAAAATTATGCATGGGATGGATAGAGTGGACAGAGGGAAGTTCTTTTCCCTCTCTCACAACACCAAAACCAGGGGATAGCCACTAAAATTGACTGTTGGGAGCGTAGGAACAGACAGAAGGAAATATGTTTTTACCCAGTGGGTACTTAATCTGAGGAACTCCTTGCCACAGGAGGTGGTGATGGCATCTGGCCTAGGTGCCTTTAAAAGGGAGCTGAACAGATTTCTGGAGGAAAAGTCCATTGTGGGCTACAGGCCATGATCAGTGGTGTAACCTCTTGGTTTTAGAAGTAGGTTGTCTTTGAATACCAGGTGCAAGGGAGTGACAACAGGATGCAGGCATCTTGTTGTCTCGTGTGCTCCCTGAGGCGTCTGATGGGCCACTGTGAGATACAGGAAGCTGGACTAGATAGGCTTTTGGCCTGATCCAGCAGGGCTCTTCTGATGTTCTTATGTTTGACATGTAACCGCACACATCTCCAAGCTGGGGTGGTGGCAGTTATATTAACACCTAGAAACAAAGCAATTTCCCCCTAAACGTTTCATGAAAGAGGCACTCGGAGCAGGGAAGTGAGATCTGAGAAGCTGCTGGCCTTGTGACAGGGGGTGGTAGTCTCTCTTTGCTCCCGTAAGCACAATGAAACTCTCCTTCTGACAGAGTCCGGGCTTTCTTGAGCTGCCACCTCTGGGATCAGCCAAGTTCAGCTTTTCTCAGCACTCTCAGCCAGTGGCCAAAAACCTGGCAGAACCACTGACAGGTCATCTTCCGCCTTCCGCACCACACACACACACCGCCTAGGGCTTCTTCCCACTGGTGCAGGTTAAGCCCCAACTGTGCACACAGGATTCAGTGGCACCACCAAGCTGGACAAGAGCCCACAAAGGGGCGCGGCCTGGCGCAGGCACGGGGGCAGCTGGAGACTTACCCAGATCATGTACTTGATGATCCTGCTGGTGGCAACCGTGTACTCCTCTATCAGCTCTGCCAAATAGTACAAGCCAGCCGCTGGAGAGGAAAAAAAGAGCTGTTGACCGCTTCACACAGCGAGGGCAGAAGACGCTGCCTGCCTAGCCCCACGGCCTCTGGCTTACCACTCTGGAGGAGCAACATGGAGGGCATGTACTCAACTGCAGGCCTCTGGGCTGCTGCAGGTTCGGGGGGGGGGGCGCTCAGATCCTGGGCCTGCCTCCCATGAGCTGCTGCAGACCAGATGCTGAGTGTGCAACTGCTGCTATCCTAGGTAGCCCAGGAGCGTTTACATTTTTAAAATTTAGAATAGTTCTCAAAGTGGATCAAGCAGCATAAGGACTTAAAAGACAGCTCCAAATTGGAAAGGAAGACCAAGGGAGCCGCTGGGCAGTGTGCAGTGCTAGGAAGTTACGGCCATCAAACCAGGTGTTTCCTCTCTGCTCAGTGAGGAGGGCAGTCGGATCGTCTGTTTGTGGCACAACGAACAGGCAGCCACTCTTTTTATTCAAAAGGTCCAGGATGCCTCTCCCAGCAGAAGCCCTTTTGTGGTGGATTTCCTTCTTCCTAAAGATATCACAATGTTGTTGTTTCAAAAATCCATCATGTATTTTGCTCTGGGAATAGTCTTCCCCTAGAGACTACATCTGGCACTCTTCAAATTCCTGCATAGCAAGCAATGAAATCCACATTTGTTTTCAAACTCCTTTTAAAACCATTGATCTAATTTTATTACACTCTTTATGTCCTCGGGGTCTGCAGTGTCCCCACGAACGGCTGGAGGCTGATTTTAATTTTGTAGAATGTGTGTGGGAATAGCAGAGCGGATTCAAGTGAGGGCAGTCTGCCTCTTGCATTAGGGCTCACCTTCCACAGCAAGGAAGGAAATAAGAGACCATCTTAAATCACTGCTTTCTAGCTAGTTTCTCATTTTGCAATTCCTGAATACAGGTACAAAAGTTGTCTGCAACAGGGCATGAGGGCATCAGTGCTCCCTGCATGACCCACATTCAGCAGTTTATACTATTTGTCTAATTTGATTTTTTTGATACTATTTGTCTAATTTGATACGGAATTTGTCTAATTCCGTATCTGCAGAAAGCTATTAAGCAGCCCAATCCTAAACTGCCCCAGCACTTGAAGGATCAGCGGCGCTTAAAGTGGCTCTGTATCCTATGGGCACGGGACAGCGACCAAAGCCACCTTGGAGTAAGGGAACGTTTGTTCCCTTACCCCATGCAAAGCCCTGAGAGCCCCAATGGGTTCCCTCAAATCTGCACCCACTATTGAGCAGGCGCAGGAGGCCTATGTGGGGCTCCACAACCGGGGAGGGGGAGGTCAGGATTCTGCGGTACTGCTAGCAGGAAAGTGCCTTATGGCACTTTCATGACACCTGGTGCCAGCAGATCAAGTGTGCGGCCGGCCCAGAAGGCCCATAGGATTGGGCCCTAAGACAAGGGCAGCCATCACATCCGTTGATAGTAATGGAGATTGCAAATTTCCTAAAATGCCGAGCGTGACGAAGGCGGCCTGGATGAGGAGCGCGAGCCAGCTCAGCGCATACATGAACCACACAAACCGTTTGTTCATTTATCGTATAACTGCTTTGTGAGCTTTTTTGTGACAAGTGGTACAGAAACAGTAATTACTGTATTATTATGAATATAGGAGCCCAGCACCCCATTCACCCAGTGGACCTTTTCCCACCACTGGCTGGCTGTGTGGCTGACCGCTGGAAGGCAACTGTGCAGGCAACACAGCAACCCTCCCAGCGATGCCTCTGAACGTGGAGATGCCAGCCATCGCCAGCCCTCGCAGCTGCTAACAACAGGGAGGGGCCAGTTAAGCCCCAGGCGCCACCAGACCCTGGAAAGCCACCCACGGTCCAAGCAGGTGGTGAGAGGCCGCCTCTCCCTGGCCATGGGGCGCCTGACGCCCTCCCAGCACGAAGGGCGGTGCAGGATCAGGCCCAGGAAGCCTCTCAGTCCACTAGGGCCGGCCAGACGCCCCTGGAGAGCCCGCCAGCGGGGCAGGAAGGCCGCCGCCCGTTCTAGTACAGCTGATGCACCCACAGGTGGAGCCTCCTCGTCCAGCTGCAGTCTACCCGCCCCTCCCGCCTCAGCCCCGCAATGGGCACGCCCCCTCCCGCCATTCCGGATGGGACCTTGGCGTGGGGTGGGTGGAGGGAGAGGCGCGCGCCTATTGGCCAGCCGCAAAGTCCCTGGCCCAATGGGACGCTGGGGGCGGGGAGTGGCTGCGGCGATCATGACAACGGCAGCCGATCGCGCTCGCTCATGGGCGAAGGGGCGGGGCCGGCCGGGCGAGTCAATCCCAGAGAAGGGATGGGGGGAGGGCAGGCTAGCCGCGGCCCAGCGTGGCCACTCCGGGGCAGACGAGGCGGCAGAGCCTGGGCGCGCCGGCTGCGCGAGGGGGGCTTACCGATGCCGAGCGTGACGAAGGCGGCCTGGATGAGGAGCGCGAGCCAGCTCAGCGCGTACATGAACCACATCGTCGTCGCTCTTCGACGCCTCGCCCCGCCTCCTCCGGCGGAAGTGAGGGCGGGACGCGGCGCGCGGACCACCACCGAGTCGCCCCAGGCCGGCGGGAAGGAGCGTCTGCCGAGGAAGCGCCGCAGCGGCCTCTAGCGGCCAGGCCGGCTCTCGCCTCGGGCTGGCGCCGTGCCCTGGAGAACCCGGAGGCGGCTGTGCGGGCGCTGAGCCGCCTTCCTTGCAAGGCAGAGGCGGACGCGCGCTTTAAGGCGCGGGCAGCATCCCTGCAGGGAGTGGCGGGGACGGCGCGGGCGCGGGCCAGTCGGACCCGAGGGGTTCTCCCTCCTTCCACCCGCTGCAGCCCGCGCTGTTGGCTGATGGGCTGCGCGCGTTTGGAGGAGAGCAAGACGAGCCCCCCCCCCGTCCGTCCTCCTGAGCTCTTCGGCCTGTGTATGAGGCGCTGATGAAGGGTGGGTTGGTGGGGGTCCCTTCCCTCTTCAGGCAGCCCTAAAGGTGCGCCTGGGATTTCCCACAGCCGAGGGGCGTGGCTGCAATGGAGCCGCTTGTAGCGAGTGCCCTGCGATGCAGCAGCTTCATGCACAAAGCCGGGTGGCGACCCCCTGGTGGGCAGTCTGGGAACGGCCGGCTTGGCCAACTTCCAGTGGTCGCCCATTGCTCACCCTGGCAATTCTGCCTCCGTGACATGCGAAGAAGCTTCGCTCGTGGCCTCTGAGAGTTGCACAGGTGTGTGCGTGCAAACTCACGGTACGTCCTTGCTAAGATTGCAGAAAGAAGGGGAAGTTCGCTGGGTTGTTGCCCCACTTCTATGCAAGCACAACCCCCTGTGACAAGATGGTTCTGCTGGTCCCAACTGGACAAAAATGGCTGTGAACAACTTCAGTCCCATGGAAGATACTGGAACAAATGATAAAATATACAATCTGCACCCACCAAGACAACAACTTAGTGATGAACCAAACTTAACACGGATTTGTCGAAAACAAACCTTGCAAGATAAATCTCCTTTTTTGATTGGCTGACTAGCTTACTGAATGGTGGAAATGCTGCGGATGTGATTTATCTTGACTTCAGTAAGGCATTTGACAAGGGTCCAATCACCAGGTTGGTAAAATATGGGCTGAATCAAATCATTGTTAGATGGATTCGCAACTGGTTGGATAACCGTACACAACGAGTGATCGTCAATGGCTTTGCCTCAGCCTGGAAGACGTTTTCAAGTGGAGTGCCCCAGGGCTCTGTCTTGGGCCAGGTTCCCTTGAAGATGTTAAAGAGAACTTCATGCAATGACTTGGATGAAGGGATGCAGGGAGACCTCATCAAATTTGCAGATGACACCAAACTGGGAGGAGTAACAGCACAACATGTGAGAGGAATCTTGCAGTTGCAGTGGATCCCAAGATGAACATGAGTCAGTAGTGTGATATAGCTGTAAATAAGGCTAGTGCAATTTTAGCCTGCATTAATTGAACCGTAGCTTCCAAGTTGCAAGAAGTTATGGTTCTGCTTTACTCTGCATTGGTGCGACGTCACCTGGAGGACTATGTCTGGGCACCTCATGCAGCCAAATTGGAGCAGGTTCAGAGAAGAGCAATGAAGATGGTCAGGGGCAGTGGTGTCATCTAAATGATTTAAGAACAGGTGCCGTAGACCGAAGCGAGGGAGAACTCACACAGACCAATATGATCAATAATAAAGTTCTGGTTTATTGTTGAATACAGACTCATATTTATGGTTCAGTTTCCCAAGGCATTCGTTCATTAATTAACCCACCAGAAGGCTGCATTGATTAGCTCAGGAAGTATCGGCAAACAAGCCTTTCCGCGCTTTGACAGGCTTAAGGTTAACCAAGGTAAACCGGCTTAGCGAAAGCAAATACGCGTATCTAGGTTAATGGGTTACTAGGTCAACAAGCTTAACAAGCGGTTTCGCCGGCTTTTCGCTATCGCGTCTCCTTGTTAGCGCAAGAATGCTTTGATGCCGATCTTCTTGTTCCGTGTTGCGCAGGATGTTTATTTTCCCGATCTTCTCGCTCTGTGTTGCAAGGGGTCAGCCGGTCACCGTGGCATCTTGCTCTGGTTCACCTTGTCCCGATCCCATAGTCCTTAGCGAAAATCATTCTTTCCACAACAAACAGGTACTCACTTTTGATTGGCACGTGTCGGGACCCGCCCACCGGAAGTGACGTCATAAGCCAGAAGTGATGTCGTGGCAGGAAGTGACATGAAAAAAGCCCTTTTTGAGGCCTCAGATGATTTTAAACTGACCCAACAGTTGCAACAGGATTCCACAGCACCCCCAGAACATGTGAAGGAGGCCTGGCATCATGTTAAAACCCCAGAGCAACTCATTTTTCAGTGGCAAGGCAAGGAAAGGCTCCGCTCGCTGCCTGCCTGCCTGCCTGGCTCTGAGAACATGCAGGCAACTCAAACATGCAGGAAATTCAAACGTTGCAGAGGGCGGAGTCGACGAGTGGGCGGGCGAATGGGCGGGGCCAGCTGTAATCCTAGAAACCGGTACTTGCGTACCCCCACGTACCCCCTGCATGACATCACTGGTCAGGGGGCTACGAGGAAAGGTTGAGAGAACTGGATATGTTTAGCTTGGAGAAGAGAAGGCTGAGAGGGGATATGAGAGCACTCTTCAAATATCTGAAGGGCTGCCATAAGGAGAAGAGACAAATTTGTTCTCATCTGCCTTTGACAGCAGAACTAGGTCCAATGGGTACCAACTGCAAGAGAGGAGATTCCGGCTGGACATCAGGAAGAATTTCTTGACAATAAGGGCTGTTCGACAGTGGAACAGATTGCCGAGGGAGGTGGTGGATTCTCCCTCACTGGAGACCTTCAAACAGAGGCTTGACAGGCACCTGCTGGAGCTGCTCTAGGGGGACTTCCTGCTACAGGCCGGGGGTTGGACTAGAAGACCTTGTAGGTCCCAACTCTATGATTCTAGGTAGTTCATCAATCAACCCTGTTTTGCTTTGTAAGCCTGAAAACAGGGCTAGTGCCTCATTTCCACCTGTGTATAGTTCCTGCCACCAACAAACAGCACTTTGTATTTTTGAGCTGCTTCATGAATTGTTTATTGGGATAAAAGCCTAATAAAAAAAAAACCTTCGGCAGCATTGCCCGGCGCACCTGCTTTGATACATCAGGATGTTTTCGGCTCGCCTCCTTCACCAGTCCTGACCTTCCAAATCCCGGGTCCCCAAGAGGTTTGGCAGCGCTGGAGACAACCCCCTGACGCTGTGTTCTGTCGCTGACCGAAGCTTCTGGAAATGTCACGGAGGCAGCCTTGGCTCGGGGTGAGCACGGGCAAGTGTGCTTTGCCTTCCCTGCCAGCGAATGAGACGCTTTCGCTGCCCTGATCGCTGACAACTGCAGTCCTTCCCTTGGGGAAAGAAGAGCTCGAGAGTACCGCGCAAGACCCGGCAAATGCCATTTGGGAAAGGTAAAGGAGCATGAAATGCACGTAATTAAGGATGTGCGGAAGGGAAGGGAGCTGTCATGCGTGTTGGGGTGGATCTTCTTCTCTGAAGACCCAGGCTGCCTCTTCCGTGGGGGGAGGGGGGTGCCCAGTTTCCCAGTTGCCTCCTGCCAAAGGTCGCCAGCAGTTCTTTCCTGAGGCTGGGAGAGCTTTGACCGTGCAGTCGGGTAACTCGGCCAGCCACGGCCTGGGGGGTGGGGTTCAGGATCCGCCTCTGTCACGAAGGCTGTCAGACCCTCGGGCCGGCATGGAGCACTCACGTCTCGCTCTGCAACGTCCTTCTTCCCGGGAGAATGGGCCTGGAATGGGTCAAGAAACTTCTTGGGCGCAATCCTGTGGAGAAGACTCCGGGACAAGCTGTGCAAGAGGGCCTCTGCATGCATGAGAGCCGGGCTTGCAGGAGAACGGCCTACTGGATTGTGCCCCATAGCTTGTACCCTACTTATTATATCTACTTTTTGCCCCGCCCTTCAGCCTGAAGACTTCTGGAGTGATTACAGTACTGTGTTATGATTGAAACAAGTGATGAAAGCCCAGCAGAGCAGAAGACATCCAAGCAAATGCAGGTAAAAGACCAGGCAGTCCATACAGGAGGGCAAGAAGCCTGGTCTTCAGCAGCCAGCAATTGGACAGCAGCCTTGATGCCGGGCGAGCCTCCCTTGGAGGAGCCCAGCAGGCCCAACCTTGGGAGTGCAGCTGGAGACAGCCAAGGGAGGCCTGCTGGGTCTCTGGGCGGGCACAGCCTGGTCGTGTGAGCAGAGCCAGTCAGGGGCCGCCAGAGGTGACCGGCCTCAGCTTAAGCTGCTTCAGACGACGGGGACCAGGCAGGCACACGCACACACGCGCACCGCTTGCTGGGGTCTCCGTGCCCGTGGCCTTGAGCCAGCCTCCCTGCCCCCGCTCTCCCTGCCCGTCCGTTTTGCACCCAGGCTGCTCCCCTTCCCACCCGCCCTGGCCCGTGCCCGGTGCTTTCGGTCTCAGGCCTGGCCTGGAGACCCGCTGCGGGGGCGAGCGGAAGGTTTCCCCGCAGAACTCCGGCTGAGCCCGCTGGGGAGGGTGATGTGGAGGGACCGGCCTCCCGTGCCCCGACCCCCTTTCCTCCGGGCTGCCTCCGCCGCACCTGCTTGTCTTCCCCGAACGCTCCCGGACAGAGCCTGCCTGCCTGCCGCAGAGCAAGACCAGGAGTGCCCAGGAAGGCCCCTTGTGCCCAGCAGCGGCGCCTCGCAAGAGGGCGAGGAGGGTGCCAGTCTGGCCTGGGGGAGAGTCCCTGGCTGGAGGGGGCAGCTGCCTCCAGGCACCTCCCGAGTCCCTTCAGAGGCGCCCCAGCCCGGCCCCGGTTGGGCTGAGGAGTCGCCGTCTTCCTTCCGGACCATCGGTGCTCTCTCACCATTGCGGGCTCGCGAGAAGCCCGGCCCGATGCGGCCCTGGCTTTTCTCGGCAGGCGGCTGGGCAGAGGCCCCACCCCTGGCCAGGCAGGGCCATCGCCGCGGGCAGCAGCTCGGCTCCCTGCAGCAGTGCCCCTCCTCCGAAGGCAGCGGCCCCGCCTGCCTCCTTGGCCAGCCGCACAGCCCGGAAGCGCCCTCCGTAGCCCAGCCGCGCGGCCCTGGCTCGGCTCTCCTGCAGGGGCATCTCAGCCGGGCCGGCTCCCCAGGCCTCGGAGCGCCCCGGACTCCGTGCTCCCGTGAAGACGGCTTTGCTGCGGTTCCTGTCGCTGGCTTGTCGTCTGGAGTTCTGTTGGGGGCTGGCGGGGGCTGGGTGCGCAGAGCGGGCCGGTTCTCCTCCTGAGGAGCAGAGGCACGCAGGGGCGCAGCAGCCCTGCAGAGATCGGGCACGAGCAGATTCCAGCTGCCTCTCTGCGAGCCGTCCGGAGGGAGCCTGACCTAATGAACAGCCCTCGGGACTCAGAGAGGCAAAGCTGCCCCCCCTGTGTGCCTTCTGTGCCTACTAGGCCTGTCATTCACACTGCAGACGGCGAAATCCCCAGGAGGACAGCGCCCTGCCCCCCGCAAAGCTGGCAGTCGGAGACTTGTACAGAGGCGCAGGGTGCCTGGCCTGTGGGGCGAGCCCCCCACCCCCAGGCTATGGGCAGGGGCTGATGCTTGAGGGCGTATGTGGAGAAGCAGGCTTGGGCAGGGACGGAAGCGGGGGGGGAACTGCGAGCGGAGAGCATCTCGCGAGGGTTGCGGAGGCTTCCTGTGGCCCTCTGCCCCACCTGCTGCCGGCCTCCACTTCTGCTCCACGGTTGCACCAGGTGATGTCTAGCAGGTGGGCTTTCTCCCCCCAGACCTGGGAGCTGGTGTGGCGCACCTCTCCCAGGCCCCCCCCCCCCGCCCCATGCCAAAGGATCATATTGCGCATGTTCTGCAACACCACCCAAGCGATGGGGAGAGCGGAGCGGGGCAGGAGGCTGGAACACGGAGCTGAACGCTGAGTGGGCTGCAACAAGCAAAGCACTGTCATGCTTTTGGGTACAAACTTTTACAAACATCCCTTCCCTCCTCTCCCCCCCCCCACAGAGGAATGGAAATGCTGCCCCCACTCCCCCCCCTAGTATGCATCACCCATCAGTGATCCACTGAAAGTGGGGAAGTCCCCAAGGGGCCTGGGCTGTTCCCCCCCTGTGCATCGGTGTCCTGGGGGGCGGGCCACGGGAGGGGCCAAGACCTGCCCTCTGCTGTGGCTTGGGAGGGGGCTGCAGGGGCAGGAAGGGGAGGGTGGGGTTCTCCACGTCTCCTAGAGCAGGGCTGAGGGAAGAGGCCAGTGGTGTGTGTGCGTGTGTGTGAGAGAGAGAGAGAAGTGAGAGGCGACGCAGAGTGAGAGAGAGAGAGAGAGAGCTGTCACGGCCCCCCTGAAGCCACTTTGCACTAATGCAGCCTGGCACTTCTCTCGCTGACTCAAAGTCACCACGCTGACCTGGTGCTGGTGCTCGGTGACCGTGCTCTGAACCCCGGCACCTCCGCGCCTGCGCAGCAGCCCCAGGCCAGCCCGTCCCCTCCCCCCATGCCCCCCAGGCAGCCCTGGGGCATTTGAAAGAGCAACGAAAAGCACAGCCCAGCAAAGCTGGCACCTCCACGGGGCCTCCTCGGCGTGCTTGCGTGTGCCTCCCTCGCCCGCTCGTGCGCGCGCCTGCGCCTGCGGGGCAGCACATTCCAGGGGGCACTTTGCAAGGCACGCAGAAAGGCTCGCCGAACGATGCGAGCATCACTCAGGACAGAGGGTCTCCAGGCACGCGCACGGGCTCACACACGCTGCCCCCCCCAGCCCTGGGGCCAGATATCCAGGACCCCCCGGAGTGCCCCTCAAGGCAAGTTGCACCACCTCTGGGAGACGGAGAGGGCAGCGTCCGCCACGACGCAGGAGAGGCCCCGCCAGGTCCGGGGGACGCCAGCCTGGCTCGCGAGAGAAGTCGGGAAGCTCCAAGAGGACACGGAAGCCCCGCCCCCAAGCAGAGGCCCCGCCCAGACTCTGGCCAAAGGCATGTCAGAAGGGCCGGACCGCCAAGCCAGAACACGAGGAGCACAAAGGCGGGAACAGCAAGCTAAATCATCTCCACGAAAAGCGGGAGGGCGGCCAGGGCGGTGCCAGATATCAAGGGAATGCGAATTTAAACTTTTATTTTTACTTCTAAAAACGTAAAACGTTTTTCATTCACAAAGAAGTAAACATGGGACTCTTAAAGACGGAAATTGCAGGGAGGCTGAGTGAATTCTGTACATCTGTCCTCATGGCAGAGATCCCGGCCTGAACTGCCAGTGGCGTTTCTACAGGGATGGCAAAGATCTAAGTTTTGCAAGAAGCCTTACCTTGCAGTGGAAATCACTCCTCTCCTGCACCGTTTTAGCCAATCTTGGCGTTGCTTACTGGCTACAGCAGCAAGGGAGAGGAGGGGTTTACATGACAGGGTAAGGCTTCTTGCAAAATGTAGAGCTTTGCCATCCCTGTAGAAACGCCTCTGTGAACTGCCCTCTTTGGGGAAGGAAGAGCCCAGAGCACCGTCCTGGGGACCTCTTCAGCAAGCCCCCGTCCCCTGCGCCAGCCCAGGCGTGCGGCAAAAGCGCCTTCAGGCACATTCACGCCTCCTCGTGAGCAGACTGGGCTGGTGCAAGGACTCGTGCCTGCCTCCCTGCGCTGAACCCCCGCCAGGACTGGATTGTGCCAGCCAAGGCAGGCCAGTGCAGGGGGAGGGGCTGGAGAGGGTGGGGGGAGGGGAGATTGGAGGGAGTGGTCTGGGAGGCGGATCAGCCCCAGGAAGGGGTGGAACTGGCCCCAGAGCCAAACCCCATTCCCTGGCCCGAGCAGCCTTACACAGGCTGCTCAGATTTGCCCTCGTGAACTCACTGAACTAAGGCTCAGCTGGGTGCCACCCAAATTTTTTGCTAAGTGTGCCCCACATATACTCATGACGAGAAGTCAGACGTGGATCTACAGGGAGTGCAAAGCTCTAAGTTTTGCAAGGAGCCCTACCCTGTCATGTAAATCCCTCCTCTCCCTTGCTGCTGTAGCCAGTAAGCATCGCCAAGATGTTGCTGTTCCCTGTGAGGATTGGCTAAAACAGTGCAGGAGAGGAGTGATTTCCACTGCAAGGTGAGGCTTCTTGCAAAACTTACAGATTTAATTTGCCCCCCCTTAGATCTGCCTCTGCGAGAAGTTCTTGCACAGCTCTCCTTCATTTCATTTCCTGGGACTGGTTCAGGAGAATTTCCTAGGAGGTGATTGTGCCCCTGGGTCAGAGCTCTCTCTCTCTCTCTCTCTCTCTCTCTCTCTCTCTCTCTCTCTCTC
>JAJKFI010000063.1:5201264-5241409 GCA_029204185.1 Lerista edwardsae
TCTCTCTCTCTCTCTCTCTCTCTCTCTCTCTCTCTCTCTCTCTCTCTGCCCGCCTCTCTGCACCCCAAATCCACTCCTGGAGGAAGCCTGGCGCCTCCTGGCCATGACAATCTGGGTGCTTCTGCTGCTTCGAATTCTTATTCATGCATGTGCACAATTACAACAGCAACACTTTGATCCCATAAAATAGCTTGGAGGTGTAAATGTGAACGTGCGATCTGCGCCTGGCGGGAGTGTCTCAACAGGATGTCAATACGATAACTTTAAGGGGGGGGGAAAGGACAGTCATATGGACCCAAAGAGCCGACCACTTGCACACAGCCCAGGAATTCTTTCTCCCCCAGCTGGAGCCCAACTTCCCTCCCGATGCATTTGACAGACACACAAGCCAGCCAATGAGACGGTGATGCATCTGTCTTGACCTGGCCGCCCAGCACTCCACCACCTGTTTCAGACAAGCTGCCCACGTTTTTGATTTGTAAAGTGCCACACAAGCATGTATCCAGTTGTATTTTTGTTCCTTTAGAAAATGCAAGATGAAGGAGCAGGAAAGTGGGCTGGTGACTGTTTGGCTTTGGCTCTGCACGGCAAGCTTCAGCCGCAGACCCAAAGCCCCCTCTCTCCCCCCCCCAGGTCAGTCTGGGCCGGGAGCCGGAGGCGGCCAGGGCGTTCCCGCAGCGGCTCCGTGCCACGTTCTCCTCCCACCGCTGCTCCCGTCCTCAGCCTGGGCTTTGGCTTTCGTGGTGCTCTGCAGGGAAGGTCGAAGGCTGAGCTCAGCTCGTAAGCAGGTGACGTCCGGCTCCCCGGCCGCTCCCCCCGTCAGCCCCGCCCTGCGAGCAGCTGAGCACGCCCAGCGTAGAAAGGACCCGCCTGCCGGTGCAACGTTGGGGCGATGCCCTCTTGGCAGCCGTCCAGACTGAAGGGGAGACTCTCCCCAGGGACGTGGCTGGGGCTCACCCAAGAGGCCCTCTCACGGCTGGGCCAAACAGGCTCCTGTAAGAGGAACCCGGGGAGAAGCAGAGGGGGGGCAGCAGGGGCAGCGCTGAGGTGGGGGCCTGCAGCCACCCCCTCCTCAGGCCCAGGCATTCATTGTAGCCTCATAACCAGCCCCCCCCCCACGCAGTCCTTTTCCAGCTGATGGTCCCTGAATGGGGAGGGGCTGTGCTGCTCATAAGAACATAAGAAGAGCCCCGCTGGATCAGGCCAAAGGCCCATCTAGTCCAGCTTCCTGAATCTCACCGCGGCCCACCAGGTGCCCCAGGGAGGCATGAGACTACAAGATGCTTGCATCCTGTTGCCACTCCCCTGCACCCGGTACCAGTAGCCCACCACCTTTGTAAGGAGGTTGCACAATCCATCATGGCCTATAGCCTACGATGGACCTTTCCCCCAGAAATCCGTCCAATCCCCTCTTAAAGGCATCCAGACCAGATGCCATCACCACCTCCTGTGGCAAAGAGTTCCACAGATTAACTACCCGCTGAGTAAAAAAGTACTTCCTTTTATCTGTTTTAACTCTCCCAACCCTCAGTTTTAGCGGATGCCCCCTGGTTCTGGTGTTTTGAGAGAGGGAAAAGAACGTCCCTCTATCGACTCTGCCCCTTCCGTGCATAATGCTCCTCCCTCCTGGCGGTGCTGTGCAGGCTGGATCGCGAACAGGCCAGGCTTGCCCGATCCTGGCACAGCAGCGCTACACTCACTCAGCCCTGAATGGCAGCCCCTGCCTAGGAAGTGAGCACCGTCCACCTGGGCCTGGAGAGTCTCTCACAAGGGAGTGAGGAAAGCCCGGCTTTCCTGCCAGCGGGGCCCCCTTAAGTCCTGCCAACGGGGGCCCCTCCATCAGTGGCCTCTGGGAAGCACCGCACGGCCCCCCGGGGCTCAGGGGGCTTCTGACATTTCCACTCACCGCAAACCCAGCCAGGGCTCCTCACCTTGGGCAGGAGGGTAGCTGGGGTTGGACTTCCTTGACCCCATGACAGGCATCACTTAGCCCAGTGATAGCTTTCAAACTACTGAGACCCACAGCCACTTTTGAGAATGGCACTCCTGTTGGGAACCGCCGGAAGTGAGGTCATGGCCGGAAGTGAGGTCATGAAGCAGGAAGTGCTTGACATAATCAAATGTCATAATCAGCGTGACATAATCAAATGATTATACTCCTGGAGTGCGAACTGGCCTTCTCAGACTGCAGCAATTGCACAACCGTGAAACATCCCTGGCAGAAAGCGAGAGGAGGGCAAAGTAGTATGGAAAAGCACTGCACTGAAAACAACCTTTTTTAAAAAAAACCCTCACTTGAAAAATCAAACTGTTAACACAACAGAAATATAGCACGAGAATGGGCTGCAGCTTCCAAAACAGCTACTCCCAGCTTTCTACGACCCACCTGAAATCAGGTCGCGACCCACCAAGTGGGTCCCAACCCACAGTTTGAATAACACTGATTTAGCCCGTATTGTGACCCAGAGCTGCACTGGCCATCTGGTTGCCCATTCTCCCCGTGAGGAAGCCACCTGGGAGAGGCTGGTCCTGAGCAGGAGGCTGGATCGGGCCCTGACCAGGATTCACTTCAACAGGCCCTGCAAGCCAGGAAGTGCTGCTTGGCTTGCCCACGCCTGCCAGCGCACACAGAAGGTGCTGCTCCCCTCTGCCCCCAGCCCCCCGCTCTCCGGCTCCCTCCCCTACGGGGTGAGTTCGCTGCAGTTTGGCTGATGTCAGGGCAAACTTTGTTGTGCGTCGCCCGAGACATATGCAGGGCTGCTGCCGGGTTGCCATTCTTCATGCCTCCGTGCCTTAATGCAGCCTGACATGGTAGCTGCATTTGGTACCTCACACATAAGTGATCTGAACTGCCTGCTATTTTAGTTGATGATAATTTGCTCCGTGTTTGGATGCAGTTCGTGGCTCGGTCAGCCTTGCCTGATACTATATTCCCGTTTGTTCCACTAAAGGTTTCTCTGTCAGTTCCGCTCAGCCTTGATGTGCCTGATGAACTGTGAATGTGCGGCGGTTGGGGATCGGTCCACGTGAGTCTGCTGCAGTCGGGGACAAGTGCTGGCGTGGGGAGGGGGGAGGCGAAGGAGCCGGGCTGGCTGGGCGCCGGCAGGAAGGGGGAAGCCTCACTGCCGAGATCGAGGAGAGGGCTGGGCACTGAGTGGAGGGCTTCACGGGCCCTGTGGCCAGCATCAAGGCTGCCAGCATCAATTCTGCCGCTGACAGCGGCCAGCCAGTCGCCCTGGTCAGGAGAGGGGGCACGTCTGAATCTGGGCATGGCAGAAGTGGCTGCCTCCCAAGGTCTCTCCCCAAAACAGGCATGCCCCGGTAGCTGCTGGAGTTCCATTCCGGACCCCACTGAGGATACCTGAAACAGTGGATACTGGGGACGCCTCTTTAAAGATCAGGGAGCATCAGTGGTTTTGTGGCAACAAGATAAAAAACGATATTTTTTTTAATGTTCCCCTGTCTTTTTACTAGGAGTCCCAGTATCCGTGGTATTAGTGGATACCGAATCAGTGGATACCGGGGCATGCCCGTATCTGGGAATCCTGCCTTTGGCTACACAGATTCTATTTGTGGCTCTCATTGCTAGTAGCCTGGATTGCTCTGAAAGTGTGGACTCGGGCTCCAAAGCTGCCTGTTTACCAGTGGGCATCACAAGCACATCCTCTGGCAACAGACAGGATCATGGGAAGTTATTTCAACAGCTCTTGGAAATTTGCTCTGAGGTTTGACATATCCTGAAAAGAGAAGGAAGTCTCCAGCAAAAGAATACTGAAACATCATGTTAAAGAGTTTACGTTTTGTGATGTTTTAAACCTTAGGGGGGTGTTTGTGTGTGTAACCAAATGCACAAAATTAAGGGTGCAGTCCTAACTTGGAGTTAGGCCAGCAAAAGGGCCACCGTAAAGTATGTGTGAACCGCTCTCGGAGTCAGAGAAGCCAGACACAGACATGCGCCATCCTCCCCGACTCCAAGTGGTTCAAACGCACTTTACGGTGTCCCTTGTGCCAGCCAAACTTCACTGGCCTAACTGTGGCCTAACTCCAGGTGAGGATTGCACTCCAAAGGTGGCAGGAGTAACTCTAGTCATTAGAGGCTTCAGCAACTGATGGAATACTGAAGCTTTGTAAGCACAGGGTCCAACACAGTTGCTACCAAAGTATGAACCTTTGGGCTTTTTTACCAGTTTTCCTAGAAACACCAACTCTGGCCAAGCCCAGATGCATTACAACACGCATAGTGTGTGCGTGGGGGGGCATTATAGTACCCATTGCAGTGCCACGCTCAGCCTGCCCGCATCGATTTCTCCAGGTGTGCACTGTCTGCCAAGGTGTCAGGTGGAATGTTGGGCTCCAGGCTGGGGGGAGGAATGGGGGGGGCTCCAGGCTGGCCCTGGCCTGGAGGAAGGAAGCGAGAAGCCCAGGCCTGAAACCAGGCCAATGCGCACGTCTGGAGCTGGAGGAAAAGGTCTTCCCTCGTGGGGAGGGAGGGGCTGCAGCTCCGAGGCAAAGTTGTGCCTTACCTGCCAAAGGGCCCACATTCGGTCCCTGGCAGCAGTTCCAGGTAGGGCAGGGAAAGCCAAAGGCCTGCCTGCGACCTCTTTCATCAAATGGCTCACTGACAGAGCACAACGTTATCCGGGGGCACCGGTGTTTTTGGACACTTGATAAGGCACACGGCACTGTCGGGGGGGGCTCACATCCCCCCCATGGCCCTCCTAACCAATGAACCTCTATGGCACACCTGACCTGCAGACCATTTGCGGCACACCCATGTGCCATGGCAGAGTGGCTGCACATCACTGCCCCGCCCGGAGAGTCTCCTTCAGCAGAACGCAACTTCCTTCCTCGCTCCTACGCAGAACTATTCCCTGGACGGACGGGAATTGGGGAGGGGCCACGGCCACCAGGGGGGTGTCTGCGCTGGAGGCTGCCAAAGACACGACACGCCAGCGCGTGCGGAACACAACACACAGCCTCTCGAGGAGCTCTCCGTCCACCAGCTTCTGCTTCTTGCTCTCCCTCCCTCCCTCCCTCCCCAAACACCCCAAGCTGCACGTGCGATGCTCAGGCGGCCTCCGAGGGTCTCTCCCCGGACCCCAGACCTCTTGCCTCTTCAGGGAGGGGGGACGAGGACGGGAGGCGGTGTGCACCATGCAGCTTGGGCTCCCGGCCGCAGTGCAGCGCTGGGCAGTTCCCCAAAGCACCCCCAGGGCCCCCACCTGGGCCGCCTCTGTCATTTTGATGGTGGGGACCTTTCCCTGGAGCCGAGTCGGGACGTCAACTTCTTGCCAGCGACTCCACGCAGCCGGGTCACTCGCTTGCTCCACGCGGCCCTCCCGGGAGCAGCTAATGCAGTCTGGCGATGCACCGTGTCCTCGGCTGCCTCCCCTGGCCTCTCCCGTCCTCGCGCCTCTGGCTGGCTGGGGCCCCCTGAATCCCAGCACCATTAGGAAGTCTGAGTGTGGTGTGTGAGCTCCGGGGGGCGTGGGGGGGGGCGTCTGCCACCGGGTCAGCCGTCCGCTTCAGTCCCAGGCAAGGTTCTGCGCCAAACTTCTGCGCCTCCCAGAGCTGCTGCTTCAGAACGTTGGCTTCTGCTGCTGATGTGTGGAGCTCCGACCGGACCCCAGAACGCCTTCCGTGCTCTTTAGCAGGCAGCTCGAGGATGGGCGCAGGTCAAGAGTCATCACAGGCCGAAGACCGTTCCTCTGATGGTAGCTTGTTTCGCACTGTGGTGGGTCTGGATGTGAAGAAGAAAGAAAACATCAGGCTTCAGCATTTGTCTTGGGTAGAATGGATAGACGGCTGGTTTCCTCCCTCTCTCACAACACCAGAACCAGGGGACATCCACTCAAATTAAATTGGGTGCTGAAAGAGTTGGAACACATGAAATACTTTTCAACCTAGTGGAGTGGGTAATCTGTGGAACTCCTTGCCACAGGAAGTGGTGATGGCATCCGGCCTGGGTGCCTTTAAAAGGGCATTGGACAGATTTCTGGAGAAAAAGTCCATTGTGGGCTAGAGGCCAGGATGGGTGGTACAGTCTCCTTACATTAGTAGTAGGCTATCTCAGAATGCCAGGTGCAAGGGAGTGGCAACAGGATGCAAGCCTCTTGTTGTCTCCTGGGCTCCCTGAGGCACCTGGTGGGCCACTGTGAGATACAGGAAGCTGGACTAGATGGGCCACCTTTGGCCTGATCCCGCATAGGGGCTCTTCTGATGTTCTTATGCTTTGAGAAGCGGCAAAAATCAGCTATATTAAGGTTCCTTGCATGAGGCAGTATCTCCACTGCTTACTTCTTCAACACTTCCCAGGGCTGAAAGTGCCAGCCTAATATCAAGGAGGGTGGTCTGGGGAAAGGCAAGCGGGGCTCACAAAACAGGCAAGGCCCTAGCGGGCAATTAGGGCCAGCAGCCAGTGCCAGCTTTGTCTGTGCCGAGTGACTCGGCCAGAGCCAGCAGCTTGGCAGGCCAGCCAAACAAAACCCTGCAGGCCTTTCTGTCCCGGACACCTGCTGAGCCGCTGCCTCCGCATTCAGTCGCAGTCGCCCCGCCTTCGGCCATCTGCAGTGGTGTTGCTGCAGGGCAGAGGAGAGCGTGTCTTCTTTACCATGAGCTCCACACGGATGCAGGGGGCCAGGCAGCCGGGCCCCAGCCAGAGATCTCGGTCGGAACTGGGTCCCTCTGCTCTCCCGTGAGGAATCTGGCAAGGAATCTTCCCTGAGGATCATCTCTTTGCACGCTGAAAGCTCTGCTCACTGTGTGTCCCACGACCAGCCACATGTTTGTCATGGACAGCCAAAGGATGCATCACAATATACCACAATGACTAAAAATGCACCTTAAGGCCAACTTGGGTCAGAGGTGTAGAGCTGAGAACAGTGGGGCTTGCTTGGGCCAAGGAAACTCTCTAAGGGCAATCTTAACCTGGAGTGAGGCCGGCACAGTTAGGCCAGCAAAGTTTGGCCAGCACAAGGGCCACCGTAAAGCGCGTTTGGACCACTCTCGGAGTAAGGGAGGATGGCGCACATCTGTCCGCTGCCCTCTCTGACTCTGAGAGTGGTCCAAACGTGCTTTACAGTGTCCCTTGCGATGGCCAAACTTTGCTGGCCAAATTGTGCCTGCCTAACTCCAGGTTAGGATTGCGCCCTAAATTGGATTGGCTGGCCAAAATGCAAGTGGCGATGTGGAACGATTCGTCCCTGCTACACTCTGAATCAACCCACAGCATCCATGCCACAAAGCAATGCCAGAAGGAGATAGAAGCTTCCCTGTGTACAGGAGGTGTGAAGGCCACTGAGACGGACAACTCAAGCCAGCCAGCCAAGCCACATGTAGCGACAGGGATCCCTGCCTGGGAGTAGCCTCACTTAGTGGCACCGCTGCAGCAGTTGTGGCCACACTACCTGTCCGGCCCTCTCCCTTTTCCTGGACAGTTTCTGGCGCACAGAGCTGGAGAAGCCACGTTCACCACCACCCAGCTGTGCGCCCAGATGTGGTGCCTTCTGGACTCCCACTGATTTTCCTTCCACTGCCAGCTGAACGGCACCTCAGGCCCCCTCCCTCCTCGCCCCCCCCTGTTTGGCCTCTCCTCCCTTGTCACTCATGGAATCAGCCTCTTCCTTGTCAGCTTTGGTTGGGGTGCCTCCGGCGCATTTCTCTACGCACTGCCTGTGCTGCGTTGCACAGATCTCCTGGAGCTGCAGGAAATCCACTCCTTTGCGCAGAGTGCCCTCTAGTTTCCCTGGCTGAGAGGAAGACATCAGTGTTGCTATCCCCAGTTTACAAAGAGCTTTCCAGAGTGAGCAAAGCTGATGTCTACCTCTCCAAGGTTCCCTTGAGACAGTCTTGGCAGGAGACAGACCAACCGAACCCCTGTTTCTCACCAGGAAGCCAAGCCCCTGTTTCTCACCAGGTGATTCTCACCTGGATTTGGACCTTACAAATGATGAAAAATGGCCAAGAGCCCCATCACCCACCAGGAACTCTTAGATAAGGCAATTATGCCCCCTTCTTTAAGCCTGCTGTGGGGAACATGGACAGCATTTCTCTCCCCCATAACTGCAGAATGCAGGGTTGCCCAAGGATGCCCAGGCCAGGCACAGGACATCTTCACACAACACAGTGTTAACTTATGGAACTTGCTACCACAAGGTGTGGTGGTGGTCACTAGCTCCGATGACTTTACAAAGGGTATTAGAAAAATGCATGCGGGGGGGGGGGAGAGGGCAGTTGTTGATGGCTGCTTCAGACTCCAGGTTCCAGGTGCACTAACTGCCCGAGCCTATCATCACGCTTGCAGCAGCGGACACTGTTCCACGCATAGGATGCTCCACCACTGGCCATTTCCAAGCCACCACTACAAAGCAGCCTTAGCACAGAGACCTGCTATTGAGGCCGGTCTACAGGCACTGGTGGGCAGGGAGGGGGAGGGAGGGGTGGATCTTATCCCCTCTTTACAAAACCTCCCCACCCATCTCCTCTCCTTGGGCGTGCGCAGCCACAAGGCTGGGGAATGGCTGAACAGCTCATAGGTGACCAGGCGGCTGCCTGATCTGGAGGCGAGTGAAACGTATTTGTCCTCGTCTCCTGCAGGCTTCTGATTCCCCCCCTCCGGCAGCTGCATGCTAAGACGAGGCAGGGAAAGGCCTGGGGGCTGTGCAAGAGTTGCTGGGAATCCGCACTGAGAGGCTTCCTGGAGGCAAGCGGGGGACCACCTCGGGAAGTGGGGTGATGCAGTGGTGTCATCTAAATGATTTAAGAACAGGTACTCACTTTTGATTGGCCCATGTCGGGACCCGCCCACCGGAAGTGGCGTCATAAGCCGGAAGTGATGTCGTGGCAGGAAGGGACATGAAAAAAGCCCTTTTTGAGGCCTCAGACGATTTTAAACTGACCCAACAGTTGCAATGGTATTCCACAGCACCCCCAGAACATGTTAAGGAGGCCTGGCATCATGTTAAAGTGACCCAACAGTTCCAAAACCCCAGAGCAGCTCATTTTTCAGTGGCAAGGAAAGGAAAGGCTCCGCTCGCTGCCTGCCTGCCTGCCTGGCTCTGAGAACATGCAGGCAACTCAAACATGCAGGAAATTCAAACGTTGCAGGGGGCGGAGTCGACAAGTGGGCGGGCGAATGGGTGGGGCCAGCTGTAATCCTAGAAACCGGTACTCGTGTACCCCCGCGTACCCCCTGCATGACATCACTGGGGTGATGCGCCCGGCCTGGCCTGATCCACCAGAGCTGATGCGTCACAGTTTCTTCCTGCCACAGACAGGCACACTGTAATGAGCACACGCCTGGCAAAGCACTTTCCGAGTGCACAAAGCGCTTCCCACCCACGGCTCCCAGGCAACCAAACAGTAAATGCAGCTCAGTCCAAATACGTGCAAAGAGATGCCCACAGGGGCAGAAAAGCCCAGCTTCATGTGTGCGCGGAGGGGCCTGAGCACTCTGCGACAGACCAGGAGGGGGGCCTTGGGGTTGTGGCGGAGAGCTCCAGGGAGGCCCGGCCCCATGCGTGAGGGCAGTGGAGGAGGCAATTCCATGCTCAGGCCCGCCAGGAAAGGCGTGGAGAAGAGTGCAAAGGCGCCCAGGCCCTTGTGCATGTCCCGGTTCAGCGCCAGAGGTCTGCGCCTCCTCATGCCCCTCCAAGCAGACGTGGCGCCTCCTTCTACTGGACGTGTCCCTCCGTGGACAGGTTTGCAAGTGGTCCACTGCAGCTGCCCACGTGCGATGCCCGAAACCTGCCAATGGTGTCTCCGCCCTCCCATTTGCACACATCCATGAGAAAAGTAGCCTCCCGCGATCCCCCAAGCTGGGGCATCATCCGGGTGTCCTGGTGTGCCCAGAACCTCTCCCAATAGGCTAAGACAAGGGAGGCATCTTTCAAGGGGGACAGGTACGAACTAGCCAGGTGCAACTCAGCACTTTTACCCAACGATTAACCCAGTGGTCGAGGAGCCCGTGCAGACCGCTTGTTCCTGAGCATACGCAAGTCTTCCACACCCTGCCACTACACAGTCCAACGCTCACGAAACCTCTGGCATTGCAGTCACACCAACAGATGTGCTCCGTCTTACAATGGGGAGGAGCAGCCACAGAGGTCTCCTCCAGCCAGGTCAGGGAATGTTCATTCCCTTGCACCAGAGAAAGCCTCCACTTCCTCAATTGTTCTCCTCAGTTCTGCGCCAGCTACTTTGTTGGTGGAGCACCAAGGTGAGCAGGTGAAAGGGAAGGAGCGTGGGACACTGGTGTGCACAGGTGCTGCTGCAGGTAACAACCAGTGGTGTCATCTAAATGATTTAAGAACAGGTACTCACTTTTGATTGGCACGTGTCGGGACCCGCCCACCGGAAGTGACGTCATAAGCCGGAAGTGATGTCGTGGCAGGAAGGGGCATGAAAAAGCCCTTTTTGAGGCCTCAGACAATTTTAAACTGAACCAATAGTTGCAACAGTATTCCACAGCACCCCCAGAACATGTTAAGGAGGCCTGGCATCATGTTAAAGTGACCCAACAGTTCCAAAACCCCAGAGCAGCTCATTTTTCAGTGGCAAGGCAAGGCAAGGCTCCGCTCGCTGCCTGCCTGCCTGCCTGGCTCTGAGAACGTGCAGGAAATTCAAACGTGCAGGAAATTGAAACGTTGCAGGGGGCGGAGTTGACGAGTGGGCGGGCGAGTGGGCGGGGCCAGCCATAATCCTAGGAACCGGTACTCGCGTACCCCCGCGTACCCCCTGCATGACATCACTGGTAACAATCCTGTCCTGCCCCCCATCCCCATCCCCACACAGACACTCCCCACTCCGCCAACATCCCTCCCCACCCTCCACATGCCCCCACCAGCAGCTGGGGGCCTCTGCCAGCCCTTGCACACAGCCACCCATCGCTGCGCTTCCCAGCAGAGCGTCACTTCCACTGGTGGAGCCTGCGCTGCACTGGCCAAAAGCGAGGACAGGGCTGGGCCGGGAATGGTCTTAGTGCCTCTGACGCAGGGAGCAGGTGCGACGCTGGCTTGCCTGTCGAGGAGGGCAACAGCTGCGCCTCTGCATGAGAAGCCTCTCTAGGCATAGGTCCTTACGCTTGCCTCATTGAGCTGTGGGCAGACCACCTTCACCACCGCCCCACACAGGCCCCCAAAGAGCTGGGGCTGCACAACTGATGCTTATCACACGGAGGAGAACGACTGAGGGGTGCGAGGCAGAGGGAGGGAGCCGTTTCCCTGCAGAGTGGGCTTCCGCCAGCATAAAAAGCTCCACCACAAAGACATTCTCCGCAGCCTCCCTGGAGAGCCACTGGCGCAGAGTTCCATGACCTAAACGGGTTCCCAGACGGGGCTCTTCAGATCATTCCGGGCATGAATAATGCAAGAAGCCACGGCTGCAGGAGCACTTGGCAGCCCACCTCTGCCAGGCAAAAACGGCTCCCCACCCCTCCTTCCGTGGTGGGAGGCGAAGAAGACCCCCCCCCCGGTTGCTCCACGCCTACTGCAGGTAAGTGGTGGGAAGCACAATTACACATGAGCTGATCAAGGGCAGCAAGGAACAGGCGGAAGGTGAGCAGCACTTCGGGCAGATGCAGCCAGTCCTTGTTACCTGCAGATTGGCCACCTGTGGACTCGCCTGCCTGCAGGGAGCAGGACTGCCACTTCCCTTGCTCCACGCATGGCCTGGGCAATCGCGGTCGCTGCAGCCGCAGCCCCTGGGCCATCCCGAACCCATCTGTGCCCCCCTGAAGGTGCCCGGCTGCAGTGGTTCCCAACCCTTTAACACCAGGACACACTTTTTAGAATGCCAGTCAGGACAGGACCCACTGGAAGTGCCGTCACTGTGGCTCCAGAGCCTGCTGCTGTCCTGAGAGTGCCGCAACGGGTCATGTCTCAGCCATTTTCCGATAGCAAAGTGAATCAGGAAGGGGGAAAAAAGCCTGTTTACAGCTTTGGCACAAGCAAAACCACCACACAGACCTCCCCCTTCCCAGCATCCCATCTTCCCACATTTTCAACATGGCTGCTCTAGTCCGTTGCGACCCACCTGACATTGGCTCGTGACGCACTGGTGGGTCCTGATTCAGTCTGGGAACCACCGCTCTCCTACACTGGCGAGTGTCATTTTGAAGCTCCATTGGCATGGGCCATTTTAAAGCTATCCATGCCATTTGAAGGCCGTCTCTGCCTTTAGAATGCCAGCAGAGACCTTCCGAATGGCGCTCGCGAATGTCACCGATAGCTGCAAAACGGCTGTGGGGAGCCCCAGAGTGCCAGCAAAGACCTTCTGAAGCTGCCCACGGCCATTTCAAAGCAATCCGGGCTCCCTATTTTGATGGTTTCCACTTCATTCTGCTTGTTTCTGCTGCTGGCGGGTGAGGCACTTCTCCCCCTAACCCCACTGATCCTGTGGGACCAATGAGTCCCTATCTGCAGATTCGGTATCCACTGGGGCTTCCAGGAGCCGAACCCCAGCAGATAAACTGAGCCTTGCTGGAGGAGACTCGGGTGGTTCCCGCAAAGCCTGGCCCTGCCTCACCAGCCTTCCAGTGGTCTTTGAGAGGATCAAGAGCCTCTGGCTGAAGGTCGGCACTTGGCCTTCCCAAGAGCTTCGGACAAGGCCCTTCCGTGCAGGTTCTTCGGTGCACTGAGCAGTTGTGAAACAAGAGGACAGGACAGGTAGGAGGGTCTCTGGTGGCCACTGGCCAAGTGAAATGATCCCAGGGCAGGACCATCCGTGGGAAGTGACTGCAAGGCCGAGGGCCCAGGGAATGTGTGTCACAGCTGTGAATTTACACCCACAAAGTGGGATTTGTGGCCACACACTTGCTGCAGCCCAGAGCTTTCTTCAGGTGGAAGCCGTGCTAGTCCCTCCTCTGGCAGCGTCACTCATCCTCGGGGGACTTCCTGGGCCTGGATCCCGCCCGGCAAAAGGGTTGGGCACTTCCCCCTGAGGGCACTTGCCCTTCTGAGGGCAGGAGAAGCCCTGCTCTAGCCAGGCATGGCCGGATTTGACGGCTACTGGCTTCCTGTGCTTCCAGGCACAAGGCGGCCCTGCTCGGGGGAAGTGGGGAGCAAGCTGCCTGTTGGGCTTCTGAGCAGGCAGGCCTCAGATCGTGCCCCAAAGCAGGCGCCCTCCCCTCCCTCCTGCACCCAGCCATGCCTGCACTCAGCCAGCAGACACACTCCAAGGCCCTGCCACCATCTCCCACTCACACCCCACCACTACGCAACGTGGGCTGTGTGATCCTACATGTACACGATCCTGGGAGAAAGCTCCATGGGACACAGTGGGACTTGCTTCTAAGTAATAATAATAATAATAATAATAATAATAATAATAATAATAATACATGTATTTATATACCGCCTTTCTTAAGGTCACTAGATTTCTCTAATGATTACAACTCAAGGCGGTTTACATAGGCAGACTTTTCACAAACCCGAAGGTTTTTACAATTTACAGAATGTTCTATCTTTCAAGAACCACACTCAAACAGATCTTTCTTTCTGGATTTAGCCTTCTTTCTTTAGCCACCCGTCTGTCGTCTGCTGGCTGATGAGGCTTCCCTGCTCTCACCAGAGATGCAGCTGCGTTCAGCACACTCCTCCTCCCACGAGGCAGCTGGAACTCGGCTTTTAATCAGCCGCAGTTTGCAAGGTCTGCCACTCACACAGACTTCCGGGAGTCTCCAGCTTACGACCTTGAGATCTTCAGTTGTTATCTTCGGGCAAACGGAGGCATTAACCCTCTCGGCTAAATCTTCTGCCCAAGTAGGGCTCGTGATCGGATTGTCTCACTGATGAGAGCCTTTCTCTCTCTCATTGGGTTGGGAGGGGGGAGGAGGGGAGGGATATGGAGGGAGATCATCATCAACAAATGGATGGCATGATTAATAATGAATAAAAGCCCAGCTGCACGGCAAACTGGGCCTGCGCTTGGCATAAAATGAAGGGTTTCCCATGATCCAAAGAACAAAACCAGAAATTCCCCAAGCCAGGTAGCCCTGAAATAATCTCAATTATGGGAGCACCGATCATTTTTAATGAGCTGCTTCCTCTGCTGCGGCAAAGACAACTCGCCTCCCTGCCAGCTCCAATTAGCTAATTGCCTGGCGCTTGCAAACTGACTCAATTGCCGAGGCTCCTGTCTGCAGCAAGCGCCCCAGCCACCCGGCCTCCCCAGCAGCGGAGCAGGGACACAATTGTAATTATGCTTCAAAAAGAAACCCTTGGCCATTTCCATTTCCATGACCTTTATTGGCACACATACATTAGACAAAACAAATCGACACAGGAGTTGCCAATTTCTACGAGGTAAGGTATGGGGAAAGAAGAAGAGGGGAAAATGGAAATAGGAGAATAGTGAATCACGATGCAGGGGTTAATTTCAGAATCGCAGCTAAGAAGCTCGCGACAGGAAGTTGTAAGGGGAGCACAACAATCACTCAGAAAGATAGGGAGAAGGTCTGCAAAGGGAAGACAGCCAGGGTTTCAGAGACAAATTTCGAAGGAAGCCCTTAGCCAAACACAACAGGGAGTGAATCAAGGGAGTGTGCCGTGAGGTCTGTTGGTATGTCATGAAAAGGACGCTCTGAAATATTCGCTTTAGCACATGCATGTTCTACAACCTGGGATGCGCACTGCCATCAAACTATCCATTTGTACTGCTGAAGTGTGTCCTGCTCTTCAAAACGCCCCAGACTTTCACATCTCAAAATTCAGTGTGGTCTAGCAACCTTGGCCGGTCCGAAGGAACTCGCAGTACTCAGCAGTTCAAAGCGTGAAGAGGTGTCAGCCCCCAGCAGAAGCCTGTGGGCATTCTGTCAGCGACTATTTCCTCTCCCTTCCTCTCCTTGGACTTAGCACCAGCATAGATTTGAAGAGACCCATTGGGAAAGCAGAGGCTGCTTCCCAAGACAAAGAGATGAACGTTTCATTCATTCATTCATTCATTCATTCATTCATTCATTCATGGTGCAATCCTAGCCTGGAGTTTGGCCGGCACAGTGAGGCCAGCAAGGTTTGGCCGGCACAAGAGACACCGTAAAGCACGTTTGGACCCCTCTCGGAGTCAGGGGGGATGGTGCACGTTCTCCTCCTCCCTCATGTTGGGCACTTGCAGAACATCTGCCTTTCTGCTTCACGGAGACCTTCCCATTCCACAGCCCCAGGAGGTGGTGGGCTAGTCTCATTCACACACACGTGTGTGCAGATGCGTGGAGAGGCGCACTACTGCAAACCCAGCCTGAGCCCCGGCTTGGTCACAGTTCAGGGCAGCAGTCTCCCCGTGCCCCCTTTACAAGCCCCTCCACACAAAGGCCAGCCACACTGCATGCTGTTGCGCTTCCTTGACATTGCGGCCGACGGTCTGGTGATCCTGCCTGCTGCACACTGAGTGGCGCAAGCACATGCCCCTGGGCGGGGGGGGGGCTGTCTGGGCCTCACAGCCCACCTCGGCTGCGGTGCGCCAGAGTCACAATCGATAGCTGCTGCTCTCCTGATCTGAGGTGACAAGGCTGCACGTGGCAAAGGTCAGCGGCACTCAAGGCCCCTGAGCAGAAAGGCCCAGGACCCACAATGGGGGGGGGGCGGGAGGAAGGAAGGAAGGAAGGAAGGAAGGAAGGAAGGAAGGAAGGAAGAGGGGGCTCTTTTTCCCTTTCACAATGGTGTTTCGGGAGCTCCCACAATGGGACAAGCCCAGAGCACTGGGGCAGCCCATCCCACAGGCAAGGTGATGCAGGCTGCACCAGTGGCAGATTGTGGGTGTGGGGCGGGGGGAGGATTGCAGGGTGATGGATTTGGGGTGCCCTTTGCCCCGAATCTGCTGCTTCCAGCACCCCCCTCTGGCCTACCACAGATGCAGCATGCACAGATCCGCTTTCTGCCCACTAAAAATGAACGGAAAGCGGAGCCCCTGCCTCCTTGCCTGGCTCCAGCTGCGGCTTCTGCAGGACCTCCGGTTTGATGCGCGTGCAGGGTGTGATGCATGAAGGAGCCCGGAGGCGCCTGGGCCCTTCGCATCGGACTGGGAGTCCTGCCAGTCCTCCCGCGGTGGGAGAACAGCACTGATGGTGCGGATGTGGCAGACTTGGGGAGGCATTGGTAACATTCTGGGCTGCGCCTCCACCCCCTGCCGGCAAGGGGGGAAGTAAAGGGAGATGTGAGCCCTTTGCCCCTACCGCAGCCCACCCCACTGAGTGACAGCCCCCCTCCACTGGGGGGGGGGCAAACAGGCAGAAGCTTGTTCCAGACATCAACAGCACTGTGTGTGGAAAGGCTGAAGAGCTGGACACAGGCAGGACCACCCAGCACCGGAATTTCAAATGGGGGGGGGGTGAAGGACAGAAGCTACTTCTGAGAGTGAGGTGCATTCAGAGCAGAGCCTGGGCAAACTTCGCTTCCAGAGTCATGCCCTCAGGCTCAGGAAATCTGCTGGGCAGCCATGCAGCAGGGGCAAAAATTCTCAGCCTTCCACAGTGTGAACTGGCTCTGTGACTGCCCAGGAAAGATGTCCTGAGGTCAAGGAAGACAGCCAAGGGCAACTATGCCAATTGGGGGGGGGTCAGAGCACCCTTCTGCAGGAGGACAGGCTGAAGCATTGGGGGCTGTTTAGAAAGAAGCATAACAAAAGGCGGAAAGCCTGACATCCACTGAGAAAAACATGCACGTGGATAACATGCACATTGGACCAAGTGGATAATGAGACCGTTTTTCTCACTTCTCATAACACTTGAATTGTCCACACAATACTTCATTAATAGATGGAATTCCCTGCCACAAGACACAGTGATAGAGACTGGCCTTGAGGGCGCTGAAAGGGCATCCCACAAACTCAGGGAGAAGGAAGGGCGCTCTGTGGAAGACCACTAATCCCAGGACCACTAAGTGGAGCCTCCCAGTCCAGAAGCACGATATCGCTGACTCCCAGGTGCTGCGGGGACATGAAAACAACAACTGGGGAGGGCAGCGGCCTGGATGTCCTGCCTGTGAGCTTCCTGGCAGTACAGTATCTGGGCAGCCGATCGGAAGAGGGTGCTGGGTTAGATGACTCCGTGGTCTGCCTGGCAGGGGTCTCTTTGTGTGCTCTCACTTCCAGCGGAACCAAAGAAATCCCCGTGAAATCCGAGAGGAGCAGCCCAGGAGCCCCGGCAGGGAATGCTGTGCACTGAGAAGAGCTGCCGGGATTTAGGGAAGGGAAAGAGGTGGCAGACGTGCTGGAAAGGAGCCATTGTAAGAAAGTTCACTTACTTGCTCATGGATCCACCCAGGAAGGTTGCTGATTCTTCTTTGGGGCATGTTGGGCGCTTGCTCCACCGATTACTCCTCTGTTGGGTCTTGAACCACCCAAGTCCCAAGAATCAAGGAGAGCTGCTAACCCACAGCCAGGCCGAGAGCCGGACCACAAACACGGGGTTTCAACCTCTTGGAGCTTTTCTATTCCACAAGCACAGGCAATGCCACAGTCGGGTCATGCAGAGTCTCATCCAGCTGCTCACCCAGATCAGAGTGAAGGCAGTAAAGCAGAAGCCCTGGTCCAAGTCAGAATTCCGGGGTGAGTCCCGCGAACCTCCTTCAAGGCTTTTGTCCGTTCTGCGGACAGTTCCTCCACATCTCCCATTCCCTGACCCCCCACCCAGCAGTCTGAGATGCATCCAGCCACAAGCCTGTTGTCAAGACCAACTCAAAGCTGGAGTCCTTCGTTAGAAAGGCCAGGACAGAGATTGCACAGTTGGACCCTCTGCCTCGAAGGCCAGTCGGTATGGCCAAGCCAAGAATCTGCAGAGATGGACCCAACAGGCAGACAGTGAAAATAAGACAATATCCTGCTTTGTGCCTTAAACGCCCATTTATTTTTCGGTGTCCAGGGAATTGCTGGAATCCAGGGGTTGGAGCTGGGCTCTTCTCTGTCCCTCCTTTGCAGTAGTCTAGAAGGACCACCATTTGGACCAGATTTGTGAACATGACATTTTCACTTCCTGGTAGCGTCTTCCTCCGACGACTTCCCTGGTGGCTCCCCTGAAGAGCTGTGCTACCCCAGCCCTCAATTCTCTTTAGCTCCAGCTCCTAAACATCACAGCCAAGAACGAGACGGGCAGCCCAACTGAAAAGGGACAAAACCAAGAATTCCAGCAGACCCAATCAAGTGGGGAACTCCAAATTCAAGCCCCAAACACCTTCTTTCTCCGCAATAGCTAACATGGCTTTAAAAGTTGGCTGCTCACCAGCACCCCGCTCTCTCCTTGCCTTCCAAGGTCTTCCTCTTCCTCCAGTCCAACCTGCCTGCCCTGTTCCTTTCCTCCCAAGTGCAGTACGCTGTTGATATGCATTTGTGACTTGCCAGTGCAGCTGCCCCGAACCGATCCAGGCAAGGGAGTGAGGTGAGCTGGGCTCTGGGTCGCCGGACGAGGCATGTTCCCTGCTGCTTTGAAGTGCGCAGGGTGTGCCCGGTGCTGGGGGCCTGCCAGGAGAGCATGGCCCAGGCAGGTGGCAGGTGCTGAAAGTCAGGACTGGGAGCAAGGTGGGCTCTTGGCCACAAGCCCAGAGCAAGGCCGTCCTTCTGCCAACCCAGGGCCTGGCTTGGACGAAGCCTCAATTGCACCTGCTTGGCACCTCTGACCTTGTGGCAAAGGCCACCTCCCGGGGCTTCCTGGTGTGGGAACAAGAAGTCGGCAAAACCAAAGAAGGATCCCCAACCCTGGCTGTCCTCCTCACCTGCGGCCAGGTGCAAAGGCAAAAGTAGCGCCCATTTAGGTCCAAGAAAAAGCCACGGAGGACCCTCGAGTGACAAGACAGGTTCCAAAAGAACCCATCCAAATCTAGGGGTTGAAACAAACGGCGTGCAGGGGGTGGGTCACAGAGCCTGCCTGTGTCCTTCGGTGGCTCATCCTGCCTTGCTGTGGTCCGTCTGGGGATGCACTGGAAGCCACAGCCGGCGATGCTCGACTGCTGCAACCAAACAGCGCAGAGAAACTTCGGATGGCAAAAGCTGTCCCGGGCCAGAGCCGGCTTTGTCGGCTGCAGGCAGTGGGGAAGCTCCTGCTGGGAGTTGGGACACGAGAGACAGCCCAGTCCTGCGCTCAGACCCTGTGTACTGTTGCCGCTCTCCAGCCTGAGCCCAGGTCTCACCCCAGCGTCCACGCTGCAAAAGCAACGGGTTGCGTTCGAGTTACTCAGCGGACTCAAGTGAGACATCCGGAAGGACAGCCGGGCAGGCAACAGGATCCACGTCAGAAGGCGCTTCACGGCATTCCTTCCTTCCTCAGGGGGGCTTTCAGGCTGCTTCAGGCTTTCCTGCCTCCAGGTCCAGAAGCCGTGGAGATGTGCCGGGTTTCCCCGGCTGCTCTGCAACCGACAGATTCGAGATGCGCCTCTTTGACTAGCAGCCCGAGGGCGGTGAAATTCCTCCGGGAAACGGACTGCGGTTCCTGGGGTCTTGCCCACCCACAGCCCCACAAAACCTGAGAGACTCACCTCAGCGGCAGCTCCCCAGATCCTGAGCGTGGAAACTTTGTCCCAAGTTCAGGCCACAGCCCAGGCAGCCCGAGCCGCCTCGTCTGCTCCGCCCTGGTGCTGGCCGGCGTTTCGTCTCCCTGGCCAGACAGGCCGGTGCCAGAGTGCGCAGTGAGTTAATGAGGTGGAGAGCTCGCTGGCGACAGGGGGACTCCCCTTCGCCCCACGCAGACCTTCCTCCAGCGCGGCAGTGGCCTTAACTCTTGCCCTGCCGCTGCCTCTGCGTGCAAGTCGGGGGCCAGTGCCCTACCCGGAGCCTTCGGTGGGAGCGGCGGCCTCACCCGGGGCAGAAGCGAGAGGCAGGCAGGCAGGCAGGCAACGCACCGGCCACAGGGGCTGCTGCTGACCGCCAGAGAGAGGCTGGTCCGAAGGGCGTCACCCGCCCACTCACTGCCGTGGGCAGGGCAACTGCGAGACTTGGGCGGCAGCACCCCTTGCAGGTCTTCTTGGAAAGCTGTTTCTGCCCGCAGGACGGGCACCTGCCTCTGCCATCCGTCCACTGTCGTCCGCCACCACCTCCACCCGCCACTGCCGGCTCACCCCGTGTTTGAAGCCGCTCTGTGGATGTGGAGTGGGCAGCAGGACAAGCACCTGCTTGACCACGGATCCCGTGCGGCAAACGGATGCCTCTGGGGGTTGGGCCACCTTGACCTGCACCGGAAGGCAGGCGGCAGAGGACGTGGAAAGGGTGCGGCACGAGGAGAGGAGGCAGAAGGCCAGGAGGGGGCCCAGTGGCACAGCGGGCAGGCAAGCAGGGCAGCTGGCAAGGCAGCAGAACGACAGAGAGGCCGGCGGCCCAACCGAGCCTCTTCTCTTCTCTGGTCTGCAGTGCAGAATTGTCCCTGCCCTGCCCGGGTGTCCTCGGCACAGGCTCTGGGTGGCCTGACCTGGCCCCGTCCGTTCAGCTGCTCTTCCCCACCGGAAGGCAAAGACTGCCTGGAAGAACACGCAGGACGAGGAGGGGGTTCAGACGGAGAGGCTGGGGCTCGGCCCTGTGGAGCCTGAGCGCAGAAGCAGAGCCCTGCCGGATCCGGCCCAAGGGGGCCCATCTAGCCCAGCTCCGGCTTTCCACAGTAGCCCACAAGCAGGTGAGGAAAGCACGCCCCCTCCCCACTGCAGCTGGGATCCAGGGGCATCTGCAGGGGGGGGGTCTGGACTGGAGGGAGTGCGCAGGCAGGCAGCATGCGCAGCAGCCAGGGACAAGCCTGTCCAGGCCGCCCTGAACGGGAGCCATACAGGCCAGTGGCCAGTTCCACGGCGGGGGGGGGCAACCCAGATCCTGCATCGTCCGTCCTTCCTCCCCTGCCAAGAAGGCTCCACGCCCAGCGCAGCTACCCAGCTGGCCGTTCAAGGGCTGTTTGCACCCTGCAGCAGAGGGGGCAGCTGCGGAGCCTCCCCCACCCCTCGTCTGCCACTCAAGAACTGCAGCCATGGAAGAAACTGACAGCTGAGCTAATGCGTGGGCTCCGCAAGAGATCTGCCCTTCACGTTCATTAGTGATCGCCTTGTGGAAGGACCCCTGGCCCTCAGCGGGCAGGGAGGGGCTCCAGCGTGTGAAGCAAGGACCACTCCAGGCCTCGATTCCAGCCCCAGGCGGTGGCAGATCTGGCGGCTGAGCTTCCCTTGTTGTCTTGCAAGCATCTTGTTGTCTCATGCCTCTCTGGGGCACCTGGTGGGCCGCTGTGAGATACGGGAAGCTGGACTAGATGGGCCTTTGGCCCGATCCAGCATAGGGGCTCTTCTTATGTTCTTATGTTCCCTTACAGACCTCCAGCCCAGCCCACGGTGAATGTTCCAGCCCCACTGCTCTGCTGGTGTCCCCCTTGCAATGCCCCCCAGCAGAGGCCCCACTAGGGCCCCCCAGGATGGGCCTCCTCCCAAACCAGACCAGGCAGAATACCCGGCACTCTCACGAGCACAGCCAAAACGCAGCATCACCACGAGGGTTGATGGTGCCATCCCCATGGGCAACGGTACATGGTACACGCGCCCCTGGCAGCGACGCAATGCCATCGTGTCGCCGCAGGGGGCAGAGTGCGCTGAGCAGCACCCCCACATCAGTGCTGAAGCTCGAAGACGGTCGGCGCAAGGGATTCCCTGTCCCGTTCCGCCTGTTGGGGCCGGGTAGGAATTTTTCTGCCCACCTGATTAGCCTGGGTGGGCGGTTTGTTTGCCTGCCCCAGACTGTTGGGCCACTTGATTCCTTTGCCCGATGGTCTCATTACTATCTCGGTCCCTTTCTTTGGCAGGCGGTGCGGAGGCAGGACCAGGCCCCTCCGGTGTGCACCTCGAGGTCAGCAAGGGCAGGGGAACCCACTTCCGCTCCTCAGTGGTGGCCCAGTGGCATGAGGGGAGGGGCGGGTTGCTCAGCGGCCCGGGGTGGCCCACCGCAGTCCGGCTGCCTCGGTCCCCTCCTGGGGTTGCCTGAGATCAGCTGTCCGGGCCTGAACAGGGACGTGGCTTGGAGTCGGGAGGGGCCTGGCTGGCACCCCTTGTCTGTCCTGGCCACCGTTGTCCTCTGGAACAGCACTGCAGCCTCACCGCTCCCCTGCACAATTTGCTTCCACACACACACGCACACACACACACACGTGACCTGTTGGGTTTTGTCCCGTTTTAACTATTTGCGTGTGTTTATGGTCCATGTTCTGACGCTTTCCTTCTCGATAGGGGCGACTTGTTCCAGTGGGCGTGGCGCTGTAAGCCGCCTTGGGCTTCTGCTTCGGCAGGCGACAGACCGGACAGGCATCATTTTTAACATTATGTTAAGGATAAATTTCTGGATCCCACATGTATGGTTCAAAAGAAAGGTTTATTGTCATATTTGCAAATATGGGTGGTAAGCAATGCCAAAAAACAGAACAAGCTGCGCACCACACTTTGCACAAAATGGGTACAACAATTTATACTACTGAGTCGGAGCTTCTTATTGTATTTTCATTGGTTATGGTTCAGCCACCTGGTAGCACTCATGCAGAATAATTTACTTCCCCCTCCCTTCCTTCTTCACATGTACATCCCTCCTTTGCACATGCTTTTACCCAGGATGCATGAGGATGGCTATTACGCTGACTCAATGCAAGTTTTACCCAAGGTTACAGCTGTGTTTCGGTTCTGGGAACTAAACTGAATGTATCAGTTTAGGAATACGCACACTTTTACCAGTCAGGCCTTGTCTGGGCCTAAAACACCATTAACCACCTCTTTGCTAACCTTATATTTTAGTGTTGAGGTTCAAAGTCACCATGGGTTTATATTACTATTGATTCTTACAATTACATTAAACAAACACAAGAAGCGAGCGGTCCGCCAAGGCCGGTCTGGGCTGCCGCCTCCTGCGACCCCGGCTCCGGCAAGCCGCGCCGCCCGCTGCTCTTCGCGGAGCAGGACCCGACCCGACCCGACCCGACCCGACCCCTCCCGCCCCTTCCCGGCACTGGGGCGGGCGGCAGTCGCGGGGCCTCCTCCAGGCAGGAGCGGGTCGGGCCCGCCGTCCGCCCGCGAGGTGCGGCAGCCCTGCAGGGCGGAAGCCCCGTCTCGACGCGCGGCCGGGGACGGGCGGCAGGAGCGGCGCGGCGGGCGCGGCCTGGGCCGGCGCCGCCTCTTCCCGGAGCGTGATGGCCGCGGTCTTCGGCGGCGTGGAGGGGTGAGTGGAGCCGCCGCTGGCTCTGCGCCCGGCCCGAGGGGCGGCGGGTGGGGCCCTCCTCGCGCTCGCGCCCGCTCGCTCTGAGCGCGACGCGGGCGCGCGGGCAGGAGCGCGCCCACGCCGCGGGCTCTCGGGACCGGCGCGCCCTGGACCCTGGAGTGAGCTGGCAGAGCCGCCGCGCCTGGAGGGACGCGCTGAGCCGCCGGGTGGGAGCGGCGAGCTGAGCGAGGGCTGGCGGCGGGGCGCGTGCAGAGGCGACCCGGAGCGACCTTTGGGGGAAACCCGCGTTGCGGAGCAGCCCAGCGCGGCTGGCGGAGAGCGCAGGCGCTGCCGGGTGCTTCCTGGGCGCCGGCTTTCGCCCTGCTCGAGGAGACCCGCCGAGGCTCCCGCCGTCAGCCCCGCGAGCGGTGCATTTCCGAAGGCTGGCGGAACCGTGGGGGTCTCGCGGAGGGCACGCAGAGGCCTTTCCCTGTCCGCGGACGACGAGTCACTGAAGAGCGCCTGGAAGCTGCCGGAGGCGTTTGCGCTTCGGAAGGCGGCTCTGCAGTCAGCGAGAGGGCAGCCCACGTCCTCGCAGCCTTGTGACCAAAGTCTGGCGCCGGGCGCTTGAGAGCAGCCCCGATGCCATTTCCTGCACAGTCTTCACACATGCAGGCAGCTGTGCATGCCTTGTTTGCCTAAAGAACCCGCATGATCTGCCCAAGAAAGCTGGACAGGCTCTTCCGGAAGCTGGCCCCGGGTTCAGGCCTGGGGCTGTCTGGGGGGGGGGGGGCGCATTTATGTCGGCTCCAGGGTCCTGCTGCCAGGCCTCAGCTGTGCCCGCTTGCACTTCTGCTCCAGGGGAGCAGCGCCCACGGAGAACGTTCTGGCTCCTTGGGTTCATGTGCACGTGAGCCCCGCTTCCTGGGGGAGCCCCAAGAGCTGGGAACGCCCTGTCCCTGGAGGCCTGCCCACCCAGGGCTGACTGACCCCCCCCCTCTTCGTTCTCCTCCTGGGGATTAAGGGGTTAGTCCTGAGTTCTGGGACAGGCTCAGATCCACACACTGCAGGGCTCGGAGCAAACATGTCACTGAAGAGCCGCACGGGAAGGGGCTGACGGGGGAGCTCTGAGTCGGCTTCTGTTCTTGCTGTTCTTCCTCTCCACAGCGGGGGAACCCACTCGAGAGTGGCACTCCTAGCCGAAGATGGCAGGATCCTGGCAGAGGCCGAGGGGCCCAGCACCAACCACTGGGTAAGCTCTGCCTCCCTCTGACAGCGATGAGGAGTAACTTGTGTTGGCATCCGGGCTCCCTCCGAGCTGCGCAGCCCAAAGACCACCACGTCAAGGCTCTGCCAGGGAACGCTGTCGAGAATACGCCTCTTAGTTGCAAGGTTTGGGGCGTTGGAGGCCAGGCACCATTCGCCCACCCCCACCCCCCAGCAGTGCCCTGTGCTCTGACAGGGGGTGGGCAGAAGGTGCTGTGGGGGCCCGCAGCTTGGCCCTGCCCCTGCCCCTGCTGTCTGCTGAGATGGGGAGGGTTTGTTGTTGTGGGGCTTCTTTTCCTGCGTTAAAAAAGGGGCAAGTAAAGCCATTGCTTTCAGATACGATCTAGCCTGCTCCTCCTCCTCATGTAAAGTAGTTCACGGTCAATTAAAAATCAACAGTCTGAAAATCTAATATTGCAACCTAATACTGCAAGGAAAACTAACTTTAGTAAGCGGAGAGATCACATGATAAAACGTGCTGATTGAAGGGCTAACGCAGGAAGAAAAGTGTCCCACCAGTCTAACGGGCGAAAGCTCCCTGGCGCTTGGGAGTTCCTGTTTGTCAGGGCGTGTTTTGCTGGCCCGGTTGTCTGAAGCCTCCTTCTCCAGAGCAGGACCGTTGTGGAGCCCTCGGCCCAGGGGTTTGAGCAGAGAGGGGTCTTTCCCAGAGCAACTCAGGCCCTTCTGCAGGCAGCCCAGTTGACTCAAGCCCAGTTAAAAGCAGGACCCACCCCCCAAACCTGAAGCAGGGTGTGGTGGAGTCCCTGGAAGACCCCGGAATTCCTGGAAGTGTCCCCCACAATGAACCAAGCGCACTGTCTGTTCAGGGTGGGGAAGCATCTTCACCCCAGAAGGGCCTGGGCTGCCTCCTCCCTCCTCCAGGAGCTGGCAGGAGCCCAGATTAGGCGTGCCTGCCCACCTGGCAGAGGCCAAAGGTCAGCTAGGGATGGCCAGGCGTCCCGTGATCTGGCCGGTGAGGTCAGGTACGCAGCATCACGCCAACGGGCATTCTTGACTCTGACCCTGACGGGCGGCCCTGTGCTGTGCTGCCCGTGGGCCAGGCAGGCGCAGGGGGTACCTTGGGAGACGGGAACTGTTTGTCTCCTTCCCCTGCGGAAAGGGCGCAGGACTGCGGGTGGGTCTGCTCTTGTCGGCACCAGCTGTTTAGGGTCCCTGTGTTGGGCCACACTGCAGGTCCCACCCCCACTCCGCCCAGTTACGCCCTCCCGGAGAAGGCGCCACACTGGCGGCCCTGGCACGCCCTGGCACGCCCTGGCCACTGCTGCAGCACTGCTGCTTCGGGCTGCGCTGGTGGCAACAGCCGAGTGACCCGGAACAACTGGGAGTGCCCTGCCGCGTTTCAGGACCCCAGCGCTGGTGGTGCTCTCGTACTGCTGGCACGGCGGTCCACAGGCCCTGCGTGGCCGGCGCTGTTCCTGGGTCCAGCCCGTGTCCCGGGGGAGAGGTGCTGTGGCGGTTGGGCATCCGCGGCCAGGAGCCACGCTTCCCTCGCTGGGTCAGGGCTGTGTGGTTTTGCTTCACTTTGCCTCTGACTACGAGACCGGCTGTGTCCCCCATTCAGAGCTCTGACTCTGTCCGTCTGCCCTTACCACCGCCCTCTCCCCTTCTGGCTGTTGTTCTAAATAAATCCTTCTTTTTAAGAACAAGTTTCTTGCCTGCTCATCCTGCCAAAAGTCAAAAGGCCCCTCCCTGATGACGGCTCAGCAGCTCCCGTAAGCAAGGCAGGTCTGGGCACTAAGGGGGGGGGGCGGACTGGGCCAGTGGGTCCCACATCCATCCAGTAGCAGCTGTTGGTCATGCTGGCGGGACCCCACCCAGGCCTTCCGCAGTCCACATCCTGTGACCTAGAAGTCCCCAGGTCAGTCTCCTGAGTCGTCCAAGAAGGCCGTTGACCTTTTCGTGCAGTTTCACAGCACCGGCACCCGGCATCCGACTGCCGGCTCTGATGCCCCTGGAGAACGACCCGTCGGAGGAAGGAAGGACGACGTGGGCTGGGGCGGGCGGGTGCTGTGCTGTGCTTCGGGTGGGTGGGTGGGAGTGGGGACGCAGTGTCCTCGCTGCTTTGCTCCAGCTCTCTGTCACGGGTGTGTCAAGCCCCACTAAGTGAAAATGGCGGCGCAGGAAAGTTGAGTAGGGGCTGAATTTTTTGTGCACGTGGGGTGTGCCAGTAACTGGGCTGCTGTTCCTTTCTTCTTCTTCTCGGTGTGCAGCTGGTTGGCGTAGACGCGTGCCTGGAAAGGATCAACGCCATGGTCCAGGAGGCCAAAGGGAAGGCGGGCGCCGACCCCCAGGTCCCTCTTCGCTCCCTGGTGAGTGAGAGTCGCCTCCCCCCCTGCCAAGGAAGCGTCAGGGGGTCAGGCGGCTTTGAGCTGCTGCAAATCCCCAGGGTGGGTTGGGGGGGGGCGGTGGCAATGAGCCGCTGGCCGGACCCACCGAGTGGTTCCCATGGACGGCTGCCCTGGGTCGGTAGTGCTGGGCTTGTCTTCCGGGGGCCCTGCAGCTGGGCTCCTCCGCAGAGGGTCAGCCGTGGCAGCCAAGGTGGCTCCCCTGGAATAGCTTTCCTGGCAGGGTCCCTCTGCAGGGAAGCGGCGGGTTGGTCTCCAGAAAGGCCCGGTAGGCCTGGCCAGCCCGCTCGGCGGAGAGAGAGTTCGTCCTAGAACGGCGCTCTTTCAGCCAGCAGTCCTAGTCCCCCTGGTGGTACTTCGCGGCATGACGGGATCCATGCCCCCTCTGCCATTGTGCCCGCCTGGCTGCAGCCCGCTGGAGTGGGATGGCTGGAGCCGTGGCTGTGCAGAGGCCTGGCCCACCCAAAGTGGCGTGGCTTGGGGGAGGAGGGAGGGGGAGGCAGCCAGAAACGGAGACCCCCCTCCCTGCCTCCTGTGCACAGCAGTGGTGGGGCTGGGGGCAGAAGGAAAAGGTTGAGAAGCCTGGCCCCAGGGTGCCCCCCCCGAATTATCTCCCAAGCTCCGAGGTTCCTTGGGGGGGGGGTTCCTGGGGGGTCGGGCGCTGGTGGTCGGTGCCGATCCTGTTACAGGCAGAGCTGTGCTGCTGAGCTGGGTGGCAGTGATGGCTGGGCGGCCTCTTGGGGCCACGGTCTGGGTGCTGTGCACGGGGTCCTCGGTTGGAGCCCTGCCTAGTTCCTCCAGGGTCAGCCCCCCTGCCCAGCACAAGCGTTGGCTCTGAGTGTGGGGTCTCACTGTGCGCTCCTGCGGCGGCAGGGCCTCTCCCTCAGCGGAGGAGAGCAGAAGGAAGCCCTCCGGAAGCTCACGGAGGAGATGAAGAGCCGCTTCCCGCACCTGAGTGAGAGCTACTACATCACCACGGATGCTGTCGGGGCCATGGCCACCGCTACGGACCGCGGTAAGAGGACCGGCCTTCTGGCCAGACCTGCCAACCCGTCCTGGCTTTAGAGCTGGTCTCTCCGACTCCTGAGCCGGCCCTTCTTCAGGTCAGCTTGGCTTTCGTATGAAGGGTGGCATGACTGGAAGCAGTGCAAACCTTCCAGGGAGTGTCCTTGTAAGCTTCTGCAAAAAGGCCTCAGCCTGCTAGCAAGGCAGGATAGCTCTGCTCAACCTGCGGCCCAGTCCTGCGGGCCCTGTGATCGCTCATTTCGGTTTATTTAGGGCGCAGACCTTACCTGGAGTTAGGCTGGCACAAGCCCCTCGGAGTATTGCAACTGTCCCCTAAAGCGCGTTTGGACCAGTGATGTCATTCAGGGGGAACGGACCAGAACGGGCGTTCCGGATCCTAACAGGCTCCGTGGCTGGTTCCGGGTTCCCGACAAGTGCCAATCAAAAGTGAGTTCCTGTTCCTAAATCACTTGAATGACACCACTGGTTTGGACCACTCAGGGAGGACGGCACACATCCGTGCACTGGCCTCTGTGGCTCCCAAGGGTATTGTGAACACACTTTACAGCACGTTTGCGGCACTCCTGGGCTGGCACAAGGGACTTGTGCTGGCCTACCTCCAGGTTAGGATTGTGCCCTTTAAACGTTTCTCTCTCACTTTTCCAAAAGCTCAAGGCGGCTTGCAACACTTGATAAATATTCAATATAAGATTTAAAAGTAAAACATGTAAACGTTTAAAATCTAAAGCCTAATTTAGAAGTGGGCACAGCAACAACGTAGCCATTCTGAGGATCCAGGGGTGGTGGTAGGTGAAAGAGCAGCGTGCAGCAAGCGAAGCAGACCCCGTGCAATAAGAGCAGCCGGCAGCCAGGAGCAGCCAGGAGCTTCCCACCTGTACCCACCCCGGAAGCCAATGTCAGTACAAAGCCCAGGCAGAGACTGGGGCTGGCGAGAGTCCTCTGGCGGTGGCCTTCCCAGTCTTGACCTGCTGCCACTTGCTGTGTGCCCGTCTGCAGGTGGCATCGTGCTGATCTCTGGAACCGGCTCGAACTGCAAGCTCATCAATCCGGACGGCTCCCAGGTCGGCTGCGGGGGATGGGGCCACATGATGGGCGACGAGGGATCAGGTGAGGAGTGTGGCTGGCTGCGAGCCGCTCGCTCGGCCCGTGCTCGTGGGTGTGTGGGCTGGCATTTTGTCCTGGAGGCTGCCCATGTGCAGCCCTTTCCTGTCATGCTCCAGGTCGATTGGGGTGGGGGTGGCACTTCTCGACTCCATGGAGGAAAACGCTTTATGCCACTTGGGCACGAAATGCAGCCTGAGGACTTCTGGGATTGAGCGTCTTCACGTTCACAGGCAAGCAGCACTGGGGGCCACAGCTCAATGGGGGGAGCACACAGAAGTCCTGTCCATGGCAACATCTCCGCTTTTGAAAGGGTCGGGTGGCAGGAGAAGTAAAGGCAGAGACTTCCCTCTTGGAGACCAGATCTGGGAGCTGCAGTAGATTGTATTGGGCTGGGCCCTGTGAGGGTGACCCTTTTGGGCTTGGTGTGTCAAAAATTCAGAGAACGCCTTTGCTGGTGTTATCACCCCCCAACACATTTATATATTCATTAATAAAAAAAGTCCAATCCCATGTGGTGCCATGTATTCAGCGGTGTTATGCTGCCGGAATGCTGGGTGGGACATCCGGGTGATCGACAGCCCGCCTGTCGTGTTCTGCAGCATTACGCCGTTTGCGTAACGTACGCAAGCGGCGTAATTGGTTACGCAAATGGCGTTAACGCTGCGAAACGCGACGGGCGGGCTGTTGATCACCCGGATGTCCTGCCCAGCATTCCGGCAGCATAACACCGCTGCATGTATTATACAAAGAAATGTCACATAATTACAACAATCAAATATAAGTAAAACAAACTCTGTTGTGGCTGGGTGTTGGTGAACGCTGGCATTTCACCCCAACGTCGTGGCGTGTCACCTTTGACATGTGTGTCATAGGTTTGCCAACAGTGAGCTAGAAAAATGAGGGTCTGACTCAGAGTTCGGGGCAGTTTCTCGTAGTAACACCATGAGTAGAACAGTGTGCCTGTCACATATTCCTAATAGTGATAATGTTCCGATGCACTCAGAAAGCCTGTTCTCTCACTGCGTGTGTCGGCCTGGTCTCCTTGCCCTGGAGCAGCTGTATAAGCAGTAATAGTGGTGGTTGTGTGAGCAGCCTTGGGAAGATGCAGGGCTTTAAAGACACGTGGCCTTTAGTGCTGGTCGTCAGTCTCCGTGGAGAGGGATCTGTTCCTGGTTGGGGGCTGTTGGACTGGCCCAGTGATCGGAGTCTGGGGTCTCAGAGCAGCCCTTTCTCCAGTGCTGACCACCCATTCTGCTGTCTTGACAGCGTACTGGATTGCACACCAGGCTGTAAAGATGGTCTTCGACAGCCTGGACAACTTCACAGTGCCCCCTCACGACATTGGATACGTCAACCAAGCCATGTGCGACTACTTCCAGGTAAGGGAGGTCCCCTCTCCTGGTCAAGCCAGCCATCATCATTGCCAGTCTGTTGCTCAGTGGTGCAACTCCTGTTGGGGGCTGATGCTGCTACTGAGGTCATGGAGTGCTGATCGGGAGTTGGCTGGAAGGAGGCATTAGCGGGCATGATCCGGCCAGAAAGACTTCAGCCCAAGCCCCACTGACGTGAGTGGGAGGTGCACAAGAGTGTGCGTCTGGGTGGTCTTGCACGTTTTCCATCCACGTCAGTAGCACTTGTGCCGGATCACACTCGCTGACATCAAGCTCAGCCTACCCTTAAAGTACGTTGGTGCTTTCTGGAACCAGAGAGTGGCTTGTGGGTAGCAAATGCAAAAGCAAAATGCCCCGGCAGGCTTCCCTCTGCTGGAGCAGTTGTTGCTGTTCTCAGCTGGTGAAGGTGTGCAGTCCTCTCTTGGAGGCAGCCCTGGCGCCAGAGCAAAAGCTGAGCGGGGGCTGGGGGTGATGGGGGGGGGTGAGCTTCAGTGCCCTGCCGCCAGCGTTTTGCCTCCTCCCAGGACTGTGTGGAGATGACTGTATTCTTTAAAGCAGGTTCCGGGGTTCCCGTTGTATTCTTTAAACCGGGGTTCCCGTTGAGCTGCATTTAAATATTTCCTTTTTAAGGAGAGCCAATGCCGTGGCCTGCTTGGGGAAAGTGAAGGCGGAGCCAGTACAGGCACTCCCTCACGCCCCCCCCTTTTTCTCGGCTTAGGAAACGCCTCGCCCTTCTGCTCAGGTGGGCGGCAGGGCCCCCCGGGAAGGAGGTGGTCCTTGAGAGGCCCGCCCCGGGCCCAAAACATGGGGTGCTGCACCTGTGGTAGCCCAGAGCTGGGGCTGGCCTTCCGCTGCTTTCCAGTCCCATGAGTGAGCTGCTACCAGCTCCACACTTCCTCTGGTCCCGTTTAAGAACCGTTTGCCTTGCCGGGGCAGCTGACGACCTGGAGAAGAAGAGCAGGAGCTGGGAAGGCCTCCCTCTGCTCAGCCCCCCCCCCCCGTCTGTAAGATGAGAATAACAGTCCCGGCTTGCTGTCCTGGGAAATGCTGAGCTGTGCTTCTCCTTTCATCCACGCAGGTCTCTGGCAGGATGGGGCTCCTGACACACCTCTACAGGACCTTTGAGAAATCCAAGTTTGCAGGGTTTTGCCAGAAGCTGGCAGAAGGTACCTGGGGAGGGGAGGGGAGGGGAGGGCGTGGGGGAGAGGCCTGTTGCTTTTGAACTGCCGAGGAGCTTGCGATGCCTGGGCAGCGGTTCTGCAGATGGGCCGGCATCAGTGGCCCTTCCCTGGCTGTTGGAAACTAGCCACAGGTTAGCGGGAACGTCCTATACTAAGAAATCAGGGGCCCCTCTGCAACGGCAGAGGCAACTGGCTTAGTTTGAGCCTTTTGAGCTTCCTGCTCAAATAAAGAGCGGAAGAAACGCCATGATTTCCGCTATCCCTGCTGAATGAAATGCCTCCGAAAGCAGGGAAGCGACACCTTCGTCAGCTGCAGCTCTGCACTGAGGACACCAAACCATAACTGGCATTTTCAGGCGAAGCAGAAGGGGGCGTGGTGCTGGGGCGCCTCCCGTTTCAACATACGTCTGACTTAATTTCTCCACCTTTGATAATATTTCAGAAAATAGTGTGTGTGGGGGGGAGGGGGAGATGTATCTTTTGGGATGTGCCTCTTAAAAAATTTCTGAACAGAAAGAAACATTTGTTAACACACTTTCAGATTCGCAATAATGCAGGATTCCGTGGTTCTATTCAGTCTGTCTCCTTGTTAGAACCATCATTGTTCCCCCCCCCACACACACACACGTTTTCTGCAGGAGACTTTTTCAAGCCAAGAGTAATGGAGGCAAACCTGCTAGTGGGTTTTGACTGCTGCAACAGCGCCACCTTGTGACTTACAAAGGGAAGTGCGTCATATAATGTGCAGCAGGCCGTCCGCCTGGTGCTTGAGCAGCAATTCCCCGCCGGTGCGGGCGTTTCAGACGCAGGGCTTCCCGTCTCTGCCCTGGAGGACAGTGCAGGGCCAGGGTGGGTGGCGTCGGATCCCAGGGCTGAGCGTTGCACCGATCTTTCCTGCTTCTGGAGGGGCTTTGGCGCTTGGCTGCATCCTCTCTTCCTCTCTGCAGGAGCCCAAGCTGGGGACGCCCTGTGCTGCTACGTTTTCAACCAGGCAGGGGGACTCCTGGCCCAGCACGTTGTGGCTGTGCTGCCCAAGATCGACGAGGTAACTCTCCCCCTGCCCTGGTGCTTGGTTTGCACGGTGGAGAAAACTGGCTCAAAGCAGGGGACAGCCAGCCTTGGAGCTGCCTGCCTGTCAGTCAGAGGGGACTGAGAGACTGTCTGAGAGACTGGCTTTGAGCGCAGAGCCGGCAGGAGCACGAATAAGCCTCGTTTCCTCTGGAAAGAATGAGCCCCCTCCTGCAAGAAGGTGAAGGCAGCCACTGCCCGAGGGGGTGGGGGCACCAGGCTGCCTCTGCAGGGACCCAGACAGGCCTACAGCCGCACTCACCGCCCCCTTGTTCTGTCCGCTTCTCCCGCCAGAGCCTCTTCCAGGGGACGCTGGGGCTGCCCATCGTCTGTGTCGGATCCGTATGGGACAGCTGGGAGCTGATGAAGAACGGTGAGCGGCCTCACGGAGGAGGGGGGGCAGCTGGCTTTGGGAGGCTCCTGACCCGCCCAGCAGCCCTCTTGCCCACCTCCACCAAGCAGGAGGGAGAGGGTGCTGCCCTCAGAGGGGCAAGGAGGCCCGCCCTGCAGCCTGGTGCGTTTCCCTCACCCCCAGCTTAGGAGGCGGCGGCCGACATGGATGAGGCTTCAGGGCCGGTTTTAGGCCAACAGCTTCTTCTGCTTGAACCGGGGAGGGGGAGGGGCAGGGAGTTTCCTCTGCCAAACGCCGAGTCCGCTGGACGCAGAGCACGCGTCCTGCCACCAGAGCTCTCCGGAGCTGCCTGTCCCTGTCTATTTAGTACTGAAATGCTACCCTGAAGGAAGGAGACCCAAAAGGAAATGCAGAGGAAGGGGCCCTGCCTGCCTCACCTCGCGGCCCAAATAACTGTGCCCCCTCTCTTAACTGTTCTCCTCCATGGGTGTGTGCAACCATAAGTGCGCTGTAGGCTGGACCAAGCACTTTCCGATGATCTTCTCCTTCCCTGCAGGGTTCGTCGGGGTTCTCAGCCAGGCGCACAGCCCAGCCTTCTCCAGGTTCAGCCTTCTGAAGCTGAAACAGTCCTCTGCCCTGGGGGGAGCAAGCCTGGGGGCCAGGCACATCGGACAGGCACTCCCCCTCGACTATGCCGCCAACGTGGACGCATTTTACACGCACTCCTTCTCCTAGGAGGGTCCCTGGGGCCCGTGCTACTTCTACGCTCCCTTTCCAGTTCTGCTCCTTTTTGGATCCACGGTATTTGCTGCGTGGGAACAAGAGGCTGTGCCAGCTGCCAAGGCAGTCAGTCGGACTTTTGTACGAGCGTTTCTGAAAAGCCATCGCAATAAAGCCTCCTCGCCCCTTGGGCACAGAGCCCTCCGTGGCGGAGTCCTGCTGCACACTCGGCTTGATCCCGCCTGTTCAGTGCTTGCAGAGAGGGGGCTTTTGGGGTGCCGCAGCAAGGCCAGCGGGGTGCAGAATGCTCAACACTCAGTGACAACTGACTGGAGGGTGTGTGTGTGTGTGTGTGCGCGCGCGCGCGCAGGACGCCCTGTGCAACTTTCACACGAAGGACTGGGCACCACTCCCAGCTCAAAACCAATTTATTTAAGAATGCATTGTAAAAATGGAGAGCACATAATTGAAAGACTTCCTCAGAAAGAAAGAACACAAAAGTGGGAGAGAAGGAAGGAGAGCAGAAGAGAGGAGGGGTGGGGTAGACCCACAAGCCTGCCCTGCCCTGCCGCAGGCTCCTCTCTGGAACCCAAGGCCAAGCAGGCAGCTGGAGCAGACGCTCCATCCGTCCAGGGCTGGGAGGTTCTTCCCTCTTCCAGCCAGCCACTCCCCAGATGCTTAGTTGCCGGGGAACACAAATGGATCTCAGCAAGACCTCTCTGGAGGGGCTGGGAAGGCACCAGGCTGGGTCTCCACTCTGCCCCTGCTCCTTTGCAAGGTGAAGCTTCAGCAGGGGCAAGAAAGAGGCCCTCAAACAGGATCCGTGTGCAGCGCTGACCTGCCGCTTGCTCCCGCACACGGGGCATCCCGCAGAAAGGGAGACCCACCAGCCGGCCCATGGCGCCTAGAACCAAAATCCCAGGTTGCCCACTAGAACGCTTCAGACAGAACGTGCGCCCTTAGATTCTCAATGCACAGCATCACAGCAAGAAAAGGGCCATGCACCTGGGGAAAGCGGTCCGAACTCACATGGAGCCAGGCCTGGAGGAGAGGAGGCGGTCTGGGCACAAGCAGGCCCCCTCCCCTTCCTCTGGCTTGGTGCTGAGGGCAAGTCTGCACTGGCTGGAATCTGGGCAGGACGTCCAGGTTTTACTACTGCCCCCCCCAAAAACCCCACAGCTGAAGGGCTGTTTCCAGCTCAGCAGGGGCCAATACTGGAGGGGGGGGGTGCTCCATTGACCGAGAACCAGGCTTTGGAGGACTCTCCTGGGGGAGAATCAATCAAACCAATCAGGCGGTATTTATATACTTTACAACAGGAGAAGCCACATCGCCCAGCTTGGCATTTGCCGAACCGCAGCTACCAACGTGGGGGGCCCCATCTGGTCCCCCCAACACTTGGTTACGGAGGTCGTCGTGCTGTGCAAGCATATGGGGTAGAAAAGGGTTGAAAGACGCACGCCCCGATCAGGTGGCACGGGGGGGGGGGCAGCGCTTCCTTTGCTCCCTGTCTTGGCTCCTGCTCTTTGAGGCAAAGATTGTTGGGGGGGGGGGAATCCTGCAGCGTTCAGCTTGAGCTCGTCAGGCAGGGCCAAATGGCTCCGTTTCCCTTCAGAAGGGTGGTGGCGACAGCTGAAGACCGAGGCCCCGGAGGATGGGAACGGGAGTTGGCTCTGCTGCTGGAAGAAGCGCACACAGGGGGGGGGGTAGGAGCCACGGAGGCACCTCCTCGCTGCCGCAGCACCTGCCACCCCTCCCCTCACAGGCATTTGTTGCAGCAGTTGTGAGCTGCTCTGAGCAGCCAACTACTTTTTTTTGCCTCCCCCCCCAAAAAAAAGCAAGACAAAAAGGCCAAAAAAAGCAGTCGTCCATTCAGAGCGGTGCGCAACCACCCTGAGTGCCCCCGGTTTGACACCCCCTCAGGCGTGGTACCCAGACCTGTGTCACCCACCCACCCACCCTCGCTACGCTACCGCTTCCCTCTCCAGAGAAGAGGTGCCTGCTTGCTCGATCAAGCGCAGATGCCCAATGGGGAAAAGCATCCCAGTGCTACAAATCATGTTTTAGGAGAGAGAGGATAAGGAAAGGACAGACAGACAAGACAGACTGCATTCTAGGCCCACCATCATCTCCCCCCCTGTGGATCAGCCCCTCTAGAATAGCCTGGAACTTCACTGCTTCCTTGGGTGCAAAAGCACAGTTGCCACCCGCTTGAGGAGACCATGAGCCCAGCTCTCAAGCGTAACCTCAAGAAGCCTGGGGGGGGGGGGTTGGGGTTCAGTTGGATGCAAAGCCCCAAGGAGTCGAGTCCGGTTGGAGGTCCCGGCCTGCAAGGTGGCTCTCCCAGCTGCTGGGACTGCAAGCTGGCCTGAGCAGGAGGGCAGAGGAAGGACGGCGCAGAGCCAGGAGGAGAAGCAGAAGCACATGCACGCACGCAGGCACGCACGCACGCGGGTGGCATGTGGCAGGGCTGGCCTGCCAAGCGGAGAACTCCCACCGAGAAGACGAGCGTCCAGGGCGCCCTCTCCCACGCGGCCCCGGCCCCCGAGCAGTGTTCAAAGCGCAGCGCTCAGCAGGGGGGTGGGCGGAGGGCGGGGGGTCCTGCTCACAGGCTGCCGGTGCTCGGTGCCGTTGTAACGGAGAAGCAATCCAGAAGGCGGCCCGTCCGGGTGTCCCCTGGCAGTGCCCCGCTGCGGGAATTGTTCCTTGTCAGTTGGTTTCAAAAAAGTCCCGACACAGCAAGAAAAGAGGGATAACAAGTAGCTTAACAGTCCTGCGCAAGTGCCCGCCCGGAGTCTTTTTCCCACCTCTGCTGGTGGGCCCCACTCCCCACCCCCGCCCCACCCCCACCCATCCAGGGCAAAAAAGTCTCTGCCAAGGGGGCCTGATGGCTCAGTACTTCACTCCGGGGATGAACTCCTTCGCGTCAGGGTTTAAGGTGCTCTTGCTCTGCAAGGGAAGAGGGGTGGGGGGAAGAGAGGTCAGCAGGGCACAGGGACCTTCTTGCGACGGGGCCTCCCTTCCCGCTCTCCAGGCGTCGCCCACCGACTCACCCTGACCCTCCACAGAGCCACACTGCCCCTCACCCCGAGCGAATCTGCCACAAAGTGTCAGGACCCGACCCACCCCACTTCCCCACACTAGAAGGGTAAAAATGCTCCCCACACCAGCCACTCCAGTGCTAGGAAGCTGGTTGGGACGGCAGCCACGGCTGCAGAGGGCGTCACCGGTGCGGGTTGTCGTCTGCTTCCTCGTACTGTCCCCTGCGCACAGAACTTGCTTCCTTCCCACTTGTTTGGCTACCTCTGTCATAACCTGCCTTCCTCTCCACCACCGCCCCAGCTTTCCTGTACGAACATTTGGGTCCAGTTACTCATTTCTCAACTTGCCGTTTCTAATTCGTACTCTGCCCGCTGCCGCCACGGCCTTTTCCCTATTGCTCCCCCCTGCAACTGTCTGCGATTTGTTCTGCTTACACGTCACAGGGCAGAGCGTCTTCCATCTAGCCCAGTGTCGACTCCAGTGAAGGCAGCAACTCTGGGGTCTCAAGCAGAGGGAGAGGCTCGTCCCATCAGCTCTTCAGTGAGACCCTTCAACTGGAGACGCTGCCAAGACTGGTCTGGAAACGTCTGCATGCAAACATGCACTCCAACCACTGGGCTACGGTCCCTTCTCTTGTTCAGCCCACCAGCAGGGACCGGTTGTGAATTTTCAATGCGCAAGGTGCCTGGAACACACGGAGCACTCCAGAAATGCCACCAGAGCCAGAGTGGCCCTTTTCATGTTATTTCCCTGTTTAGGCCGTGAGGCAGGCAGGCTGACTTCCAGGGGCAAAACCAAAGCTGTTCCCACTGATGGCACATGGCAAGGTTCGCTCGCCTCCTTTCGTGCAGGCTGCATGAGCCTACATGTGTGCCAGGGAATGAGGAACGCCCTCTGTCAGATGGAACCAACCCTTGAAGGAGATCATGGAGGGAAGCGTTGGCCAGACTGGCTCTCCACGCCGAAGGCAGTCTGGAGTGATGGGCAGGCGGCTGGGACTGTGAAGCCCTGGACTCAGACCTTGGCTCAGCCGCCCACCCTAAGCTGCATCTGGTCTAGCCTCAAACTCACACAGGTGCAAAACAGCACTAGATCATGCCTCACGGCCTTGCAGCAAGAATGAAAAACGGCAAAACACCATCAATGTAACTGTAGTATTGTGTCAGCTATGATGAAACTCTCAAAGCCTAATACCAAGTACTGAACTCAGATGGCACTGGGAGTCAAATATTTAGTGTCAAAGAGTGACCGGAATCCAGGCACCCTTTTCTCCCACATCAGGTGATCGGCTCTGTCCACGGAAATGGGCCAGCTGGGCAGAGAGGAAGGCAGGTGGGAAGAGCCCTCTTGCTTGCCAGCACCAGGGACGAGGATTGGTTGAGCAGCCCCCTCCTCCTCCACCACTAGCCATTTCAAGGCTTGCATGGCTAGCGGGGGTCCTCTGAGGGGTGGCGCCGGCTCTGACAAATGTCCTCCCAGGGAGGCTGGCCAAGCCCCTCCTTTCCTCTGTCAGGTGCCAGAGCTGGTTTGCTCATAACCTCTTTGGGCCGGCTGACGGAATCCATCTGCGGCTGATTCCACAAGGCATTCCTTGAAACTCACAAGTTGTGTGCCTTCTGATTTTAGCGGCCTGGAGCATGTTGTTCTGACGTGGTTTTTTAATTTGCCTGGAGCTGCCTTCAAATTGTGATAAAGCATGATACAATGTGTCGAATAACTAAAAGCAGAGAGGATTTCTCCAGAACACCCAGCCTGCCTGCCTGCCTGCCCCACCAAACGCTTACCAGAATGTCTTCTGATACGTGGCTGTGGGTGTTGTCGTTGACCGAGAGTCCATTCAGCTGCTGCTGAAGCTGCCCAATGCCTTGGGGCAGGTCACGGGACGGAATGAACCAATCCTGGTCCTCTTCATCCAGCATCTCCTGGAAGCAGCGGTCAAGGAAGTCCTGTTCTTGGAGCTCCTCCTCCACCTGGCCAGGAAAGCACCAGCACAAGGGTCACAAGGTGATCAATCAACCAATCAGTATTTATATACCGTGTTTTAACACGAAGTTCACATGGCTTCCTTCCCTCTCCCTACCTCCAGTAATCACGTCCGATACTCAGAAAAACCACACCACACAAACTGATGCCAAGAAGCGGACAGGAGCTTTGCAGCCAAGGCTGAGGCAGCAGAGCTCTGCCAAGCCCCACTGAACTAGTCATATAACGTGATGCAGAGATGAGATCATTCCAGGACCGGCCAAGGTCTGAAATGCTGCAAGAATACGTGTGGCACAAAACTCTTCTCCAGCTGCATGACCAAAAATTGAATTCAACAAGAACAAAGATTATACACAGAAGCCGACAGGGAACGAGGAGAGTTACAGGGGCTGATATGAAACAGGGGCTACGAGACTGAGCTGCAAACCAGGCTCCCCCTGGCCCAAGTCTTGCCTCTGCTGCAAAGTGAAGGAGGGGGCGGGGCAAAGGGCTGCGAGTGCAGACGAGCTCCAGCCCCCACAACGTCTGCCTGGCGGGCTTCCCATCAGCCCCTGGGCCACTGCCTCACCTGTCTGTTGAAGTCCTCCTCGTTCTCCATCCACATGTACTCAGCGAAGGGGTTGTTCTCCTTCTCATCATGTCCATTCACTACCTGGTCCTCCTTGGATTTTGCTGAGGTGGCGGCAGTTGTGGTTGTATTGGCCACGTTGGAACCATTCATCATTATGGAATCTGAGAGGGAAAAGAATAAGAAACGGGAACAAGATAAACAAGCAAATTCCTCTTCCCTGGGGAATCTGGGACTGGAGGGAGCCAAACCTTTCAAAACCACCCTGGCTTCACATGCAACGAGTCGAAGGACTCTGGTGTGTGCAGGGACGGAGAAAGGCACGGCTACAGCCATTAGGAAAAGAGAGCAGAGCCATGCCATTAATGGGCACTGAGCAAGAGGGCCTTGCTAGGCATTTGGCAGTGCGGGGGAGGGCTGAGCCAGGAAGAAAATCCACTTCACAATCCAAAGCCAATTCTGAAGAGAAGCCCCGTCATTTGTGCCAGCAAGCACTGCCCTGTAAGCAGCTGCCAGCCAGCACAAATGAGCAGCAGCACCTCTCCTACCACTGGGGGGGGGGCCAGGATACAGCTGCAGCTTTGCTCCAGCATGCCACGCATGAGGTGCAGTAGCGGAGGGCAAAGACACAAAGGAGTAAGGAAAAGTCACGATGCATCAACCTGGGCTGTAAAGATCACTCAGGGGTGCGGGTGCGACAGGGGAAAAACATTTTAGCTGGCCAAGATGCTGCTTGTCCAATCCTGCCCTGATCTGAGAGGGGGTGGGGCCTTGCTCCGCCACTGATCTGAGCCCTGAAGGTAGCAGGAGGCCTCTATCAGGGAGGGGACTGGGGCCCTGTGCATCAAGCGCATCTTACCATCTCCTCTTACCAGAACAGGAAAAAAGACAGGTAAAAAGGGGAGGGGAGGAGAGAGAGAGAGAGAGAGAGAGAGAGAGAGAGAGAGAGAGAGAGAG